>BDSI01000092.1:70000-519858 GCA_003117195.1 Eudorina sp. 2006-703-Eu-15 | reverse complement strand
AATGATCTGGCGCGAATTATTGAACTCCCAGCGCAAGCCGCCCGACTGCCAGTTAACGTGGAGGGCACCATGTTTGGTGACAACAACTGCAATGGGGTAGCGGGGGTGCGTGATGCTAATCGCCTGCGGGTCCACGTTCAGAGAATGCAACTACACGGGTAACCATGCGACCCTCAGTGGTGGCGCTATCGCTTCGCTGCAGCTGGCACGCACCTCCTCAACTCTCGGGCTGATGGCTCAGAACATTACTGGCGCAGCAGTAGTGGGATCTCGGATAGTCAACGAGGTCGCTACGGTTGAGGCAGCTCGCGCCGGCGCCTGCAGAGTGCTCACAATCTGAGGTCTCGACGGGTGTTGCCGCTGGTTCCCGGAGTGGATGATGACCGCCCAGTGGGTGTGCGGCGAAACCTTGTAGACGTGGAGGTGTTTGACAACCTGTACTTCGAGCCAGCTGATTGGTTCGCCGACGTTGTCAACTGCAACTTCACAAGCAATTCTGCAGACCTTGAGTTCGGAGGTGCGCTCTACCTGTACGCATCTTCCACTCTTGGCCGGATCTCCGTCGCGAAATCCACTTCTTGGTGAGTTGTGGTAGTAGTCCCGATCCTAAATGATGTCGCGTGAGAGTTGCACCTTTGTTTCGTGTTTTACCTTTGCGGTACAGCAATGACATTCACTTCTTAGCGTTTTGTACCTCGCGGTATCATGGGGTGGTGTAAAGGTAGGCCAGGAGAAACCCATAGCTTCATTACCCATGTCCCTAACATGCCACAGTCTATGACCGGCCTTCTTTTCAATTACGTTTTTTAAATATTACTGATATTACATAAACATATATTATATATATATTTATTTCATTATTATCATACTGTTATCGTCGTTACTGGCGGTGCTGTTATTCAATAACGCTGGTAGACAAATGATGATGAAGTTTCTCGGACTGTTCTGTGTTATATCATTCACGTGATGGACTGCAGAGAAACAAGGCAGTGCAACAACACGGTGGGGCAGCGTTCTCGCCGCCATGGGTCTGCTACGCGTGTACTTCTTACGGACTCGTCGTTCACCAGCAACACGGCTGAGATCGCGGAGCGGGGCGATTTATCTTTTGCTGGGCCGCCAACGCGTACGGCGAGTCGATGACACGAACCTAACCGACAATACTGCGGCACATCTGCTGGCGGATCCGTAATGGACATCCGAAGTAATGCAGTTCTGGACGTGCAGAACCTGATCGGGAAACAAAACCATGCTCTCAGTGGCAATGCGGCGCGCTGCAGGTGCAGGCCCAGCGAACAGCAGTGTCAATTTGACGGGTGCAGCTTTTCTGAAAATTCGGCGTCTGGCCATGCAGGCGCTCTACTCTTGCACGCAGCTGCAGCTCTGTTATCTACATCCTTGACACGTCGCTGGCGCACAACGAAGCTGGGCTATCGGGCGGTGCGTTGTACACTTCGTACGCTTCAAAGCCAACGTTGGTATCCGGGCAAGCATGTTCGGATCTCCCATAGCTATGGACGCCCCTGCAGCACCCTGTTTGAACACCTCGGGACTCAGTCATGTTTCTATTAACAATGTGATTATGGCGGACAACGTTGCCGGGTACCAGGGTGGAGCAGCTTTTCTTGCGCCGGCAAGCACGATGACTATGACGAATGTGAACATGTCTAACAACTCAGCCTGTGGTGGTGGCGGCTCTTTGGCCGCTTTGAATTGCTCACGCATTACACTGATGCAGAGCAGCGTCACCGATAGCGCGCAGCCAGGCACTGGTGGTGGCTTATACAATAAATAACTGCCGTCGAGTGCTGTTTGAGAGTGTTGGTATTTATGGCAACGAAGCTCGCCTCTCAGGTGGTGGTGTGACTATTTCTGGTCAGGTTCTGGATGACGAGCAACCGGGCCAGGAGAGTGTCATCAACAAAACATCTGCCGCTGGTGTGCCATGGAATTATACCAGTATGGTACTGCATGGGGTGCACCTTGCTAGCAACAACGCCAAACCGTCCCTGGATTTGTCGCGCGGCTGCCCATTGAATGGAAGCACTCCACTGAGCACGATGGGTACGGGTGGTGGACTTAACTTCGATGGGAATATCGTTGGCGTCTTGAGTCAATGCAATCTGTCGCACCCCAACGGCGCGTCCTTTGGGACTGCATTCGCATCAGCTCAGCGTTGCTTTCCAAAAAGAATGGCGCCAGGGAATGCGACTGATCTCCAGGTATGTGCAAATGCTCATGTATGCTCGGTGCTCGTGTTCAAATATAACTACATACGCAACACCAGGAACGAACACGGACCATGGCCCACCCGCTAATATACATCACTCAGATGTGTCGTACGCACGTTGCCCATAGCGGTATAACTACGGCGTCTCGAAGGTGAACGTGACGCTAGGGTTCTCAGCAACCGCGAAGGAACCGATACTTAGCTAGCGCACAGTTGAAAGCATGACACGTGCCCTCCACGTGGGTAGCATGCACAACGGCTCCGGCTCCGGCCCTGAAATGGCGATGCACAGCGGCTCGAGAGGCCTTTGCACGACCCCAGCGCTACAACGTTCCTGCCCCCCAAACCTTGCTTTGTAAGAATACGAAAAGTAATCAATACTGTCACGTTCCGCGACAGGTACTCCCCTAGAGTTCTTACATCGCACAGGCACTCCAAGTTCACAGAAAATGCTAGTTTTTTAAGCATTGATAGCGCATCACTATTTGCCATATTGACATTCACAATGCGAATTCCTCAACCGGAATGCCAGTCAGCTGCGATTACATGTTGCACTGGATGGGATTGCCGTGATTTTTATATTTTGGTTGTCCTGCAATCGCAGGTTGTTGACACCGATGTGGTCAATGCTTGGGATGCCACATGGGGTCAACTGGATGAATTCGCAGCTATGCAGTGCTGGATTCTCCAACTGAGTGACACGCTGCTCCCGGCAGCTTTAGGTGGTCTGCCAGACAGGGGTGACACATCCTCCATCGCACCGCATGTGAGCACTGGCGGGCGCTGGGCGACTGGGAAGCGGCGGAAACCAAACAGCGTACATGGCCGTCAGCAGCAAACAGCAGCTGCTCTGCAAGGATCTCGGGCGCCCATTCATAAATATCCCCGATTCCATGGGGACAGCACACCGGGAGGCCAGCATGCGCTGCCATATTGCATTGCGCTGCACTGCACTACAAATGCACCATCGTCCATGTCAGACTGCACGACAAGCCAAACTGTGTTTGCTACGTTCATGCGTGAGTGCGCATGTGCGCCACATGATGGACCCTACGGCCTCCTCCCGTGCTTCATCCCTGCCTATAGAACCTGACCCTCCCTTGCTTTCCTCCCTGCCTGTAGAACCTTACGCTTTGGATGGACGATTTTCTCGCATCAGCGCTCAGCGTTGAGTGCAGTGCCGGGGTAGCAAGCCTCGTGGGCGCCGTCACTCCTGATCTACGGCCCGCCCAGAACAGTGCCCGCGACCGCTTGAAAGTTCACTGGCACGTGTTGAGGACAGCGCAGGCTTCTCAGGTGGACAGATAGCCTCTTTCGTTACCAACCACACCGTCAGACAAACGGAGGAAGTGAAGGCCCTGTCAGAAAGCCGGTTCAAGGAATTCACCACTTATGTTGCTGGATGCCTCGACTTGCCGCACGACAATACAAGCGCGCGTTCCAACATAGTACGTGACCAGCCTTACATCGTCTACCAGCAACACGCATTCGCTTGCAGTTGGTCGTAGATGATGGGGCATCAAACACAATCAGCTTTGAAGAGGTAGTGCACATAACACTTGAAGCCGGCGTGCCGTTTAATCTGACAGCACAGCTCTATGACATGTTTGATCAACGGGTTACACTAGGTAAGTTGACTTCAAAGTAACACGTTTCAATGCGCCCACGGGGGTCTAATTGTCGAAGCTTTCACGACAATGGACCTGTCTTGACCTGGCCGTTATGCTGTGCTAAGAAAATTATTATCTTTTAAGATGTAAATACTGTACGTAATGCACTGGTGTCTTACAGGGCAGGCATATGTCATGGGCGGGGGTAAAGTTCATGGGTAGCCCCCGGCCTTTGCATATATCTCCCGCCGCCTCTGCGTACGTATCACCGTTGGCATTATGCGGATTTATGGTGCAATAACGTGCGTGCCTCGCCAAGCCACACTCCCCTTGTTTGACATGTCCACCTACAGATGCGAGTCCTGCATGGATGCGTCTGCAGCTGGTTCCGCAACAAACAGGCACTGGATTAATCGGGCCCATGCCATTGGATTTCTTCACCAACCTTGACGCCGGCCTGAACAAAAGCCTTACCGTGCCAGTCGTGAACGGCATGGCAACATGGACAGCAGTGAAGGCGTATGCATGGCCCGGGTTTTACAACCTGCAGCTCACATTCAGCTCAGACTCAACTTCCTTCGTACAGGTGGGCCTGCCTTGTTCTGCGCCCATGGATGGGGCATCGGCGAGGGGCGCTGCGCGCGGGATTAATTCTACAGTTCTACAGCATGCTAGTACGAATATAAACAAAGATGCTTGATGTTAAGCAGTAAGAACACTATATTTGCAAACAGTTGTACTGTCGATACCTGTCACCACTCATGCTTCAGTAGCTTCAGTGTAGGCATCCTCGTCAAAAGCACCAATGCGCACGAACGAGTTTCACTCGACGCACTCAGTTACGTATATGGCCTTTGCACCTTGCTGATGGATTTCATTTTCCAGTGAATTGCTGAATCTGTGAGTCCGGACTGGTGGCGGGCGGGGCGCATACCGTACTGACGCTAATTATTTGCGACGCTCATTATTTGTGAGGCCCGAAATAATTAATTTTTTCATATTTGCGACGCTAATTATTTGCGAGGCATCGGTCGGAGTTTTTCCAGAAACGTTAAATGTTTGCGACCTCGAGCGCCTTAACCAAAAGTTTGCGAACTCGCATCGTTCAGTCCAGGGCCAGCACGCGCAGCAGCCTTCCTCGCCCCGTGCAGTGGCCCGCCCTCCCACCATCTTCCTGCGCGCCCTTCCTGCCGGCCTGCCGCGGCCCCGTGCCGGATGAGACGGGCCGTTCCCCATCGGCGCACCGGCCGTCACCGCCTCTCCTACCCCGACCTGTCACATCCTTCACAGCGCTGGTACACATTCCGCGCCGGCCACCATGCAACAGCTGATATAATTATTAAAGTTTTGCGAGAAACTTTTGCGAGGCTCAGGGGGAATTGTTTTGTAACTATTATTTGCGAGGTGCCCTTAAGAGTTTTGTTTCGCACTTTGCGAGGTCCCCATTAATTAATTATTTATTCGCAAATAATTAGCGTCAGTACGGTAGGCTCTAGTAAGCCTCGTCATGGTCTCTGCCCCTTCACACACGGCCAGGGTTATGCCCGACTTATTAATATTGGTATTATTGGAGTGCTGAATGCATGTCCGCGGGCGTGCCGGGCGTTCACAGGTGGCAAGGCTGGACCAGCCGGTGGAGGTGCTTCCCTGTGCGGCGGGTGACACGCTCGACCTGACTCTCTTCAGCTCCGACCGTCGCTGACCGGGTGCCAAGCGTGCCCGTCCGGCCAGTACGGTCTGTGGCGAGACGTACGCCCGTACTTGTCCAACATAACGGTAGACAGCAGTGGCGCATCCGTCAACAACACGTCGCACATCGTCTCGCAGTATTTGCAGACCATGAACAATACCGTTCGCAACCTTGACTACGAATGCAATGCCTGTCCCCCAATGCGCACTGCCTCGGAGGAGCTGTGCTCGTGCCGCACCTCGGTAAGCAACCCGCGCATACACGCGGTGGAGGGAGACATGGGATATATACGTAGCTGGTCGGTAGCTGTGTGCGCGCGCACATCAAGTCGGTATATATCATGCACAACCGGTGGCAGAGCCGGTTGAAATGTAGATGCATTAGATGCAAGCTTTGATGTTTTGATCTTGACGATACGCATAAAAGTGGTGGCACTCTGGGACACGGGGGGGCCGGATTTACCATAAATTATATCATTAAGCGGGGTCGGTTTTACGGAGACAACCTTGCCATAGTAAACTGTGTCGTAGGATAGGGAGACACTGTACGGACAGAGTTTACGGAGTGCTTTTACAGGGACCCCGACCTTATGGTACGGGGACCCTGACCACGTTTTATGGGCGATAATGCCATTAACGACATTGTATGGGACATTAATGTGCATGCAACACACCGTCCTAATAGCATCTCATATAATCTGTCGCGTCCAGCAGCGGGAAGCGAGCGCGACACACAAGGATCGATGCCGAAACAAGTATAAATCACCCCGCCCTGGTGACAGGTTATTGGCATAGTGCAGCGAATTCGACCCAAGTCCATCAGTGCCCCAACCCGACGGCTTGCGGGGTGGACAAGACGGAGCAATTTCAGTTCCCCGGCTGGCTTGAGGACCTGACCACGGAGTGGGACGCGAGAACCAAGATGCTTTCGTGGTGTCAGCTTGCATGGTACAGCAGCATCGTGCCTGGTCTGGCAGTGACCGCAGCGTACACCAACAAAACACTGTCAGAGGTATCAGACTGGTACGTCCTGAATCGGGACTTCCGGTCGCAAACGGCTGGACCAGACATTGCGAGTGTCAGATGCCTCCTTTTTGGCCTTCCCGCTGGCGATTCGGATTCCTACTTGCAACAGCAGTGTCGTGACGGCTACACGGGGAACTTGTGTGCCGCCTGCATCCCTGGGTACTACGTCGACTCGGTGAGCGCGTGAACGCACTACTGTAGATCTCTCGTCAGGGTATCCAGAAGCACGGTAACCTATTGACACGCTTCGCCATATGTGACGCGGATATATGCAATGTACGTCTTCCTGAATGATTGCACGTGGTCAGCAGACATAAATGGATCCGGACGAAGGACACACAATAGCTGGCCGTTGATAGACTGCTTGTCGATTGAGTAATGCCGTTGTGCGCGGCGGGTCAGTTGCCGCACCGAACTAGCGGGCTATTGGATTTTACCCAACCTGTGTACATACGCGATCCTGCAAGTATGTCCACTACTCATACATTGGCTGGCAGTCCGGACCTCGCTGCCGCATCCATTGGCCCTGTAAAGAAAAATCCAGGCACAAATAGAACCCGCACGCAACGTCCCTGCCGACGTGCACGAATGCCCTCCATTGATGCTTGCAGGACTTCAATTGCAAGCGTTGCCCTGGCGTAACTCGTACGGTTGTTCTCGGCCTGATTTCATTTTTTAGCAGCGTTATTCTGGTGCTGTTCACGACCGTTACCAATTTTTCTGAAGGATTCGGAGCGAAGAAGCCTCAGAACCGGCATCAGCAAGCCGAAGGACAGCACACCGGTGAAGATGTCGGTTCCGGCCACTCCGGTGAACGTTCAAAAAGTGGCGCTCGGGTGGAGCTGGGTGACGTCGTCAAGGTATGTTGGCCGTATTACTATATTGGAGGTTAGAAATGAAGGTGTTTGTATACAGGTTTCACTTGGGGTAAACTCGCGTGTCTTTATGGCCTTCTTGGGCTGACGACACGCACTACATTTCGTTTGAGTAGGTGGGAAAATGCAATACTCGAAGTTGGTTTTAGTTGCGCCACGAACCAACACTCGCTTGTAGGATCACATACTCCATTGTGCCTAAACGCACGCCGTTCAGAAAGGAAACCCCGCTTGTCTAACGTGCATCCACCGATTAGCTATTGCCACAGGACTGGTGGTGAACAAAGCAGTTCGACACACCTCCATTAGTTGTGCCCGTGCGTGCCTGCCCGCTGTGTTCCATTTGCCAGAGGAACGCAATGCGACGGGCCTAAGGGCCAGTCTGCGGCCTCCGTGTCATATTGTAGCAGCGCGACACAAAGGCTTACACATATAGTCCGGAAAGCCAACAACCCATTACTATTATTGTGTTATTATTGATTTATTAATTATATGTTTACTATTAATATTAATATTGATATTATTAGTATTAAGTATTTTGTTGATGTTATTATTGTAATCATTTTGTTCATCATACGATGCCGTGTCCTGGATGGGATTGCAACGACAGCATTTTCTGGTGCTGCGGTGCGTTGTACAGATGTAGTCCTCGATGTGAAGTAGTTTTGTCAGGGAAGCCACGCAGTCAAGCTGGTCTAGACAGGTTCGGGGCGGGCCGTATCTCATTAGACGGCCTGATTCAACGATATGCATGTCTGCACTTAAAAACCTGTTGGCAACCTAACTACTTGGCTTTTAGAGTCGGACGGAGGTTCGACCCCAGGGAGGTTGTTCTTGTGCACACGCTTGAGGTCCATAAATAGAGAACCGCGAAATAAATGGAATGGCAAGGGCTTGTATGGCATTAGAAAGCACCGACACAATGAGTGGTCACAGCATTTTACACATACACAGCCAGCCGTGCTTACTCTATGAAACGTCATTTATGGCAAGCCACGCTTTGTCCACGCAGGTGATTGTCCTGCATCTTCAGTACCTAATCATCGGTGCGTGGTAGCATGATGTCATTGGTGTCCGGCAGGGGCGGGGTAAATGGTTCACAATGCATCATTATTTCGCACGTCCAACCCCTCAAAAAAAGATTTTTTAACGCGGCCATAGTGATCTATACACATTATTGCGGTGATAGATCATATGCACGGATGTATACTTCTTAACTCTGGTTGCTGTACATCTCAGAAACGACTTGATTCCTGATTCTGTTGGGATATATTAAAACTAGGCCCGTTATCATACTAACTTCGCAGTTCGTGTCCAGCTGGTGACTGATCGTTGGTGTTTAGGTCTGCCTGGATTCGTTCCGGGCTATTCTAGAATATTGGCGCCGGGCCATCGGGGCTGTGAACACCGTGCGTGCAGCCTTCATGTGTTGGAGAGGTTGTTGGAGAGGTCATCGTAGCCTGCCGCTGTCATTCCTTGAGGTGCTGGGTTGTCCACGTGTCCCTTGCAGTGACACGCTTGAGTGTGGACTACCCAAGCATAATCCTCCGGTGCCAGGCGGTGTTCAGTGCGGTCACCGGTGCTGAGAATTACATTGTCTACAGCCCCAGCTGCCTGCAGCCTGATAAGGACAGCGGCGGTCAGGCCTTCATCCAGTGGCTGGCGGGTCTTTTGACACCTTGTGCTGTGGTGGTGGTGTCGATGTTCGTCTGGACCCTTCGGTGAGCGACAGCGTTTACCTATAAAGCTGCACGCACATACACTCAATTATCTATATTTGTATAGGTTTATTACAAGTATGTTGCGCACGAAAGCATGGTTTCAACGTTACCAATACATCAGCAATTAGTGTACGCATTGAATTAGCTTGATTTGAAAATTGCTTGCTGTGCGCAACTGTGCTTACCTGCGCCTGGACCCTCCTTGTATCATTAGTCAACGCTTGCGTCTGCGCTACAGCCTATCGGCACTAGCCACCTACCCTTTCTTTATTAGGTAAAGGACAATAATTTGTATCGGTCATCATCATTGCAGACTACCCTGACAGTTAACCATTGCGGCTCCTTTGCCCTGCAGGTATATGTATCCCTCAAGGAGGAAAATAGCTGAGTTGTTTGCGGACCACTTGAGGTCGGCTTGCAGCTCAGCCTCGAGCTGTGTGAGAGCAGCGATAGCGTCCACGAAACGCCCCGAAAATTTGAGCACAAAAGCTGATACCAAAGGTTGCCCCATTTCCATGCAAGACCCCACCAGCACGGCTTTGGATGAATGCAACGATGCAATGTCACTTGGAAGCCTTCCTATTTCCTTGCCACAAGACGGGGCCCCCATGGTGATAGCACCCCCCATCTCTCAAGAAGGCGGAGTTGGCCGACCCAGGTCGGATCCGGAAGGCAAATTCGGGCTTACTGGCGTTTTTAAAGACGTCCAGGTCGTGGCATTCGAAGCGGCAGATGCACATCAGGGTGCAGATGGCGAGGATGCGCCGTCCCCAGCCGCATTCCCCGACGGGCCAGAAAGGCCAACGGAGATGACGCCTGGGCCGGCGCCCCTGCCAACGGCCGCGAGTGCTGCCCTCGTCATCGACTTAGATGAGCTGGAGCCGGGCTCTCCTGACAAAGCCTTAGAACGGGTTGTGTCGGAGAAGGACACAGCATCCGCTGCAAAGAGCGCATTTCAACGCTGTCAGTTACACGGGGTATCGAGTGTGCCCGAGGATGCCCTGGACCGATTAAGTGGCTTGCCCAGCATCCTACGGTCGCGTGACCACCTCAGTCCGTTCAGCGGGCTGGCTCCGGCGTACAGCGGTATCCTAAACTCGCAGACCGAGGGCGCTCGCCATCGGGCAGTGCCTGGTCTTTGCAACTCGCCAACCCAGTACTACCGCCACCCAGGCTATGACACTTGGAGGCGCACACCCAAATCGCTGACGCACATGGGTTCGACTGCCCATGACGTCATCAAGGGGGCAGTGAACAAGGTGAAGACCGCGGTTGTCAACACTCAGCAGTCCAGCCAGGCGACGTTCATGAGTGTCGACCAAGTGATGAACCTCAAGGAGCAGCTGGGCGTGGTGCTGATGGCGGCCGTCTTCATCCTGTACCCGAGCTGGGCCCATGCGGGTGGGTGCTTACCAGTGCAACTTCGGCACCGTGAGGTGTGAGTGGCTCGTGGGAATGTATAGGATGTATGGCAAGGATGGATATTCTCCTTGCGCATGAGGAGCTCTGAACAGAAGGCACCGACAGTGAGACATCGTCCTTATCGTCGCTCGTTAAATGATGTCCTGTGTGCCAACTAACGGTGGTGCAGAATCCATGGCTTTGGATAGTGTGTTATGGGCATCTGTATATTCCTCCAATCTGTATATTCCTCCAGCCAGGCACTCGAATCGCGCCGCCCAACTCATCCCATTTCCATGATCCATCGGTCATTCATACCCGCAGCGTTATCTACGTTCGCATGCTATCCGATCGACGACGGCAAGGGCCCCTTCCCCGAAGGCCAGCTGGTAGGTGCCCCGATACGCAAGAGGCTGCTTGCTTCTCTTCACCGAGCTCCCCACCCGGCGTTGCTCCTGTCTGTACCGGGGTGTTAGCACTCCTAAATCGCGCAACACCGGCCTCTTCTACAGGCGGAGAGGCACGGAGCCGGGATAAGCTTTGCGGCCACACTTGTGTAGGTTGCTGGCCAGCTGTAGGGTGACTGCCGTGCAGGCGTTATTGGGCGCTGTGGATCCGCTTACGCACCGTATCCTCTTCTCGCGTCGAAACTACGTTTCAGCCCAGTGTATATTCCTTATTACAGTCCTGCGTGTGTCGTTCATAACATCATCCATCAGTATTCAAGACAATAATGACATGTCAATAAATATCCCGACTTCTACTATTACCACTGCACTTTACCACTACGGAGGTAGGGCAGCCCTTGGCCCGCCGTGGCTGGTCTATGTAAACACATTGTAAGCTGAGTATCTAGGGGATCCATTAACGGAAGCGCGCCACGCATCCACCCAACATCGCATCTCTCCCCTGCAGGCGACAGGGAAGTACGGCTACTGGGTGCGCGACATGCAGATGCAGTGCATGCTACAGCGGCGTCCACTTACACGCTTATGTGCCGGTGGGCGTTGTGGCTGTGATAGTGTTCTGCCTTCTACCCCCCTTGGCCTCCTTCATGTTCGTCTGGCGAGTCCGCAACAGGCTTAACGAAGCCCATGTGCGGAAGGTGTACGGCTTCCTGTACAAGCGGTACAAGTGAGTTTCCAGCCTTCACGGTTACGATTCAACCACTTGTATATTCCCCAAGCACAGCTTGAAAGGGTGTGTTGCGGCAGATTGGGTGCTGTGGGCCAGTCGACACGTGCGCATTGGACCCGCCGCCATCGATGGCGCGCATCTATGGCGCCTATTCCATGCCGTCAATGTATCGTAGGTTGGTTTGATGGTTTTTCGTACTTCTGAATATTGGCCTATTTGGTGTCACAGGCCGCGCTACATCTGGTGGGAGACTGCGCTGCAGCTGGAAACTCTCATCTTGGTCACCGTGGAGGTCTTGGGACGCGGCCTCAATGTGTCATATCAGGTGAGGCAGGGGCCTTTGTAATGCTCTGCCATCTGGACGGGTTGCAAGATGATTCCGTGAAGGGAAAGCGCATGCAAAAAAGTTTGCAATGTTTGCATTACAGTAACGCATTAATGTGTGCCTGTGCGGAGATAGAACATCTGGAGATACGGTACAAAGGGGGGGTTGTGCGAAAATGCGGGTGTCAGTTGCCAGCCGTGCGAGGTACATCTAAAGAAGGCTGGAGCCACTAAGTTGGAGGCACTTAGTCGGGATGGAATGAACACGTAAGGGAGAAAGGACGGACGAGTTGAACAACTGTCGATGCTGTGGTGTGTGCCTGCAGGCGCTGCTGCTTTTGGCCGTGTTCACGGTTATTGCTCTCGTCAACGTCAGCTGCGCGCCACTGGTGTCCCATCTGCTGGTGCTGATGGAGTTCATGTCTCTTGGTACACTGAGCCTCACCATTACTCTCAGCTTATACTTCACAATTGACAACGGCTTGAACCCGGCTGCTGAGGTGCGTGCATGACCAGCGAGATGAAAGCTAGCTGGGTGCCAAAAGTCGGTAGCGCGCCGATTGCATTCCTTGCCACCTCCAGCCAAGCATCTCAAGCAGGCGCGGTGCGCAACCAGCACAGCACTCAATGTTTCGGAGAGCAGTGTGGCCGACACCCGTGATCTCATGCGGCCTGGCCGAGCTGGTCGAGCACTCATGGCCAGCCAAGAGCCAACCCCGATCGATCACAAGGTCCCGCCACGCATCTAACTGTGAACGAACGACCCCTCCCCATTGTAACCGTGTCATGCGACTTGCAGAACGCCCTGGCCATCATCATCATAACGCTGAACGTCATCCTTATGGTGTTCTTTCTGTACATCGCAAGTCGGCATTTCTGGCCGTCAGCCGTCAGGAAGGTCGCGCCCACGGCGCAGGCGGTTCTCAGGAAGCTGTCCAGCATCGGCAGCATCGCCGGAAGCCAGAAGGTGGCCGATGCCGAGGCGCAACCTCAGCGGCCTCACTGCTGGCCTATCGCCGCCATCACCGGATGCTTCATGTCGCTGCGCTCAAAGGCAGCGGCGGGTGACAGCAAGACGGACTCGAACTCGCTGCCTCCTGGCGAGCCCGCATCGGCCGCATCGGACCCTGAAGTGCTGCCGTACCACTGGGACCGCTACAGCGACGAGTGCAGCAACGGTACGAACATCAGCGCGGGAAACTCGGATTGCTTGCCACCAGTGACCATATCGAGGCAGGATGAACGCAGGGAGATTGCACGCGCCAGCGTAACCTTGGATGAACGCGCCAGCGGCTCTGCAGCCGAGCCAGCCGGTCCCCGTTACCCGGCATCAGCGTTCGTGGGTATCCAATTGGACTGAACGCCGAGCAAACATGCATGGGAAGTACTGATTGCGGACAACGGGTTCTGAGCCGTGCGGCTCTTTCCTGGATCAAGGACCTTGCGCGCTTCAAGAGCTGGGTATTGCTGGTTGTCTAAAAAGTTCGCGACTGGCATGGCTGCTGCGGCAGGAGTTAGGCAGGAGTGCGTGTAGGTTGGTCAGTGTGATAGTCTGTACACGAACAGATTACTAGATGCCGCAGGCATCCAAGGAACGAAGAACAAGGGGGGGATGTTGTGACGGAAGGTGAGGGTGTGCCGTAGCAAAGACATGTGACAAGCGGCGGTGTGTTCGTAGGCAGGCACAGCAGGAGTGCGTGACATGCAAGAGGCATAGCTAATCCCGGAGATGCACGTAGGCCACACAATTTTCCCGTGTCCAGCAAAGACATGTGGCAAGCAGCGGTGTACGCCGCATTAGGTATGTAGCTGTTTAGAACTTGCCGCCTGGGGCCCATTAGTCCTGTTGGCGTGCACCGGCATCCATGTGGAGCCTGCTATTGGTTCACGTCGATGACGCCACTATTGGAGTAGGTATGGTAGAAACGCCACGCTGTGATTCTTGTTTGCAAATGATAATTAGGCGTACAGGTCATTCTCTGTGTGTGTGTGAAGCTTGCACAGTTAAGTCGGTGCCTACAGACAACGATTCGTCAGCAGGGGGCGAAACTAAGGAAGGGTGTAGGGGATTGTCTGCGCACTGAGGAACGAAAGGTGTAAGGGATGGATTGGCGCACCGGGGCGACGACGGCCGCCATGCCCCGTCTATCATGTGAGAGTATTTGTTGCTGTTGTTGTTGTTCTGGGGTGACAACGTGCTTCAGATGGTGGCTCAACGAAAATCGGGGGACGTTGCTGCAGCTCGTTTGGTTGCTGGGCTCAGAGCATACCGATGACTTGAAGCGAGAGGGGCCGTTCGTTGACTGGTACGGGCGTTGCACAGCGGCATCCCGTCGATAGATTCGACGTGCAGCGCGCGCGCCGCCATGTTCCAGCTCCTACGCGCGCACTCGTTGCCTGGTTGCTGTTCGGCCTCCTCGCTTTCAGACAAGGGACAAGGGAAGAGGGATGCGTGCAGCTGAACTGTGAAGCCTGTGGGTGGTATTGATTTGAAAGCGCGTGCGAAATCGTTGCTTTGACAGGAGTAGATCAGAATGTGCCAGGCAGCAGGTAGGGTCGGCAGGATGGATGCGTTCCGTCATATGTAGGTTCAGTCGTAGCTGCAGCCAGCAGGTACGTAGCTAGCATTGCAGCTCGCTTCGTTCAAACCTTGCACGCAGGCATGCATGAGAGGTCGACGAAAGGTGCAGGTCGTGGCAGCACTTTCTGCGCGCAGGCTTGCCGGAAACTGCCAGTGGCATATTCGCATACGCTGCTCTCGCCGCCGCCGTACTTACAACTGACGAACGGAGGTCCCTGCCTCTGTCAAATCGTGCAAGCATGTGGGCGCGACCTGAGCTGCCACGGAAGTGTCGCATTCGCTCACGGTGCTGTATGCATACGGTATCGAGCTATCGACGTTCGGGTTTTGTTTGGATTTCATTTGATGGTTGCGTACGGCATCTGTACGCTTGCCGTCGTTCATTGATCTTCCTTGCACAGCAGTTCCTTGTAGACGCCGTTGGGTTCATGGCAGGTGATGGGTAGTTGCTAGCGAGTGTGGCCCGTCTGTACATCATCAATTAGGAGATTGTGCACAGGAGATTACGTTCATACTGCCCACGAACATGCCGTCGTATGCCGCCGGACACTGCATGTCATGGAGCTATATTTGGTGATCCCATTCATTCCACGTAGTTCTTTTTGACTGGGTTAGTTGGCTCGGCGGACTAACATTTCCTGTATCACAGCACGTGTCTTTGCCGTTGGGCACCCGGTGGTCCATTTCGACATTCTACGTCGTGACCTCATGGCGTGCGGATCATTGTAAAATCCACGGAACGGATCGCGCCAACAATACATTGCAGCAGCAGTCCCCCAGTAGGCAGGCGAAGAAAGGGCGAAGCATCCGGCCGCGTAAGGGAGGTAGCGAGGTACGCAGTACTAGTCTCAGCGGATGCATTTACGTGCAGTGGGGTGTACCCAGGAATTGGCATCCTGCACACCTTTATACACGTACGTAATAAGCGGCATCCCAGTTAGATATCTTGGGATGATACAAAGCACCCTTGTCCGTCTGGACCTCTCCGTGTCCTGATATGTCAGTGTTGTGACATTCACTGCTGTATCACGGCACGTATGACCTTCACATCCTTTGTCTTAAAATGTAGAAACACCGCCGGTTGAGCGATGGGGACCGTAGCTTGGTTTTCACGGGTGCGATGGGTGGTGTTGTTGAGGGATGATTGTGGGCTACTCGGGGAGTTGAATCCTGACCTCACGTGTTTTCACGTGTGGCTGTCCGAGCGTAGCCACCTCGCCCTACCTTCCACGTGAGGTGTGGTTGGGTTCATCGGTACTGCAGGATTCGTGAATACGATGTGTGTACGCGCCGGAATGTCTAAGGATGCCCTTTCGTCCGATAACTCTGAGCTGCCGCAACGGCCGTGACCTCATCTCGCCGCAGTCCTATGCTCCTCGGTCCATAACATCCCATGCGTCAAAGGAACGAAACATTCTCAAGAGCAAAAGCCCGTCCATCAGCTTCATTGTCGTACTACCAGCGGCAGGTCCCCACCAACAGTGCTGCAACCAAAGGAGCTGTGGGGAGTCCATTTACCTCACAACAATTCCCAGCGACGGAAACCACGTCGCAGTGTTAACACGTCAATGTATGCGTATGTCCTGCAAACATGTGGCGTTATTCGATGATCTAGCAATCAATGATCTTGTTTGATGTGTCGTCAAGGCCAGCTGTCAGGACCTCACCCCGCAGCTGTCCTTTGGAGCACATGTTTGGATAGCATGCCACCAATGTAATACCTGTGAACACCGTTAGATACCTCAAATGCACTCGGAAGCCTTGAATTCATACACACCTCGTTCCGTCTGCCCCCCTGTGCCTCCCCCCAGCTATGTTGTACAAGTGACGAATCCCGCCGAAAGCCCCCCTCCTCCCACGGCTGTTGCGTTTTTCTACGCGGCCTGGTTGATGGGCGCCGAGAGCACATTGGAGATGGCGGTGATGCGCAAGCCCCAGGTCTCGATGCCCAGGGTGACGGTGGCCGTGTACAGGGTTGTGATCCCCTCACATGCTTGGGCCACGGTGGAGGGGTGCTCGGCCTCGAGGTCTTGCGTCAGGTAGTCCTGAAGCTCTGGGAAGTGTTCTAGTAGGCTGCTGTCAGCAATGGCGGCTGGTAGCGGCTCCTGGATGCCGGGGAGCCTGCACGAGAAGGGCAGGACCGGATGCTGGAGCCCGTCCGCGATGGGGTTGCTTGTTGGAATCAGCATCAGGACTGCCCGGGTGAATAGTGTAAGGGTCTACATTGTCGACCCGGGAGTCGACCTGGGTCGGTATTGACACAGGTATCGAGCCTGGTATGGAGCGAGCCTGGTATAAAGCCGGCGATGGTTCCGGTTGTCGAGGAAGTTATGGACCTGGTTATCCAGCTCGATGTTGAGGCAGTTCCGACCAGGGAATCGTCCCTGTTATCCTCATGTTGACCCCCGAATTGATCCAGTTGTCGAGCTGGGAATTGAGCCGGGTGTTGAGCCATAGACATCATCACGGATGTTGAGCCTGGTGTCAAGCCCGTGATCAATCCAGTTATCTAGCTGGAGCTCAATGAGCGGCGCGATTATTGAGCCAGTTACAAGCTGGGTATCGATTGGCCTGGGTATAGTTCCGGATGACCCAGCCAGGTACCGAGTTTGGTATCAAGAGAGACGGATGTCAACCCGGGGTATCAACCAATGTTGCAAACGAGTATGGACCGGGTGTAGACCCGGGTGCAGTTGGTATGGAGGGCGACCAGGTGGACCCGGTTGTCGAGCTGGTTACAACACGGGTATCGACCAGGGTATTGGACCAGGACCCGGGTATGGAGCCGGGCATCTACCTGGTAATCGACCCCGGTATCAAGCTGGGTATGGAACTATCGACGACCCCAGTGTGCACCCGGGAGTTGACCCGGGTAACAACGAACCCGGATCGGAATTGAAACAGGTATCGAGCCTGGTGATCATAAATCTGGTTGTCAAGCCGGTTATCACGCCGGTTATCAACCTAGTTTGCCTCGCTCACCCACCGTCCATCGTGCCCGATTGGAGAATAGTCGAGTATATGTTGTGTGGAGGCGATATCCAGAACATCCTGACGGTTGTGGTGCATTGCTGCAATGCAGTGTTCCCCCTGACCACTCCCTCGGGTGGGTGAGCGACGCGAACGACCCTCGGTCGTGCCCGGCGGTTGCGTGCCCGATTCGCTTTGCTCACCCACCCTCGGTCGTGCCGGACATCTCACCGCACACGCACCTTGGTGCGCTTCAATACCGTCGAATTCGCCGCTCAATTCCAGCGGCAGAGGGACGATCCGTTCTTGTCGTTCACGCGCGCTTAACAAGCACAAATACCTTTCCAGAAGACGCGAACCAGCCTGAATTCCGTTCGTGCGCTTCAAGTCGGTTCCCGCTCGGCCGCTCAAGACAATGACTGTAACGCTGGTCCGCTCATTGCTCACCATAGGAATCTTTATGCCAATTATATTTCAAATTTCTGTCTCTACTACAATTAGAAAGTCATTTCCGGTCCATTTACTGTTGCGATTTACAGTCGCGAATCTATTTCTCCACTTTCGCAATTCCTTTTCCATTTCCATCTCAATTTACATGTCCATTTATTTGCATTTCATCTCTATTTGATTTCCATTTCGGTTTCGTGTACAGCGTAACCCCTGCTTGTAGTGCTCGTGCGGTGCATGCGATGCGTTACGCACTCACTCACTCACTCACTCACTCACTCACTCACTCACTCACTCACAAAGTCCGAAGATGACTTCCCTCCGCTTAACCAAAGGTTAAAGCTACGGTGACAATATTTTACGCCGAATAGTGCCATCCTGTGCTTGCTTTTGTGGAATCACCTCAGCCGGCTCAGCTGGGCTCAACGCCGCTGATCGACACGCAGAGTCCGGAGAACCACTAGAACGAACTTGCACAATATGAATCTGTGATAAGAAACATTTGAGCATCGGAATGTCCGTGTGCTTGACCGTTTGGTTCAAAACTGGTTGAAGCGCGGTCGGATGACGCAGATGGCTGTCTCGGGGCTGTCGCCTGGGCTTCGGCCTCAGGGTTGTCCATCGGAGATAATGACCTATGATACTGAAATTATGATGTGAGCCACGCACTGTCTCGGATCATACACACCACTGTAAGGTTGTGTCCCTCGACACCTTGTTTCAGGACTCTGATAGTTGCTTGTTGTTCGGTACTCCGACAAGCGCAATGAGTACAATCAGTTAGGTACCGTCTTACAATAGAATTGTGCATGGTAATAATTTAATTGCAGCAGCATCACGATGACCGATTTCAACTTCAACTTGCCTTTAGCTGGCAGGTGCTACACTCAAGATGCTATGCAACAGTGTTTCAAAGCTTACATGTTGTACGGCTACTGCCGCGCGCCGTGTTACACAAAGCGTCACCCTGCGCCAAACCCGCTACCGGTCGATACTTCCCCTCTAGTGCTGCGCATCCGTGCCCATCTCGCGATCCTCCGCAGTTTCCCAGCATTTTGGTAAAATTTATGGCATTTGCAGGTTGGCATGAACGGGCAACTATAAGACGGTGACGGCTCGCTGCGGCTCGGGGTCGTCGGAGGACGTCGGAGGCGAAAATCGGCAGATTATTAAGTATGCATGTCATTGGCATTACCCCACGCGCACAACCAGTTGATAATGACGAACCACGCACTCGTCAATTTGATAAGAATACATTGCTTGCCCAGCATATGCATAGCATATATAATATATGATAGGTCTATTGCCCAGCACACGCGTAGGATGTATAACATAACATCAGTCTGCCAGCCTGGGTCGTAAAATCACAATATAAAAGAGCGCACGCAGGGTACCCTTGGTGGTACCCTTGGCACAAGCGATTGAGATCGCCAGCTCCAACAGTTCCAAAGCCGCGCGGTCTACTTGTATAACGGGACCAAGCACAAACCAATAATTTAAGTTAAGACTTGGCTGGATAAAAAATAAAGAAACCGCCAACTGATAAGGGCTGCGAGTCGAGAAACGTGAACCTTTCCATGTTAGAAAGAAAAAAAGCGCCAAAAAGTTGCCGTTTTTCGTGATGCACTTGAAGAAAATTTTTACACAATCAATTACTATCATCATTTTGGTTCTTATAATGTCGAACATTAATCCGCGTTCGCACAGTTAATGATGCGTTGCAACATGTTGTACAGCACACTTGTACGAACGCCACCGGAAGACATAGCACAGCTGCAAACCTAATTTTGAAAGTCCACTTACATATGTGTGTGTCGTAGGCTCGGCAGTAGTGCTCTGCATCAATGTCACACAGTACGAGATTGACCTAAAGCAAGGAAGCGCAGCTTGAGCAAATTTTCATAACTCTGTACTTTTGTTAGGCCCGATGAAATCACCGCAAGACAATGAGCGACAGGGTTGGCGCACGCCATATGTTGTTGCTTTCAAGCTAGCTAATCTACTGACGTGGTGCGTTTAATTGGCTATAGATTAAATATCTGCGCTCATTGATATACTGCAGCATTTATCCGTAAGAGAATTCGCTCTCACTCCCTGTTAGGTGCCTGGCCTTGCTTACGTCTGCTTGGGCCGAGGTGCCGAGATGCAACTCATCTGCCGGTGATTATTATATTAGTCCGAAATTTTCATTTCGCGGCCGGAGCAGCTTCTGCATGACAATCTACTCCACTTCCGCTGTATCAAGTGCGCCAAGCGATTGTCGGCTGGCGCAAAACGGTTTATTAACAACAATCCGCTGTAAAACCTTGGACAGCGTGAACATTACCCTAGGTAAGCTCTTCGGAGGTGCCGCAAGTCCTGCCGTACACGTCTTGTCGGCCGCTCAGCTGCGGTCTCCCATCCCGGACCGCAGGATCCGCCTGTTGCAGCGGCCGCAGGCTGAAGTCCGCAACGCTTAGCACGGGCAGCGCGCTGGTAAACCTGAATGCAACCTTCATTGGGTGTCATTCGGCCGCGGGGAGGGCGGCGGCGCCGGTGCTACAGCTGCAGGGCCTGGGTCTTCGACGGGCCCCCGTCAAAGGTGCACAACTGTGCCTAAACCTGGCAGATCCGACCTGCCTCGTGGGGGCGGCTCCCTGCGAGGTTCGGAGGAATTCTTCAGAGCAGGCAAACTGTTCCGTGGGCTTAATTGACTCAACCGGCGCGTGCTACCAAGCTTTTGCGGGATTTCCGCCGCAGAGTCCGCCCCCGTGGCCGTCTCCGCCCTCGGGTCCCCTGCTGCCGTCTCCTCCCATGAGTCCACCGCCGCCAACGCTTCCAAGCAATCCCAGCCCTCCATGGCCGCCGCGGCCGCCTCCCAGCCCTCCGCGGCCGCCTCGGCCGCCGGCAGCCTGCCGCTATTGTATCCAAGTCAACATCCGGGCGCCGCAGCTGCCACCAGGCAATGACATGCGTCCCTTCCTCCTGGACTGTTCGACAGCGTCTTCGCGGCTGTCGGTTTTGACGAATGCAGTTCTGCTGAGCAACAGCGTGGACTTATACGAGCCATTCCGTTTGGACGGGTGCAACAGTACAGCGAGGGATGGCAGTGACAAGGATGTTGGCCGTGACGCGACTTCAGCAGGCGCTGTACAATTCGTGCGTGTCTGCGGCACCTTTGGAGTCCAAAGCAATGCTGGCAACGGGTTTGGCGTAATGCGCAGAAATCTTATTGATGGTGGAGAAATGGGCGCGCAGCTCGTGAGCAACTCCGGACCGAGCAGTACCGACACCGCCATTGGTTGGCTGAAGCAGGTGCAAGCTGACGGATCCGCATGTGGCTACCAAGCTCGCGGTTTTCAGTTCTCAACTCGTGGGTTTTTCGACTTTGGTAATGCTGCAGCCTGTGTGGGTCCTGGTTTCCCAGGCAACCTTACTGGAAGGACATACAATTGCTCGCCTTCTGACCCACCGCAACCAGTGTCTCCCGCCCCGCCACCACGGCCGCGCCCGCCACCTCGGCCGCGCCAGCCACCCAGTCCCTTGCCACCGCCACCATCGCTTCCACCGTCACCGCCTCTCCCCCCTCAGCCCCCGCGTCCCCCTCGTGCTCCCGCACCACCTCCAAGCCCGCCCAGTCCGACTCCGACACCACCGCAGCCGCCCAGCCCGCCACCGACTTGCAGAACTTGTGTGACCATCAAGATCCGGGCAGTGACGCCTGCCAGTGACCCCTGGTCCCTGTTCTTCAACGCGACCCTGTGCGCGCGCATCGCAGACAACGTCTCTTCGGTGCTCACCGATGTTTTCCGAGACGGCACTGTGACGACTTGCGGCGGTCTCGCAGAGGTGGACCGCGGCACCTTTGAATCGTCCTTGAGCGTCTGTGGCAGCATTGATGACGGCGCGCAGGGTGACTTTCCATTGAGCAGGCAAATTATTGATCGGACGATGAATGACATTATCCAGAGGTTTATTCTGGATGCGACCGTCATCAATAACAGAACCGGCTGTGCTGCTCTGTCCGGTTATCGGATGTGGGCAACACTGACTGGTCGCAACAACAGCGAGTGCGCCACTCAACTGGGGAACGGCAACCAGGATTGCGCCATATTCGTCACGAGACCGCCGCCACCCCCCGCAGCGCCCCCACCACCCCCGCCGCCGCCCCCGCCGCCCTTGCCACCCCTGCCTGCTCCACGCCCGCCGCCGCCTCCGAACCCTTCCCCGCCCCCGCCCCCGCCGCCGTCCCCGCCGCCACGCACCCCTGCACCACCGCCGCCGCCCTCCTGCCAGCTGTGCATCACCGTGCAGTCCGCGGAGGTCAACTCGGGTTTCTGCGCGACCCTGCTCGCCGCTGCACAGCTGGCCAGCACTGTGAACCCACTGCCGCAGAAATACCCGTTCATGTTCTTGCAGTGGAACTGCAACAACAACCTCAACGGGGTGTTGTGCACACCGTTTGCACCTGCGGCCATCGGAAGTGGAGACCCGAACGAGCTCGTTTCACTGTTTATGCCGCTGGTGGTGCAGCAGCTGGCCAACGTGAACGTGCTGCAGCGGACTTGTGCGGCCAACCGCATGACAGTTTCCCTTTCGGGCAGTGCGGGCTGTCCGGTGTTATCACGAATATCGGATTCCTGTCTCGCCCCGGCGTCTCCGCCGCCTCCGCCGCCGGTCCCGAGTCTGTCCTGCGCCGCCCGAGTGGGCAGCGCGAAGACGCCGTTCCGTCTCGTGAACGTCACTGTGAGTAACCTCGCCCGTGGCTGCCATGCGAATTTGCTGGAGGCTGTGGCGGCTGTGTTCATGGCTGGACGGGCCCGCACTCATTTCAGGCCTCTCAACCTGCGCAACCTGGCTGCTGGCCGTGCGTGATGTTTTGCAATGCTCGAGTGCCACCTCCGTTACTGCACGTGTCATGGCCTGCGGGCACTTGGCCAGGGCAACAGGCTGCGCTTGACGGCCGAACTGTTTTCCTGTGTCCACCCTCGCCGTCCCACCGAGCCGGTCACTTACCAACTGGCGCCTTCACCTCTTTCATGCACTGCCCAGGAGGAGTCCTTCAGTGTCCTTGGCCTGAGGCTTTGGGTCACGTGCTTCCAGGTCGGGGCCTCAACAGTGCCGGATGCCACGACTTCGAACGTAAGTCATTGAAGCAGCTGGGAGTGTGCACCAAAGTGCGCAGCATAGGCCAAAACGCAATGTGGGTTTCGGAGCATGACTCGGTCGGGCCCATGACGCAATACGTCTTGCGCGCTTGCACCTACTGTGGGCAGCAGCCGATGGCGCTGCCACGTCAGTTCCGGCAATGTGCAGTGCCAAGCGGCACCATTTCGACGTGTGTGGGGTCCAGCACTAAGGCTCTGCACTCGCGCAACAGATTCGGACCGTGGCGCGCGCAACACATGGGACGCAAACCAAGTGAAGCGGCTGTGCCATGGCGCCGACGGAAACATACCGTATTGACGTCCGTGAGCCCCTCCCTTCCGCACGATCCGCTGCCCGTGTGTGTATGTGCAGGACTGCAACGTAGAGCAGGAACCCGTGGTGCGGGGATTGGCAATCACAGCCGACGCTTCGGTGATGTCGGATATGGCATACGTCGTACTGAAGTCCAACAATGATGAGAGGGGCTACTGGCAGTCAGACGTTAACGGCCAGCGGCTTCCGAAGCTCGTGTACGTGCCAGTAAACACGGTGAAGCCCTGGACTGCAGCCACGTTATCGAAGTGGGCCTCAAATGGAAGAGGGCTGGGCAAGGTCTGCCTAGAGATGCCGCCGGGCAGCGTGCAAAAGTTCTGCATGGGTAACACGTGCAAGGTGAATATCTTTTTCAATGACGCATGCTGTCCATCCGACACGTTTCCGGTGTAAGCGACGTTTGGCTCCGGATTGGGTTTCGTGGAGGGAGTCTATGATTGGCATTTTGCAATGGGCCGCAATCCCGGCACGCGCCGTGCTACATACCAGTGGGAGTGTTGTGCGTGAACGGCAAGCGGGGAAATCACACCTGTGCCTGAGTCGCGCAGGATGTCATGGGCACAGTGTGACCTAAAGATATAAGGCGCGGGCGCGGTGCGTCCCCATGACTGCGTCCCTGTCGTTTGAGTGCTGTCGTTCTTACCATCAACTGTGATGCGTCCGCGAGTGGGCTGATCAAATGTCACGCACGCATAACGGTCTGTCTGGACATCGTACATGCTTATTTTGCCAGCACGAAGTGTGCGACATTCATTGGGGGGGTTTAACCTGAAGCGGAGGAAATGTTATTGGATAGGCTTCTGGAGTAAATTCATGGAACCGAGGGTTGATGGATGCTGAAGAAAAGGCATGCGTTGGGCATATACTGCTGGTTGTGCAGCTTGGTTGTGTTCGCGGTGCAGGTTATGCTTGGGTGGCGTGACGGGCCGCGGTGTCTCGCGCGTTCTGTGTGCAGCTCAGTCGTGCAGCATTTTGTTGCGGCGGGCAAACGTATGTCGCTCTTGGCTACGTGCAATCATAAGAGATACGCGGTGCGCGCTCCGGCGCTGGGCGCGCGAGGGTTCCGCCGGCAGGGTCCCCGACATACTAAATTCACTTGTAGATACTAAATTCACTTGTAGCATGTATGGTGGTGTGGGGACCGGCCGCGTTACGGTGCGGCACTTGCGCAGGCAGCACAGCCGCGGGAGGGAATGAGCAACCGTGTGTTGGTATTGGGTTCATTGGTGTGTTGCTTTCTGCTTCCACGAGGGCGAAAATTGATGATGTGCAGCTCGAACGTTTCCATGCGTCTCCGTGGGGCCTGTCGTTGGCACATTTGTGACACAGATTCTACCGGACGTGTCAGAAGTCCATTAGCCCAACTGCGCTGCGACGGCGCTCTCCGGCGGAAGCGCTTCACGTGCCACCTGCACGGGCCTCGAGCAACGTTTGAAGACACGAACGTGGCCACCATGTCCGCACCATACCAGTGGCCAGTCATGCACCATTATCAGCGCCGGTGGGCCGTAGCTCAGGGAGATGGACTTGGTAGGGACCCCGGGACCCGATGGAGACTGTGGGTCGTTGCCGAGGAGGGAGCTGCGGCTTTCAGCATGGTAGTAGGGACGCCTAATCGAGTGGACTTTTACCTTTGGCTGTCGCCGTTTGCCGGATTCCAGGGACGGTTCGACTCCCTGGTATTGCTGCCGAGGGGGATGGGCGTTTAGAACGACTTGTGGTACAAGATGCTGTACGGCTTTTTTTCATTGTTCAGTCAGGAAGCGAATGCTGTCACCCATGACCAGACTGGGTCCAACCGTGTACACCATTACGTGATGCAATCCTTTCGAGGTGTGCTCCCTGCATTCCAGATAGTTCGTGTACACCATACCATGCGCGGCTGATCGGCTGCCCAGGGTTTATTGCAGGTGCCAGATGGTGTGATAGGCACAGTCCCACGGCACGCAAGGCACGTCAATGCACTGCTGTGTACGAAACTGTCATGGAAACCGCCACAGGCCCCGCGAGCTGGATGACTGCTCCCCGGACCATTTACAGCTCCAACAATGACGATAGCGTCGCAAATTTGGTCCCATGCCACAGCCTCGCAGTGCAACATGCCAGCAGGTCGACCCAGACCGCCTTGTCGCCTAACTGCGGAAAGTTTTAACTGACGTTTGAGAATAACGTATCGTGCCGTCAAACGAGACGAACGACGCGCTTAACAGTTTTACTCTTATGGCGGGTTGCAGCGTGCAGCCCCTCATCTGTTCGCGAGTTTGGCTTTTCACATGCCAACCATGTTGCCTTAGATCGTTTATCTCCTATCTTTATCTCCTTAATGTAGCTGTCATGTTATGCGACTCCTCGACAGGAAGATCCAAACCTTTCCAAGGTTCACACCCACAGCTCTGTTACCACTCCAACAAATCACCCCACGGTTATAGGCGTCCGCAACACAAAAAATTAACCTGATCCTATACTTTATTAAATTGTCAGAGACAGTTGATCATATGGTCGCGATGCTGGTTTCGGAGAGCTTTTTGGCGGGATTTTCGAGCTCTCGTCGAGTGAAATAATTCCACCCACCTGATCATGCACATCGCTAGTGACCAACGCCGTTGAGCGCGTCTTGACCAAACCCGGCAAAGTTAGTCCGGCACGGACATAAGAGGTAGTTTTCTCTTGCGACTCCGACAAGGTGGGGCAAATTTGCAAACTTGTCCGTCGGTGCTAATTACAACTTATATTGACATACGAACTAACTCACGCGCTTAAATGCTGCCCCTGGGTGGAACAAGTTGTTTCTTTGCCAACATCATATGCGCGGGCTCGATTTGGATGTCCAGCATCAATGTTCGGAGCAAACGTATTTCGTTTATGTTTGAATTCCCCTATGTTGCAGTTTGGGTCTGACCTTGAACATGCTATCAACGGGTTCGGTCGTCAGCAGGCGCGCCGCTTGCAGCGGCTGCCCAAACGCGACTGTGCCACATCTGCGGTCAACAGCTGTACAGCCAACTACAGGCATGCATACTTGTTCGATTCGCGGAGCATCGACGCACAGCGCACAGCGAGCAAGCTCCGGTTCGTTTACGCATATGGCGAAGCCTGCCCGCGGCCGTGAGAGCACAACCGTGGCGAGCACCGGGCAAGTTTCGGCCAGTATCTACGTTTTATTTAGACAATGCGCTCCATGCCGGATAATAGGGATGACCCTGTACCGCGTTCAATACCTCCTGCAGGTACGTGCCGTTCGGAGGCGACGCCCGCATCAAGGTCATCGGCGTGGGCGGCGGTGGCGGCAATGCCCTCAACCGCATGATCAGCAGTGGCCTTCAGGTACAGGCCTGCAGAATTGCAACCTCTAGCTTGGGGTCTTGCCAACCGACGTGCAACAAATCGTGGTCTTAGACATGACTGCATGTAATGGGACATGCATGGCCACGGCGTCTGCGTGGGCCACATCCTTCCTCACTAATGCAACCGCCCATCGTCCACTTTCCGCCCAGGGCGTTGAGTTCTGGGCGATCAACACAGATGCCCAGGCTCTTGCCGCCCATCAAGCTCTCAACAAGGTTCAGATCGGCACGGAGCTTACTCGGGGACTGGGATGTGGCGGCAACCCGGAACTGGGTCGCCAGGCGGCCCTTGAAAGCGAGGATGCTCTTCGGCGCATGGTGCAGGTAAACTGCTTGCGACGCACGCCTGGCAGAAGCGTGGGCCTTGACATGCGCGGTACCTGAAAGGGTTCAACGGTCGTCCCTCTGTGCACGGGGTGCTGAAGCAACACCATCGTCTGTCATTGAAATTAGTCCACCGCGCTTGCTGTTGCAATTTCTCCTCCAGGGAGCTGACTTGGTGTTCATTACTGCGGGAATGGGTGGCGGCACGGGCACCGGAGCTGCGTCGGTCGTGGCGCGTATTTCCAAGGAGATGGGTAAGTTTTCCCTCGCTTTGAGTTGGCCGCCTGCTTTCAAGCCGCAGGCCTGGATGCGTGCCTGTCATTCTTCCTTGCCCCCGCGCAATGCAACTGCGATTGTCGTGCGTACTGACGTTCTGTTCGGGACTGTCACAGGCATCCTCACGGTAGGCGTGGTGACTTACCCGTTCAACTTCGAGGGCCGCCGGCGTGCTGGTCAGGCGCTAGAAGGCATCGAGGGCCTCCGCGCGGCGGTGGACAGCGTCATCGTGATTCCCAACGACAGGTCGGTTGCGCGACAGTCAAAATTGTTGACACTGTCGGTCGCTAGCCACTGAGATGCGATGGTCGCGCGCCAAAGGCCGTAACCTCATCACAGTGTCATGCAAGTTGCGATGCAAACTTTACCCCAGGTCTCCGTGGGGCCTCATCACGGTTTGTGCGGTCCCGGTTGGTGCTGCAGGCTGCTCGACGTTGCCTCCGCGAGCACCGCCCTGCAAGATGCATTCGCCTTAGCTGACGACGTCCTCCGGCAAGGTGTCCAGGTGCGTCCGCAGCGCGTTGGGTGGTGACACGGATTGGCGGAACGCAACACCACGCAACCCAGCAGTTATGCAAATGTGCCATACGCCGCACGATGATCAGGAGCTTCAGCGTTTGCCGTTTTTCTGTCCCCTTCGCGCTGGCATCTTGAGCATTTCCGGCAACTCATCGACACGATGTCTCTCTCGCTGTCTTGCATCTTGCAGGGCATTTCGGATATCATCACCGTGCCCGGCCTGATCAACGTTGATTTCGCGGATGTCAAAGCAATCATGTCGAACAGCGGTAGGTGGCTTGAGGGGTCGCACGCGAGGCAGGGCACACAAGCACCTGTGCGGTACGGAGGCACAGGCGGCAGGACACGCGAGCACCTGGGCTGTGATCCTTCATCCTTGTAATCCTGACAGCTCTCAAACATTGGGAATAACGGAAACTATCGTGAGCCTGGCCTTGCGTCTTGGTCCCCGGCGCCGTGCCTTGCAGGGACGGCCATGCTCGGTGTGGGCGCGGCGTCCACTGCAACAACCACCCCGGGCGGCCCTGACCGTGCGGAGCAGGCCGCTCTCGCTGCCACGTCCGCACCGCTGATCCAGCGCAGCATCGAGAAGGCCACGGGCATCGTGTACAACATCACCGGCGGCCGGGACCTTACCCTGGCGGAGGTCAACCGCGTGTCTGAGGTAGTCACTGCCCTGGCGGATCCGTCGTGCAACATCATTTTTGGCGCAGGTGAGTACAGCATATCAGCCTCGGGGAGGCCATTTTCTTGTGTTGATATAAATTCGTAAGTTGCTTTGCGATTGACCGCTCCGCTCGCAGTCGTCGATGACCAATACGACGGCGAGCTTCACGTGACCATCATTGCAACCGGATTTGCCTCCACGTACGAGAATGAGTTGCTCAGCGGTGGCAGCTCATCCCAGGTGGGCCGGAAGAAAATGGCGCACAGTTAGGACGCTACTCGTCAACTGTTGTCCTCTGCACTCATGGGCTGCTTGGCGGGTGCTTCAGTGTCACATATTAACGTCGATGCAAACAGGACAAACCGTTCCGTCATTCTCTGTCTGCCGCCTGGAGGTCGCATGAGACAGCAACCGATGCAGCGTCAAAGAATGATTGTGTCATTCATCTCTTGACAGGCACGGCAGCAGCGTCGGGCGGCAAACCAGGCTGCCGCCGCTGCTCTCAGCGGCGCTCAGCCAGCGGCCCCAGGAGCGGCTCCCAAGGTGCGTTCAGTGGCCTTGACCCTTTGATATGTGTCGTTACAGTGTAATAGGCTTCCAGGCTTTTGTCGCGTTGTTGGGCGGGGCCCCAGCGCGAAGCGCGTTCGGGGGGCCCCGCCCCCTAGGATTGCCCATGTCCGTGTGTGTGTGTGTGTGTGTGTGTGTGTGTGTGTGTGTGTCCGGTAACGGCAAAACGTTCATTATCCGCTAAACTAATTCGCTATGTTTGTCATATTAATTGTCCTCTATTGCAAGGTAACTTTGGTTTGGCTGAAAAAAATTCTTTGCGCACAAACGGTCAAAGTAAAGCTCCGCGGTCCCCATGGACCCGAGTCAACATCCAACCAACGCCTCTCGCGCTCATATTTGTTGCAACGGGTGCCGCGTGATGAATACTTGAATTAGGAATGGGCGGCGCGTGCTAAATTGAACTTCGATAGTGTTCTGATGTTTGAACATAAAGATACCACCAACATCAAGATTTGCCTTTCTGTCTTGCCAGATGAATACAAATCAACAATATGTACTGAATCAAAGTTTCAAGATGCAAAGGGATAGCGTACCGAGTGCCAACGAGTTCTCCAGTTCCGATGGCCCAAAGTCCGGGTCTCACCGCGGCTTTTTCGCACCCTGTTTTTGCCTTACATTTGCTATGTAACTATTGATAGCAAACTTTAGAGGTTCACGTCTGCTGCGGGCGTGCAACTGAAGGGTTGCATGCCTGCCGACGGACCAAACAACTACAGTTTCACGGCAAAACAAGGATGCTTCAAGCTTGCTTTGTGATCATCTGCTTCACAGACGGATGTGGTAGTGCACTATCGTTACCATAGTGCCGATACGATGACCGCCGTCGCCGGCGGCGCGTACTGCAGGATGGTTTCGGGGCTGCCGACGTGTTTGGGCTTGGTGAATCTATGCACGCCGATCCCCCTTCAACATCAACGACACCCCCAATGGCAACCTTTCACTCTCTCACACTGTTGCGCGGTAATAGAGTTTTCTTTCTGAAGCAAGCGGCCTGTACGGATTATAGGGGGCCCCGCCCTTTTCCGGCTTCGAGGAAGCCGACCCCTACTTGTTTCGTTAGTATTTAATGCTACAGGACACCTTCACCGCACCTACGCCATACGAGCTGGGGGTCCAAGGCAGTTGATCCTGCCAACCAACAATCCCCCGTAGATCCTTAGAGGCAAAGGGTTCAGCCATCGCCAGCAATCCAGCGTGCGAATCTCGATCCATCACCTGTGATCTCAACTTCACACCCCAGCAGCCAGCCTAGCTCTCACGCTCCCAAATAATATGGTGTGTGCAGCATGCCGCCACAAGGCCCTGCAGTAAACATTACATACGAGGGCAACTGCAGTCGACCGTGTTATGGTTTCCGATCCTAATTGCTGATGCAGGTGATCCCAGGGGGCATGGCATCGCAGCCGCCAGTCCCCGCCCCGGGGCAGCAGCAGCCACCAGCCGCCAACCCAGCGCAAGTGCCGTGGAGCCGTCCCAACCGAGCAAAGCTGGACTTCCTGGGGCGCAGCATTCTGTAAATTACGTTTGCCGAGCGGTGCTTTCCAAGATTCGATATGCAGGGGTTGTCCGTTGAGGGGCCCAGGTTGAATCCTTATCAATGCATTCGGTCTACCTGCCCTCACATTGTTTTGTGGTTTTGACCTATGTAAGCTCATGTATTGACATGGTTTCGAATGTTGTGGTTGGTTGCCTGCCTGCAGTAGTAATAGTAGCAGCTGCTACATCGTGCGAACTACCAGACCCTGCATAATTGTTGCAGCATTAGGTGTTAGTGATAAGCGTGGTTGCATGTAAGACGATAAGTGATACCATGAAGGCTAAGGATAACTGGCGTTGGTGAGCCTTGTTCGTGGGGTGATGGTACAAAACACTTCTGTGCAGTCAACCTAGGCCCAGAGCAGTGCAGCACGCCAGAGTACGCCAGATGCTTGTAATGTTTATTCATGACGTCAGGATATTGAGCGATCAGCCAGCGGTGCCAGCTTTACGGGTCGAGTGCTGGAGCGAGACATGTGGGTTCGTTGTTCGGAACGTTCAGACGGGTTTAGGTATAGGAAATTCACCATAACAGACATGCAACAATTTCATAGATGTGCCAAGGTAGTCTCGCGGCATGTGCTCCACTTATGCAAAGACGACAGTCTCGGAATTTAAGTGAAATCCGCTACGTCCAGAATGGATTGACCAAAGGAACATATTATCATAACGAGCTGTTACCGTGCACTATGTATGGTGCTCAGATGTGAGAGATGGTGCGCGAGTCGGTTGCCCCGGCGAGGGCCCTATACCGAGGTTCTCTTCTTCACCGGCGTGGTAAATGCTGTCAATTAATTATAATTTTCAAAACAAAATAGAACACAAACGTATTGTAACGCCCAGAGGTCAATAAAGTACCATGTCAATATCATTCTGGTTTCTGATGGTACGGAAATCTAGATTCGGCGCACAGATTTGGGCAAGTACCATGCTACCATCATAACATCTTATTTGGAACAGGTTACAGAGATATTGCAAGTAACAGTCGAAGGTTGCGTTTGTCTGCAACAGTCTCTTGTCAGTATGGCGTCTTTCCAGTACAAGCTTTGCAATACAGTCGCTGCTCACAGGCCTTGTATTTCTACTAGATACCGTAGCTGTATCATTCGGCCGACAGTGGCCCGGCGTCGGGCGATACCGAGAACTCGCGTAGTAGTTCGGGCAGAGTTGCAAGACCCAATCCGCAATGTGCAAGCTGCCGTGGACGTATTCCTTAAGGTATTACTTGTTGCAATTGTGTCTGATTAATCTGGCCTGGCAATTGGTCGTCAGGGCCGACGCACTTACGGCACTCGCATTTCTCGCAGCGCTACGACATCCTATCGACAGGTCTCGGCGCCCTAATCGTCACCAGCTATTGCGTTTACGTGCATGGCCAAGATCCCTTGACCGCACTGGGCATCACCTTCAGTGCAACCGTTGTCGCGTTGGTAAGTGTCCAACTGACCACTCGCACGCGAAGGTTCGGACATCTCGATTATGGCACGTGTGATGATGGGTGCCACCGCCACCGGGGATCCTGAATGCACCTCCGCAGGTGTTGAACGAGTTGCTGTTCACTGACCACCAATGAGGTGCAGCCCCGAATGAGGTGAAACCCCCGAGGATAAATTGTATAAATACCCGAGTTTGCCTTACCGAGTAACCCTACCGGTCACCGGTCACCCAAGCATGCTACGATCTTTCGTTGCTGAGAAGACCACCACTATTTCTTTTTGCGAGGACCACTACGTAATATGTTGTTTCTGTTGCTGGCGAAGAATGCCTTGGGGACCATTCTTGCATGCGTGGTCCCAGGTCCTTGAAATAACGGAGTGAGCGGATTGAGGGCCATAATGTCATATAGCAGACCAATGTGAATGGCGTGGTGTGTTACGGTTCGGTGCCGTGTGAGGGGCTAGCCTGAAGCGGAAGGAGAGATGGAGGGCAGGACGCGGGGAGTCGGCACGTTGCATGCATCATATCCGGGCGCCGAAGGCTCCTTCGTTTCTCGTAGCGGCTCTCGTGTACGGAGTGAACTTTGTGAAGTATTTCATGCCATACTTGGGTCATGTCGGCCCCTTATGTGCATAGTTACAGATGTCAGTTGGTTGTTTGTAGGTCCTGGGAGGCCGGGTGATCAGCCAAGAGTGGCATGCTGATGTTTCGTTGCGTGGCAACCTTGGTATCTCCCCTGTGCGGCGCTTCATTGCGGTGCACCCATAGCAGCTGAGAGATTCCAAGAGCAAGGAATGCCAATGCGTCGGTGAGTGTGCACTTGTCGTTGTAGTAGTGTCTGGTCGATGCAAACGAAGGCAAACGGTTTGCCTGGCCATGTTTGCGGACGCACTGGCATATCATCATGCCATTTTATTGGGTTTATGTGTGGCGGAGAGGGGGTGTGGAAATTTAGCATCGTCGCATATGTGAGGGGTAGCATCGTCGCATATGTGAACAGAGAGGTGGTCTGTGCAAGTAACCATGACTATGGTTGCATCACACACTTATGTTTGATAGTGAACAATACCTTACAGATCGACGGTGACCTAGTCACACGCGAACATACTAGGGAGCGACGAAGGCCCTTACGGGCACTTGACCGGATTGATCACTGCGTGACCGATTGGACGCGATGACTCTGGACCGTGTGTAAGGGCTCTCGAAACGCGGTATGCCTCATCCACGCCCATGGCATATGCTGCTGACGGCAGCATTGAACATCGACGTTTGCTCCGCCGATGTCCATTTTCAGCATGGTCAGTGTTGTCCGTTGAGCATACCGAAGATAGCGCATATGGCCGTGACCTGGGCTGCTGGGCACGACAGTACTTCGGACCTCGCATCCTGCCCCGAAGTTTAAAGCGTATACACATTCTTCACCTTCCACTGTATGCGTTCCTTCTGCCACGGGACTGATATGCGGAATCCGTTGGGTTGCCTGCAAGGACTTCGAGAAAGCTGCTGGGCTGTAACGTGCCAACAGGCATGTAAAACGGTATCAACTAAGCCTTTGTCACAACCGAGGTTCAAACTGCAGCACGGGATGGCGACACAGCACATCGGTGATTTGCACGTCGGTGTCACGTCAGGAGGCGTCGGGCCACGCTTGCACTGAACGTCAGGCTTGCATTGAACGTCAGTCATACGCTCACCAAGGTGCACGCGCAGCCCTGGTTTGACGCGTGCACCTTGCCAGGGAACTCTACGTCAGCACATGGGCGACGGGCAGAAGACCTTCGAATGTCAGCGGGTGACAGTACACCCATGCAGAAATACCCTTGCGTTGTTGACTCTCGAGCTGACCAGGAGCGGAGTTGACGCCTAAGCAAAATCGGCCAGGATCGGCAGACCCCACTGGTTGCTGGTTGTGGGTGCGAACATCGATTTTAGGAGTTGCCATGGTTTCCAAAACTTATGGGGGAGGTAAGGACTGCCAGGCCAACCCTACAACTCTGACAAGCATGCAGCCCTGCATTCAGTTTCCTTCGTACAAGACACAGCATACTTCGCCACGCTGGCCTGCAGTACTGTACGTGTCTTGGCTACACGCAAGGCAAGCCCCTCAATAATGGGGTTAGGCGAGGTGGCAGCAATATGCTGCAGCAAAGTACACGGCTGCACCGGTGTGTGAATGTTCCCAGCTGTCCAGCACCAGTACGTGGCAGTCGGTAGCATGCATACGGTTGTGCCCTTCCCATCAGCCAAATCGTAATCCTTACGGGATTGTGCGATTGTGCACACGTTCCCGGTGGGCAGTTACAAAGCTTGGCTGTGCACGTCGCACAGCCATGCGCCCGGAGGTGCATCGTTCCACATAACGATTAAAAAATGTATTATAATGTTCATGCAGCACAGTGACAGGAACTTATCACAAGAAGGAGGGAGGAGGGAAAGCAACAAAGCATGTCCAGTACGGCACAGCAAACTAAATGGAGCTCCCTTGCCATCAGCGTAATACAAAGTCCGACGTAATCCGAGCGGTAGGAGACATTAGTCGATCTACATACTGCTTCACCTTGTTGCGTTTTGTGAGGAAACGAGCTTACAGCCCCCGTGCGTTCTGCACGGCGTGGCACTGACCGCTGTAAATTTCTGGAATAGGTCATAAACATGGTGAGCTTGGCCTGGGCGCATTGAGCTTTTCGTCGGTCTTTGTCCAACCTGATCTGTTACCTTACGGTCGCGTTTTCCTTGCCTCACCTTTTCTCAGCCGCTGCGCCTGGAAATCAAGGTTAGTTCTACGAGATTTGCATCATTTTTGTCGCGTACTCGGGAGGTTGCGTCCTGCAACTGCATCGTGGGCTGGCTGCGTGAGCAAGTATTGCTTGTGGGATTGTTGAGCTTACGGCAATCGCACATATTACGGGCGCGCAGAAGCAGCTGGTCCAGCGGACGGACCGGGTCAAGGGTGTAGATGTGCACCCAACGGAGCCATGGTAAGCTGTCTGTGACCGTCGCCCTTGCGCCCAATGCAGTTTTATGTAGGAAAGCAGTATTCTTCAATGAGTACACTTGATCTGATGCAAGGGTGTTCCCTTTTGAAACCCGACTGCACGCTAGCAGTACCCCACCCCCCTTCACCGCAGCGGTCGGCGTACGTTCACAGTACATGTCCTTGGTCTCCTTGCGCAGGATGCTGGCGAACTTGTACAATGGAAACGTGTACATTTGGAACTATACGGACCAGGTATTTATCCTGGTGGTGTGTTGCGCAAGGAACGGCGGTGACAGCCCGGGTTTATTGAAAGGGCTGTCCCTAACGCTGTTCATTCTACGGCCAAGTTCCCACACCCAACGGTGCTGGGCATCGATGCCTGACCGCAGACATTGGTCAAGTCGTTCGAGGTGACGGAGCTGCCTGTCCGCGCAGCTAAGTTCGTTGCCCGGAAGCAATGGGTGATTACAGGGTCCGACGACATGTTCATTCGGGTCTATAACTATAACACGATGGACAAGGTGAAGACTTTCGAAGCGCACACTGACTACATCAGGTAAGTTCCTTGAACGGTGTTGTACGTGGGAGCTTGCGTGATGCAGTCCGTAACCGTCGGAGTTTTCGACGCCATGTACAGGTGTATTGCCATTTCGCCGACGATGCCGTACATTTTGACCTCGTCGGACGATATGCTGATCAAGCTTTGGGACTGGGAGAAGGTGCGTGTTGGAGAAATGCTGCTGAGTGCAAGCTATCACCGGCTCGCGCCTCAAATAGCGTGAACTGCTTCTATTTACCTTGCGTTTGCGGTGGCTGTGCAGGGCTGGAACTGCGTCCAGGTGTTCGAGGGGCACTCGCATTACGTGATGCAGGTGTCCTTCAACCCGAAGGACACCAACACCTTCGCGTCCGCGTCACTGGACCGGACGATCAAGGTGTGACAAAGCAAAATTGAGTCGTTACATGCATCGAGATGCCCAGGATATAGCACACGGTTTCTGAAATCCAGAGCATTCGCAGGTCTGGAGCTTAGGCCAGCCCACCCCGAACTTCACGCTGGAGGGTCATGAGAAGGGGGTGAACTGTGTCGACTACTTCACCGGTGGGTCCAAGCGCAATGACGATAGTTTCAGTACCTTCATTTGGATCGACTGCTACAGCAATATGCGAGGACCTGAAGCATGTAATTCCCACTCGGTTACGTGATGTAGGCGGTGATCGCCCATACCTTATCAGTGGTGCGGACGATAAACTGGTGAAGGTCTGGGACTACCAGACGAAGGCCTGCGTAACCACCTTGGAGGTGAGGGTTGCGCGCACATGGTCTACTCTCTGCCTTCCTGCCGTCCAAGCAGCAAACTGCCAGCGAGTTCAGCACGCATAAACCAGCACCCAACCTCATGCATAGGTAACAGTACAGGCGACTGTTTTGCCTTGGGACGATCAGCACTTTCCAGCTGGAAGTGCATTTTTGGGGCAGTTAGGCAAATGGGCAACGGGGATGTCGCGTTGCAGAGGCTTTAAGCAGCGCGCTGGCGCCATTTCATCCAGGCATACACAAAATTGTGGTGTACGATTGCTGACGCGGTGGATGCTGCAGGGCCACGCGCACAACATCTCCTCCGCCATCTTCCACCCGGAGCTGCCCATCATTGTCACGGTAAGATTGTTCCGGTCAAGCGAGCCGGTCAAGGTTGCCTCCTTCGATGTTCAAGTGACCGGCCCTTCTAAGCGCAGGGCTCTGAGGACGGCACCGTCAAGCTGTGGCATAGCACCACTTACCGCCTGGAGAACACCCTGGACTACCGCATGGAGCGCGTATGGAGCCTGGGTTACTGCAAGGGCTCGAACTGGTACGCCCGCTGCTGTGTTCCTTAATCTCTTACGCCTTTCCTCTGAAAATGGGTATCGTGCTGTGCAGCATCGCCATCGGTTACGATGAAGGCGCTGTCATGCTGAAGGTAACAAAATGAACGCGTCGTTGGTGTCGTGTGTTCCGTGCCCTTTCTCTGACGGAAGCCCATGCATGTGCACAGATTGGCCGCGATGAGCCTGTGGCTTCGATGGACAACAGCGGAAAGATCATCTGGGCTCGTCACAACGAGATCCAGGTGGGTTAATTGCTTACGAAATGCTGGTGAAGGAGATCATGAACGATAGTTGTTGCGTCAACCTTGTGTCCTGATGAGTTTTACTGAACCTTCGGAGGATGTACCGCTGAGCTATGTGGGTTAAGCTGAGGCTATCCCCACTTGGCAATACAGACGGTGAACATCAAGGCCCTGGGTGCTGACTTCGAGATGGCGGATGGCGAGCGGCTCCCGCTTCCGGTGAAGGACCTGGGCTCCTGCGATTTGTACCCACAAAGCCTCCAACACAACCCGAATGGTCGTTTCGTCGTCGTGTGTGGCGACGGTAAGCCGCGTACCGCACAAATGCCTAAGTGGTGAATGGAACTACCCACCATTCCTGATGACCAGGAAGGGAAAGCATGTGCCTTTTGCAAGCGGCCAGGGATATACCTTCTTGTTCGGCTGTGCATTTGCCGCAATGACACTCGATGATGTGGCGAAGCCTGCAAACAATAGCCTTCTTCACGAATGTCGTATTCAGGGGAATACATCGTCTACACGGCGTTGGCCTGGCGCAATAAGGCATTCGGCAGCGGCCTAGAGTTCGTCTGGAGCGCGGACAGCAACGACTACGCGATCCGTGAGTCGACGAGCAAGGTCAAAATCTACAAGAACTTCCAGGTCAGTATCGAAATTGTTGTGCAGTATCCTGCACTTGGGGAACTCCCTCCCGAAAGTAGGCGTCCGGTCTTCAGCAAAACAATGAAGTCATCCACCACCCTGTGTTCGCTTTGTAGGAGAAGCATAGCTTGGCGCTCGGGTTCAGTGCGGAGGGCATCCACGGTGGCTCCCTGGTTGCCGTGCGGGGCTCGGACTTTATCGTGTTCTACGACTGGGAGGGCCGCGTGGTGCGCCGCGTGGACGTGGCGGCGAGGTCGGTGCACTGGAGCGAGAGCGGCAACACCGTGGCCATCTTGGGCGATTCGAGCTTCTACATTCTGAAGTACAACCGGTAGGCGATTGTTACATGGGGTCGGTGGATATGGAGACATGCCGAGGGGTTTCTGAATGATTACTTGCCGTTGCAGGGAGGTGGTGGAGGAGCACTTCGCGTCCGGTGCCGCCGCCGGAGAGGACGGCGTCGACGATGCCTTCGACCTGCAGGTTCGTCCGTGGTCCGGTTTTGCTTTCACAATTGCACGCAGAGCGCAAATTTAGTTTGTCAAGGGCGTGGTTTGGCTGCGCGACTAGTGGTTCCCTTCGATGACTGCCAAGCCATGACAGAGGTGACAACCTGGGCGTGTCGTTCCTGCAGGCGGAGATCAGCGAGCGCGTCCGTACATGCGTTTGGGTCGGCGAGTGCTTTGTATACAACAACACCGCGTGGCGCCTGAACTATTGTGTTGGCGGTGAGGTGACGACGGTCGTGCACCTGGACCGTCCGATGTATCTACTGGGCTACCTGGCGGCGCAGAACCGCGTGTTCCTGATCGACAAGTAAGTATGCCGTGAACCCTGCCATCGCAAAGGATTGAACCTCAATATGAAACGTTAGGTATGGGTCAATGACGTACCCGCCGTGGTTCCTACGCTCGAATAGTGCGCGTGGTAACCTATGTGCCGTAAATGACGTCGGGAATGGCGCAGGGAGTTCAACGTGGTGTCGTTCACGCTACTGCTGTCACTCATCGAGTTCAAAGCGCGAATTACGGCTGGCGAGCTGGACTCGGCCATGGAGCTGCTCCCGAGCATTCCGCAAGTACGTGTCTCGAGTTAGTAAGGATTCAGTGCGCTAATAGACGGACCGACAAGGCATGAAAAACAGGCTTGCATCGTCCCCCACGCAAAATCCCACAAATGCCCTTGAGGGTTGTAACTGCTGTTCTACCGATCTACTCCTCCGGGCCCCCAATGCGGCTGTTGTCAGTTTGATGCTCATTACACTGACTCCTGCGCTGAATTTGGGCCATCAGGACCAGCACAACAGCATCGCCCGCTTCCTGGAGGCGAAGGGCATGGTCAGCACGGCACTGCAGGTGGCGACTGACCAGGACTACAGGTGCGGGAAAGTCAACTGCGATTTGTATGGTGCAGCCTGTACGACGATTAACAGATTGTGAAGTTATTATTTCCCCTTGGCATTCGTGATATCACCCCGCTACTCCAATCTTCCTGCAGGTTTGACCTGGCGGTTCAGCTGGGCGACTTGGACGTGGCGCAGGCAATCGCGGTCACGCTCGACAGCACGATTAAGTGGAAGCAGCTGGGCGAGATGGCGTTGACGGCAGGTATGCGGCGACAAACAGACATATGAATCCTACATGCACAAGTGTATTACTTGTACGTGACATCTCGTATCGGCTGTGGTGGCTCGTTACAGCAGCATCTTAGTCTTGACAGCCGTCAGACGCTGATGCACGCGGCTGATGCCTATTTCGTTATGTCTGCAGGCAAGCTGGACCTTGCCGCCGACTGCTTGACAAGGGCGGCAGACTTCTCGGGACTGCTGATGCTCGCATCAGCGCGCGGCGACAGCAGTGGCATGCAGGCGGTGGCGGCGGCGGCGAGGACTGGTGGCAAGACGAACGTGGCCTTCCTCGCGTCTTTCCTCTTGGGTCGGCTGGAGGACTGCCTCGAGCTGTTGCTCGAATCCCACAGGTGCATAGACAGCTCATTAACGTACAGCGCAATCGGGTACTCTTGGAACATAAGATATTCCCTCACTGCTGTAGCATCGTGAGTGTTTTGACATGGCGTGCTTGTTGTCAACGTGCAGGTTGCCAGAGGCCGCCTTCTTCGCTCGCACGTACCTGCCATCGGCGATTTCGCCGGCGTTGGTGAAGTGGAAGGCGGACCTGGCGGCCATCAACCCTAAGGTATGCAAGATTCTGTGGCCAAAATCTAGGGTACTGCATTGTGTTTCCGTGCGAAGCACCTGTGCGGTCCATTGAGTTCGATGTTTGCCTTCGCACTAGGATAATATCATTTCACATTTCCATCCCATGTTTCTCCAGGCTGCCGAAGCTCTGGCGGACCCTGCTTCGTACCCGAACCTCTTCCCGCACTTGGAGGAGGCTCTAGAAGCTGAGAAGCTCCTGAGTAAGTTTGCTTCCTTCACTGTCCCTCGGGTTCTATCGGCTTTTAGCTGAACGGTCGTCCGCACGGTCTTAATGCAGGCGCGCAGCGTTCCAAGGCGATTCCCGCCAGCAACTACCTGGACGCTGCGGCGGTCAACGCGTCAGCGCTGGAGGTCGGGTTGGAGGGGCTGCTGGAGCGGCTGCAAGGGCTAGGCCTAGGTCCTGACGAGAACGAGGAGCATCTTGAAGAGGAGGTCCGGGAAGAGGCTATGGAGGAGGAGGAAGCCGCGATTGAGGCGGGCGGTGCGGAGGAGGAGGAGGAGGCGGAAGCGGAGGAGGCGGAAGAGGTACGACGAGCTGTTGCTTATGCACAAAGACGCCCTCTTCCAGACCTGTTTCAGGCGACCAGATACCGCCCAGTTGCCATCTTTATTAGTGCCACTGAACGATAGGTGCATCCTGACTGCATCTCCGCAGGAGCCCACACCGCCGCCGCCGCCGCCCGCCCCGGTGGCTGCGCCTACGCCACCAGCAGCCGAGCCGGAGAACGAGGCGGCGGTGGATGATGAGGAGGAGGATCCCTTCGGTAAGAGGGCCATACGTGCGAGCCGCTCTGTGGGCAGAGGGTTTGGGAGTGGAGTTTGCTGCCTACCGGAGACCACTGCTGTGCCGCTTACTCCGTTGCTCCGTTGCGTCGGTGACAATCATCGTCACGAGTGCTAGCGGCATTCATCGGCGTCCATAATCCAGGAGTGCGTGTGCAGGTTCATTTCCTCACAGCAGGTTGTCGTGCATTCTGCAGGCGACCCAGCTGGGGATACGGGAGCGGACGCCGGCAACGTTGCTGCGGAGGATCTCGATGACGACTGGGGCCTCGACGGCGAGGGGGACGGCGAGGCGTAACGTGACTGTCGATTCTGCGGACTACATAGCGATGGACGAGTTGTGTTAATATAGATAGCTTGACCGGATGCCTGGCGGTGTGGAACCGAGAATTGAGCGTGAACAGGTGGTCTGGGTGCTGGGCGATGAAAGCTTGCTCGTTCAGGGTATCAACCTCATAGGTACTTGCAGCAGCAGTTCATAGGTAGTGTACGGGAACGATCGTAGTGGGGTGTGCTTACCTACTTTGCCGATGTGCCTTGCTTCGGACATGTTTGGACCTTCGTAATTGCATGGACCAAGTATCCAGATGGACCATGTATTACGCTTAATTAGCTAGTATTGGCGTTGCATTCCGAACGCCGCCGCGTGAGAAAGTCAGTCCTGGTTTTTCATCTGGGTTTTGCCTAGAAGCCAACCCGGGTCGCACCAGTGCTCAACACCGTAATGCGTCCGGGATGGCTGCGCAGACAAAGCAGCCCGTTGACCGACGTTGCGCACACAAGCAGAGGAACCTGAGCATACGAGTGCCCAGCGGATCATGATATTGTTTCCGACTCAGATCAGGAATGCCTCCCACTTCTCCGGCTGTATCTGCAACGGTTTGGGAGACAGTGGCAACCGGTGAACCGGAACCATGAAGAACGGTTGCAGCTCGTACGGCAGACCGGTTGGTACAAGCGTACAGCTACCTGTGCGCCGTCGACCTCTCATGGCCCGCTTCAGATGTAGTACCCGGTGCAGATGGTGACAGAGCTGCAAGCCATCCCAAGTTGACGCGGTTGTACGGCCATTTCTTTTTGACACATAGGTACGACCGACGTGGGGGCCCGTGTGCGCGCTCCTTGTTATACATTTGCAGTGTTTGAATTGTATATTGGACATTCAACTGTTGGCGAGATAAAATGCTGTTGTTGTCACGCTCGTCAACTTCTGTTTGCATATGCAATAAATGCATGAGACGAGGCATGCCACTATTTTTTTATTGAGTTAGGGCAGTCCCAATGACGTATTGGAAATGCGTCGCAGTGACTTACATCGCTTTTTTGTGCTTGTATCCATCGCTTGTGAGTGCTTATGGAAAGGATCCATACAAGGTCTGTCACGATAAATATCGCGTTTGACATGTCGCAATTCGCTGACAAGTGGCGAGACAAAGAACCCTTCCTGCGCGGGTGCAGGTGTTGGGTGTTGAAAGGGGAGCGGATGACGCGGCGATCAAGAGAGCTTACAAGAAACTGGCATTGAAGTGGGTTGGCCATGTATTGCTCGCGCGAAACACACACGTGCGTTGGAAACCGTGCACGAATGTAGGTACCATCCAGACAAAAATCCCAAGGGTCAAGCGAAGTTCATTGAAATCCAGCATGCGTACGAAATACTGGCCGATGCGGACAAGAAGCGGGAGTACGACCTTGGTGGAGGGTCTGGGGGAGAGTACCATCACCATCAACACCAGGTATTAATGCCCGCCGGTCTTGAAGTCCACATGATCCGACCTGCGCGCAAGCCGATTGGCAATATGACCACCCGGTGGACCGAAAGCGGCCCACCGCATGGGTTGTGGGCGCCATCTAGGATGAAGCAGGCAGTGTTGGGGGTGTGGTTCACTCGCGTTATTGTGCAAGGATTGCATGGTACCACCATAGCGACCCCTCCCGACCCGCCACCGGTGGCATCCTCACCGAAGCGCGGACTGCTTGACCTCCACGTTGCTTACAGGGTTCGTCCAGGTACGGCTGTGTAGCCTGGATGCTCCGCGCACTGCGGAGGCAGGTTGTTGGGCGCCGGTTGCCTGCTGCAACACGGCATGTGAGTGCGGAATCAGTCATCGAATTGGAACTCTTGCAGGCATCACCACCATTACCACCACTACCAGCAGCAACAACAGTATTACTATTACCAGCAGCAACAACAGCAACAGGAGCAGATGTACGAGCGCGCACTTCCATCCAACACCTCCTTCCTTACGGCGTCGAACTTCAGGAGCCTGGTCATGTACGGCGGCCGTCCCTGGCTGGTTATGGTGAGTGGACCTGCTGCACCGGCCAGTGTTCTGCCGCCCTGGATATCGCCAGCACCACGCCTTCCTTTCAGTACCACCAGCAGGATCATATGACGCAAGGCGTCGGTGATGGCGCTGCTGGCAGCCTCTGTGCTTGCAGCTGCAGCACCTGCACCCATGTTTAGGAGGGGGTTGCGGAGCCTTGAGGTTTGGGGGGCTTCGCCACGCAGCGTGCTCTGATGAAATCACGGGTTCCCGGCGTTCCATGCCGTCGGCTCAATCGCGCCGTCCAGGTGTACACGGAGAGCTCACAAGCCTGCCGCGAGTTTTCGGTCACCTGGGAGTCGCTTTGGAAGTCCTTGGGCGGCAGTCAGGCCGGTGGCGGCAGCAGGGATGGCGCCTCCGTGGGCCTGGGGCGGATCCATGCCCGCTTTCAGCGGAACCTGGTGCAGCTGATCGCCCGGGTGAGTGAGGCGCGGGCGCCTTTGGACCATGGGGATTCCGGGTCTGGAGCATGGTTTCAGCACTTGGCGATGATGTGCACAACCTGGCGAATGTGGGAGCCCATGCGTTATTTGGTTATACAATTCATCTTGCACCTCTTGTGCGGTTTGAAAATGAACGAAATACGAGTCGTATGAATACGAGTCGTAATCTTGCCTATATGTTGTCGTACGGCATCGACCAATCGCCGGCGCTTGACTGTCCTCGTCTTGTGATCGAAATAGTCTTCCAAAGCAAGCAGTTGGTATCCTTTAAACTGTTTGGGTAAGAGTTTCCACAGCCCCCACGCTTGCACCCCTCCCGCTGACGTGAACGTTTACCTGACCAATCCCCTGACTCCAGAGTGGTGGGCCCTTTTCGACGGACGTCTCCGAGAACGACCTGCCGCTGCTGATTGCAGTGCCCAACGGCTGCGCCGAAACCAGCTGCTTCGTGTGAGTGGGAAAGTGGGGCACATGCTGGTCGCGCCCGTGCGGGTCTGCCGCACCGCCAGCCCGCAGTTCAGTCTGGTCGCTAACCAAATAACCGTCCTCTTGTTACCGTTTGGCCACAGGCGATATCGCGGGCCGCTGCGACTCACGGCGCTGCAGGTGCGGCTCCTCCGCTGTGCACTGTTTCGGACAGGGGTTCACGACCGGGGGGAGGGAGCGCATGCGAGGGTCGGCACATACCGTTGCTGTTGGCGGACAGCTGGTGGCCCCTGAAACGTTCATCTGGGTGTGGCGGCCGGTCTGGGTGACATGACTGGTGCAGTGCACTTGATGCGCGGCGCCTTTTGCATTTCAGCTCCCCTGCTCCATCCAAAATTTATATTATTACTACCCAAACCATCGTCCTTGCAGGATTTCGTTGCCGACCGGCTGCTGCACCTCCCACGCGTGCCGCAACTGGAGCCGCAAACGGTGGCGGCCTTTCTCCGCCATGCGTCGCCGTACAAGGTCGTGGTGGTGGCGTTCGGCAAGGGCGGCGGCAGCGGCTCTCTGGCGCTGCGGTCGCTGGCCGCCAAGCAGAAAGACATGCTGACCGTGGCACGGGCGCACGTGCAGGTGCGGGGTTGCGTCTCCTGGCCGCCTCTCCTAGCTGCCCCTCCTCATTACATGTTTACATCCCTGGAGGGTGCAGGCGAAAAACTAACAGCTGGGTGCACCAATCTGCACGCGGGTTTGTGGTCCCGAGCTGAAGGTAGCCAGTGCAAGTCACAACATGGTCTCCATACACGCTCCGGTAGCCGGCGCTTCTGCGGGCCTGCGCCGTGTTTACGCTGACGCCCACAGCTCGATGTTGACGAAACCGCCGATGTAGGAGGCCGGGTCGGCGTCTGCGTCTGCAGCGGCGTGGCAGGCCGCACTGGGTCTGTCCAGCCCGCCGGCCGCCGGCCACGTCGTGTTCCTCCGCGGTCCCGGGACGGTGCCGCACACGGTGGTGGTTCCGGGCGGCAAGGCCTCTGAGCTGCAGCAGCAGATGGACGAGCAAGGTGGGTGGAAAAGTGGGGCGGCCTGCTAGCGCGCCCAATTTGAGACCTGCGGCTGGAAGCTTGCGCGCGCTGTGGCGCAGTCACCTGCGCACTCCGGGCGCGTGGCGTACATCTGTATCGTGTACTATCAGCACTAGCACCTGTCAAGGGTGCCAGCAAGGAAGTCTCAGTGCATTGATGGAGTACGGTTGCGCGCCAGCGGTTTAATAGGTACCGGTGCACGTTCCTGCGCCTGCTCGTCGTCGTCTTGTACGACCCGGCAGGTCTGCTGTGGCAGGAGATACCGCCGCTGCGTCCCACCACCGGGTCCTCCCTGGGCTGTCTGTGGGGCCGCGCGGCGGCCACCTCGGGCCGGTCCATGATCGACGCCTGCGTGCTGGCGGTGGCCCCCAGGGGCGAACCGCTTGAGGAGGCGAGGCGGCGGTTCGCGTTGCTGGGCCGCTACTTGGCGGTGCCCGGTGCCAAGGTGAGTGGCGTTCCAAGCCGTGTTAAGGATGCCTAGCTGCATGAGCATGCGGGGATATGCATCCACCATGTACGGCATTTTCGGCAGGTTGAATGTTAGAGCGGATAGCCAGTTGTGGGACCTAAGAGGCCTTCCACTGAGGAACGTTCGAAAGCAGCGCTGAGCACTTCGGTGCGCAGCATCTCGTGAAGTACGAACCGGTTTTATTGTAATGCAGACCGTGCATGGACGCCGTGGCTTGATGTCACGGCGACCCGGTCGATGTGAAAGTACTGTTTTGCCCCGAAATTCTTACCCCTGACTTGGTAGAGTCACGCTAACCACAGAACCATATGCGGTACCCCCCTTCCGTGGCCGTTCGATTCTGACACTAGCGCGACCCCACGACGGCCGCTGCCGCCACCGCCTATATGGAAGGCAAGCTGCGACTGGTGTGGCTGGACGCGAGCGCACAGCAGCCCGTTTGCAACTGGCTGATGGGGCTACCGGATGCCATGCGTCCTACCAACTCGGCCCCGCCGCCGGGGACCAATGCAGCGGGCAGGGCGGCAGCGGCGAAGCAGGCGATGGCAGCCGCGGCCGCAAGGGTGCGTCGCCGATCGTTCCGACGGCGGGGAATACGTTGCATCATGACAGTGTTGCAGGGGCATCCGATAGTTAGCTAAAGGACCGTTGCAACACAGGTGTGACGGCTCCTGGATATGTATGCATACGGAATGTGGTTTGGATGCTGAACGAAATTGCTCTCGGCAAGCACGGTGAAAGGCAGGGCCGCGGCTGGACGGAGAAGGGAGAACGGCTTGGTTGCCGGGGGGTTGCCGCATAGGGTGCGAGTCAAGGGTCCCGCTTTGCCTGCCCTCCCTGCGCAGAGCCCGGAACTCATGCGCGCCGTGTGCGGGCCCGCGCCGCTGGACGTCCTGGGCCACGCCCGCGCCGCCGCCGCGGCGGTCGCTGGCGCGGCGGGCCTGCCTGGTGTGGCGGCCACGCTGCGGCCGCGCCGCGCCGCGCACGTGGTCGTGATCCGGCCGTCCTTGGACGGGTCGTCCTGGTTCCGGGGCAGGTCATCCCACCTGCGTCAGGGCCGGCCTGTCTTCCTGTTCGGGGTCAACGCCGATTTCGACTTGTCCTCCCCGGACCGCGGGGTGGACCTCGAGCTTCCCAAGCTGGCGTCTTGGATCAACCAGATGCAGTCGGACCCGGAGCGGCACATGCACGCCAGCGAGGTGTTCCCGCCGGCGCTGCGGCCGGACGATGAACCGGGGGCCCTGGAGTTCGTGGCCAGCAGGTGCGCTGAGGCATTCGAGCTGGTGGCCCGCATCGATGAGATGAGAATCGTTCGTTGAGGGTCACGGATGATGTTCGACCGTGGCACTGTAACAACGTTTGTCTATGTTGGGCCCACGGAGGTGGCGCTGCTGTGGGACTGCTCGTCCCTGTTCAAGTGTCACTTAACGGTGAACCGCACGCAGGGTGTACAAGGGCGCCGCGTTTGTCCTGCGCTTTGTGATGAACGCGGGGAGTACGGCTGGAGACGGCGCGTCGCAGCTCAGCTCCGAGCTGCAGCTTGCCAACCTCGTGGTGGCGCTGGCGGCCCTGGTGCTGGTGCAGATGGCGTTTTGGAGGTGGGAATGCGGGGACACAGCCCGGGTGCCGTACCACACAGGGTGGACGGGCCGTTGGGAGTTTCTATTGGCGCTATGCCGTGGGACGTAGGTGTCAGCGATAGGACGCCTTAGGAAACTGCGTCCCGTGTCAAACGAGTGACTGATAGAAGTAACCGAGTGTCTTGACTGCTGCTGTGCGTTCTCGTCGGGGAGGTCCCGTGTGGATTTAGTGAGCAGGTGCGGCAGAAACTGCACGCTGTCGTACACAGATGACAGCACCGCAGGGATGCCCGCTCGCCAAAGCACCTGCGCGTACCGTACCGCCTGTGCACCTAGGTCTCGGCAGATGCCAGCACTCCCGCCATGAGTTAGGGCGCGCACAGGGGGATGGCTCCTGTTGCCCGCGGCTGAGTGCGTATGCTGAGGAAGATTTTTGCGCGCACGAAACCCCAACAGGAGACCGGACGGCAACACCGTCCGCGGGCACGCCACGGAGCGCGCACAGGACGCCCGTTCGCGTGCCAGGGCTGCCACCGCAACGGCCAGGGCGCCAAGGGATGCGGCGGCCAGCGCGCCCTGCAGAGTACAACGTCAACATCGCGATAGCAGTGATGACAACGACAGCAAGGAGGAGAAGGCCGATGGCGCGGCCGGCAGCAGTCGCGCTGGGCGCAGTAGGGATCCGGTTGGTGTTCCGTTGACCCGCCGGGCGACATCGCCGTCGTGGTTGTCTGGGCGGAGGGGAGACGCACACGGCAGTGAGTCCATAGAGAGCGTAGATCGCGCTGGTGAGGGCAACGAAAGGGTTTGCGTGAATGAGCGAAGTAGCGCGGACGGCGAGCCGGAGGAGGAGCGGCAGCAGCGCAGCAGCCCCAGGGACGCGGAGGAGCGCAACACCTTCGACGGCGGCGGTACGGCGGAATCGCCCGAGGCAGTCGGAGTTCTCGATGGCGATGGACCCAGCCGCGATACGCCCAGCGCAGACAGCGATAGCAAACCTTCCGAGGCGGACACGCAGACAGTTGACACGTTGCAGCAGCATTGCGGCACTACAGGCGACAAGGCTGGCACAGTTCACGCTGGTGCTGTCGGCGCCGGGCCAGCGGCAGAGGAACCTGCAGGTGCATGTCCTGGGCGCAGCGGTCGCACTAACTCAGATCCACCTGCAGCGCCCCAGGACGTGGCGTCAGGCGGAGAGATGGCAGCGGAGGAAGAGGGCGACGGATGGACGGTCGTAGGCAGTCCACAAACGGTGCGGAGCCGACATGGTTCCTGAGATGACGCGATTTGGTTTGCGCATCGCGGGGGAGGCCCAATGGAGGCTTGAGGGACTCTTATGTCACTGTTGATTCAACCTTCTTCTGCAGGTGCAGTCTGGCCTGGGTTCATGTACTAGTGTCGAGGGGGACGAAACGAGCATCGACTTCACGAACCGGTGTGTACGAATGAGATCGTACATGTCGTGAACGAATCTAGCATCGTAGCATAACCGCTGCAGCCGATCTTCTTTGGCGCACCATCCCGCCATACCCCATACCGCGGTCACCCGCCACCACTTTGCCACCTGCTTACACAACCGTCGAGCTTGGGCGGTTATGGGTGGGCTTCTCATTAAACATCCGCCGAGCGCATACAACATCTGAAAAGTTGTTGGTTTTCGCCATGACTGCTTCGGATCTTGCCCTTCAAGTCAAGGACGTGCCCGATGTGGGTCGAAGCCCGCAAATTTGCGGCAGCAGAACCGCACCCATAGCTGCCATAGCTGTCGCAGCAATGAAATTCACGCCATTGTTGCTCAAAAGGGGCACGCCGCTGACATGCTCTACTCGGGGCGCGCTCATTCGGGCCCTGCCCGCATCGTCTGGGACCGACTGTTGCGCCTCTGTCACCACCCGCCCTGTTTGCGGGTCCCAACCCGTATATTGCAATGTTGCGCCGAGCAACGAGTCCAACAGCGACCCGAATAGCCCACACACCAACCCCACGAACGCCAGCATCGGCAGGCTCGCGGGGTCTCCACTCGTCATGGTCCAAGGCTGATGGATGCCTCTGCTCGCCGCGGGACAGAGGGAGCCACCGGTGGGGATGACGCCCCAGGCACACGCCAACGCTCCCCCGGCGAAAAAGGCAAAGCCCATCGCCAGGCCACCGGCGACGCTGCAGCAGATACCCAACAGCGACACACCGCCGTTGGTGCCCGGCGGGACCTTCTTGCCGGTGGTAATCAGACGAGGCATGGTGCGGCTGAGAATGCCCACCTCGCTCGCCCAGGTATCAGCACAGCAGCAGGCATAGTGACCCTGCAAAGGACACGACCAATCTTCTTGATGACAACCCTGGGTGGACTCGTTGCCCGACGCAGCAGTTTAAAAGCCATTCAGCAGAGCGATGCCCACATGAAGACGGTTCGCTATTTCACAAACCACAGCAGCGAGCCCCTGGCGACTGCTGGCTCTACATGCTTACCAAGAATGCTCCGGCCAAAGATGCACGGAGCCAGGACAGGCTGTTCGGCGTTGCTAATGCCACCACGTATGATGATGCGGCGAATGTGCAAGCCCCCAGGCTATTTGCCATCACCTGCGGACATGGTCAACACGTGGCACACACACAGGCAAGTAGTAGTAGTAGTAACGGTTACAACAACAGGGAAGTATGATAAAGCGTAGTTCACCTGTGCAGCGCCGCGGCGGCCCCCCTCCTTGTGCCCTGCTTCAAGCGATGCCTTGCGCTTCGAACCGATCCGGGTGAGCTGCAACGCACAACGAACACGCCCGGGATAGGGGTGAGCATTCAGCTGTTGCACGCGCGCACGTCAGCCAATAAAACCTAAACCTACGTGACAACAAAACATGCATAAAGGCATGTGAACGCAAGTACTTTTGCCAGTACAAGAAACACCAGGCTATCTTCAGGCTTGCCGACATACACCAAAGTGCAGACGAAACGCTGAACAACTTGGCAGGCAGGTGGTCCCGTGGTGAACGCAACCTTGCTTGACGTCAGATAAAAAATGATCAGCGTGAGACCATACTGCAGGCCGCAGAACATGTGCACGGCTCCCACAATAAACGCCGCCAAAGCACCTGCAGTCCCAGCGTAACAGCAGACGTCCTTCACAATTTGTGACCCATGGGTCTTCGGCGCTTTCTCAATTAACAACCAAGCCGTCCGTCAGCAACTGTTTGACGGGGCGTGTCTTACCCCAGAAGGGGCACATCTGGTGTACGGACTTAGCTTGGCAGATTGGACAGATAAATGAACGTACGTCAACACATTAGTTTCAGCCAAGGTCTCAGCCCGGTGAAACTCGGCACATGAACCTCAGATCGGCATCTACCCCGACTGGTACGTGTGGTTATTGGAGCTCCGACCTGACCAGTGACTCATGTGGCCGGCGCCGTTGGTGGCAACCCGTGGCTACCCGGGCTACCTTCCGACTCGTTCTGAATTGAAGGCAAATCATAATACGCGCGAATAAACCTTGCACGGCTTACCCGAGAAACTCAAGCTACCCTTACTTAGCCCTCGGCGTGCCAGAAGGTAGGCCAAAAGTAAGGCAGACGCGGACCATGCGAAATACAGCTCGCCATCGGAAAGGCCCATGATCGGATATAGGGTTATAGCGTGAATGCTAGTAGTGGATGCAAGACATACAGCGTTCGATGACCCCGTTCAAGGTCCTAAACCATCTACGCTTAAGAAACCCACCAGGGCGCCCACTGCAGAATGCGCAATACTTTTAACTGAGAGTTGAACATCGTTTGATGCAAGTCCTGCATAAAACGTCTACCGTGCCTGCAAGAACGAAAAGGAGCATATAAATGAACCTGTGTACGGCTGAGCCTATAGTCAGCACCTAGCTGCTAGCTTGTTAGCTCCTATTGTTATATCGGTTTGCCACTCTGCGTATGAACCTATGTCATTTGCGACGCTTTTGACAATCCTTTGTTATAGCCGTGCCTTGTGCTTGGAATACCGAAAGGAGCGATCACATTGACATTCAGAGAACTGTAGCCCAGCAGATAAAGATTCACCTAGAAATGTCAATTACAGACGAACAAATCGTTGCAAGGCTTCGGGTGCTCCTCGCGGAGAGCGACTTGCAGACCACGACCGAGAAAATGCTTCGCAAGAAGCTTGAAGAAGAGTTTAAAACAGATATGACCGACAAAAAGCCGATCATTCGGAAAGAGGTGGGTGGGGGGTTGGAAGGTTCGACTTTAATGACCAGTTAAAAATCTGCGTTCTGTTGAATTTGTACATAGATTGAGAACTATTTAGCGGAGCAAGCGGAAAACGGAGAGGATGAGGACGAAGACGAGGACGAGGACGGCGACCGCGATAACGCGTAAGTGCTGAGCCGCCTCCCTTTGGAAGGCCCCCTGAGCTGAAAGCTTACGAGGACAGCCTCGGGTTTTCCTTGCTCCCATACATGTAACAATATGCGTAGCAAGGTGCGGGGATCTTCCCTCGGCTCGGTGTTGTCGGAGCCGCTTCAAAAGTTCCTTGGAGTGGAGACCCTGCCACGAACCCAGGTGGTCAAACGCCTCTGGGATTACATCAAAGCGAACAATCTTCAGGTAAGTGGTAACGGTGAGGTTACGAAGGGTATGGGGCTTATCCCGCACAGCGTAGGTTTGTACGGGAGGGAGACGTGTGTTTTTCACCCTGTACGCGCCGCTAATATTGCAGGACCCAAAGGACCGGAGAAGGATTATCCTGGACGACAAGCTCAAAACTCTCTTCACGGCGCCTCTCACAATGTTTTCAATCAATACCCAATTAAGCCGACATTGCAAAACGAACGGTACGAGGGTCGGGGAGTATGTGGTAGGACTAGTCTGGAGATTACCCGGCTCACGTGGGGGCTGTGCGGGTCCGAAAAATCCTATCTTGTTGGCAAGATGCCGCACATATAATGAAAGACTGCCCCATGAGACGCTTCGCCATACACAATCCGGGTTCCCTTTTTGGGCATAAGTGACTGAGTTGTACAGGACGAAAATCAGCCAACGCATAGCAATGACAGTCGGGCGCACTAGCACGCGTGCCACCGTGGTTACACGCAATCCACGCCGGCTTTGGGTCGCGGGACATCCATAGCATTACCTTAGGTGTCCTTGCCCGAATGCCTAGCCGAGTGAGTGCCCTTCAAGACTAACAGCCCTAGGCGACCTGCATGCAGCGAATGCGAAATGTGGTCACGAAAAGGGTAGGCGACAGGCCGCCGTAACAGTCACAGAGCGGCGTTCAGTTGCTGTGGCATCTGCCCTGTGGACTTGCCAGCGGCTGACCTGATAGTTGGGTTAGGTTATGCCATGCACTCTCGAGTTGATTGACTAGCTCCATGGGACACAACCGCATGTCGTCAGTAATTCGCAGTGGCCGTCGGACCTCGCGAAGCCAGCAAATCGTGCGCCAGGGCGCGGTGCGTGCCAAATAACTCTGGTATCGCAGGGCTGTGATTGCACAACACTGGCAAACGACAGAGTAGATTGAAGCGTGCAATTGTGCGTGGACGAACGCCATTGGGTTCACCGTTATTCGTTCAAGGTCGTCAGCGGCGCGTTTTAGCGTAGCGGCCTGAATGTTGAACTTTTCAAGAGAGCAACACGTCTGTGAAGTACTCGGCTCATGCTATCCTTCTTACGTGCCGTTCTGGGGAGGTGGAGTACCTTCAATGCTACACCTGCGCGAATGCGACGGTGTGATCGTGATATGTTTGGTTCACCCGATGCACCGTTATGAGTGAAGGACGTGGGACCTTTCTTGATCCTGATGCCAAACTGTTCCATCATGTACGCTGCAGACGCGGACGCAGAACCACGGTCGCGGGCACCCAAGGCGTCCGGGGAAAAGCGCCCCAGCGCCGCCCAACCCAAGCCTAAGCCCAAGAAGTCGAAAGGAGAAGAGGCGGACGGTGACGGCGATGGGGAAAAGCGCAACACCAATAACTTCAATAAAGCGCTGAAGCTGTCGAAGGATTTGGCGAGCTGGTGCGGAACGGACACCATGGGGCGCTCGGATCTCACCAAGTTCTTCTGGGCCTACGTCAAGGAGCACAAACTGCAGGTGAGGCAACCGCCTGGAAGCCACACGAGATCGACAGAAGGAATGTTGTGGGGGCGCGCTGTCTGATTACCTCGCGTGGCTGAACAACAATTGCAATACCCGGGTCCCCCTACCCCAACAAACAGGACCCGTCGAACAAGCAGTTCGTCTTGTGTGACGCGCACCTCAAGAAGTTGACGGGCGAGAACCGCATCCAGGCCTTCTCGTTTCAAAAGTACTTGTCCAACCACATCCTGAAGGACTGACGTGCTGCTGCAGCCAACTCTCGCGCTGTCTGGAGCGTTGTCTGGCTGAGTAAGCTTCATACTTTTCATGGAATGTCGATAGCGTTGAGATGGGTGTGTAGCAAACCCTTGACTTATTCCATGGAAGACATGCTCTGGCCGGAGTGGTCAGTAATGCGATGGAGACGGTGTCAGGGATACATACGACCTTTTTGAGTGAGGCAACCGAAGAGTGCCGTTGTAACACAGCTTTAGGTAGTGTGCTGAGGTACGAATGGAAGGCCGCAGGCGGTGCAGCGGGCGCAGGCTATGACCTTTTAGGGGCATGCATAGCCTTGCTGCAGATGTGACGGACGTTGGAAGCATCTTGGTTCTTTGAATATATGCTTTGTGTGTCGTTCATTCCGTTTCGAATGGCAGGAATGTGGGGTTTTGCACAATTATTAACGTACAACGGGGTCAGAGTACGGCGGCGGGTGGGCTGTTAAGTATGGCCCTTTTACCGATTGCTTTGACATTTACTTTGAAGGTTCCTGCAGTCGGTAACACTTTGATTGCTGAAAATCCTTCACACCCTGCGGCATTTTCAACGGTATTTGCCAACATGGCAAAGTTGAAAGCAACAGGTGAGACCGTCAAGGTCAAGAAGTCGAAAAACAACGATGCTAGCGATGCTGAGAAAAAATCCAAGCGGAAGCGTGACGCTGAAGTGGAAGCGGAACAGTCGACAGAAGAACCGCTGGTGGCCAAGAAGGTTTCAAAGAAGAGCAAAAAACTGGATGAGGAGGTTGCCGAGCTGCCAGCGAAGAAAGCCAAGCGCGCAGCGAAGGCCGCTGCTTCGGATGAGACAGAGCCACAGCCGCCGGCCGCCACGGGAAACGCACCAATTACCGCCGCGACGCCTGCCTCTGAGCTTGGACTGGACCGCTTCCCGCTGTCGGAGCAAGTCAAGTCAATGCTTCGCAGCCAGAACATCGAGTCATTGTTTCCTATCCAAGCCATGACACTTGAGCCCGGCCTGCAAGGCGTCGACGTCGTTGGCCGAGCGCGTACGGGCTGTGGCAAGACGCTCGCGTTCGTTCTACCCATCGTCGAGCGAGTGATATCTGAGCAGAAGAAGGGCGTCACAACGGGACGGGGCGTTGGTCGCCTGCCCATCTGCATCGTCCTGGCGCCTACACGCGAACTGGCTAAGCAGGTGGGTCCCACACCGCAGCCGACTCCTTACGACCAGCACAGCGTTTCAAGAGTATCGGCGCAGGCCATATTCACAGCCGCTCGAGTTATATGTGCACACTTGTGACGGTTGCCGGGTGGATACTACCTCCGCGCAAGCGCTGGCTCCTCCTTGCGGGATGGTGCAACCAACCAACCTCCCGCGCATCACTTCGCCACTCCCCTATCGCAGGTCCAGGAAGTGTGGGCAAACACCGGCAAGGCGGCCAACCTGTACACGCTCTGCGTGTACGGCGGAACGCCTTATGATGGCCAGGAGAACGCGCTATCCAAGGGCGTGGACGTCGTGGTAGGCACCCCCGGCCGCATCAAGGATCTCCTCGAGCGGGGCACCCTCAAGCTCAGCAACATCCGGTTCCGTGTTTTGGACGAGGTGGACCAGATGTTGGCCATGGGCTTCATCGAGGACGTGGAGACGATCCTGAAGCAAGGGGAGCAGCAGCGCGACCAGATCCAGACGTTGCTGTTCTCGGCCACCCTGCCCAAGTGGGTGCAGGGCCTCACGCAGCGCTTCCTGCGCCCCGGCCACCGATTCATGGACCTGGTCGGGGACGACCGCATGCAGGTGGGGGGGAACTCAAATGGGGTACTCGCGAGGGGCAACCGGGAGGGGGCCGTCAGGGGCGACTGGGCTTGGGCCGCCAGGGGTGATGGGATGGGCAACCGATGAACGCTAGTCCGCATGGGGCCGCTGCGCTGAGTCGGTCGGAAGGTGTGCGGGGTCGGGTAAGATGGTGGGCGGGAGGGGTTGCTGGGACTTGGGTCCGCAAGGTCGCCCGGGAATGGAGCACTATCCGGCAGTGGGCGCTGGGAAGAGGGATGGGATGGATGGCACAAGTCAGGGGGTGGACCCCACCCTTCTGCCGGCTTGCTGTTGGATCTGTTGCTGGCGCTCTTGGAGGGAGAAAAGGACGATTGGGCTTGGCGGCATGGGGTTTCGGCAATCGCCGCGTCCGCGTTTGTTGTCATCTCATTGTGTGGTAGGTTTTCAATGTGGTGCCTTACGCGCACTTGCCTTACACGCACTTGCCCCGGTTCGTTAACAAGCCCGCGCGCTTTTTTTGCGCACATGCAGGCGGCCGTTACGGTACGGCACCTGATGCTGCCGTGCTCGTACCCACAGCGCGCGGGGCTGCTGAAGGACCTGATCACCTCGTACGGCGCGGGCGGCCGCACCATCATCTTCACGGATTCTAAGAAGGAGGCGGCGGAACTCAGCGTCGTACTGGGTGACTCCCTGGGCGCCCAGGTAACCACCGCGCGCGTATGGTTTCCTGCGCTGGCCGCGGCCTCGGCCATGACCTTCTTTGCTCATGTGCCCGTCGACGCTCTCCTCGGTGCGGTGACAGTGTGCATGAGAACTGCAACCATGTGCACAGCACAATCGATTTTGGGATTTTGGTGGTTTTCGACTGAGGGGGTTATCAGCATACCGCGCGGCAGTAGAGGCGGCGGATCGTCTCATATCTCATTGCACCTCTCGGCGCTCAATTGTCGGGAAGGAAGTCCGCGTCTCTGCTATATTCCTTCCCGCCCTGGCGGCTTGCGTGACGGGCCTTCCTTGACCACCTCCGCTGCGCGGTCGCGTCCCTCAGGCCCTCCACGGCGACCTGGCGCAGTCGATGCGCGAGCAGACCCTGGACGGCTTCCGCAAGGGCCGTTTCCCGGTGCTGATCGCCACAGACGTGGCCGCCCGCGGTCTGGATGTGAACGGCATCGAGCTGGTTCTGATGGTGGACCCGCCCTCGGACTGGGAGACGTACATTCACCGGTCGGGACGTACCGGCCGCGCAGGCAGCAGCGGCACGTGCATCACATTGGTCACCAAGAAGATGGAGTACATGGTGAGTGCATGGGCAGAGACGTGACGAGGCGGGGCCGGAGCATTGCGGAAGGTTATGGGTGAATATGATTGGATTGGGCGTGCAGGGGACCTCGATGGGTGTAGTAGTGGGCAGGAAGAGGACGCCGTTTTTGGTAGGGGAATCGGAGCTTGTGACGTTTTTGGTGTGAGCGCGCAGCAGAGCGGGACTGGCTAGGGGGGTGCTTCCCGGTGCGGGAGGGAGTGCCATGGAAATGGCTGCTCGCATGCTTGGTGGAGCTCATAATCATTGTGAGCGATTCAGCGGCAAAGAGGGAGGGTCGGGTGCAGGTAAGGGGGTTTTAGGTGGACAGGGACGGGGGCTGAAGGTGGGGCCGGTGGCCCTGGGTCGCGGGCTAGGGTGGTATTGAAGTGGATGGGCAGCGAACCGGGGTGTGGCAGTCTACCCAGGGCCGCGACGGGTGGACCCTGGCCATGTCAGTGCCTGTCACCACAACCCACGTGCGTCCTCGTGCGTGTCTTACATCGTTGCACTCCATCATGCCCCTTGCCTCGCAGGTCGCTATCATCGAGAGCCGAGCAGGCATGAAGTTTGAGCGGATCGGCGCCCCCCAACCGGCTGACATGGCCCGCATCGCGGCGGAGCGGACCCTGGCGCTGCTCAGTGAGGTCGACCCGGCCGTCGTCGGGCACTTCAGGTGAGAACGTATCGACTTGCGGCCGGCATGCGAGGCAGCGGCTTGCCCGTGTGTAGCTTGGGACCGGACACGTAGGCATATGTGTGGACTTCGGGCATGGACGGAACCGAGTGTATCAGGCGCGCTCGCAGGCGCGGTTCGAAGCCATCCGCTCTGGCCGGGGGCGCACTCCCCTCGTGTGGGTCGTGACGCGGCCGTGTACTGGTATCGCCAGCATCTCACAAGGCCTGCCATGCAGTACCGCCTTGCTTACCGCCTGTGTATGTGGCTGTGTGTCTCCTTTGAAGGGATGCGGCCCACCGGTACCTGGAGGAGCAAGCAGCGGATGGCAGGGACCCGGCGGAGGCGCTGGCGCGGGCCCTCGCCAAGATCACCGGATACAAGGTGCGGTGGTGGTGCATTGCGATTCGGATGTGCGACTCGTAAAGTTTGTACTAATAGTAACATACTATCGATGGTACATTGGACCCCGCGGGTCATCGGTGGCAGCCGCAGCCTCCTCGCCACACACTGCAAGAACGAAACCGCGCCACGCCACCACCGAAGCACGCCCCGCACCCACTCTACCAGGGAACCATACCGTTCGTTTGATGTTGGGCGAAGGTGCAGAGGGAAGGTGCAGACTGGAGAGCTTGATGTATGCAAGTCATTTTCTGGTCTTGGGGCATCAGAGTTGGCCGCCAGCATTGGCCGCCAGCATGGGGTGCCTAAACGACGTCCTCCATTGGGCTCAAGACCATGCCTGCCAGGATCTAACCGATCGTTTACCCCGATGGGCCTCATCTGCCCATTTGCGTCTGCACACACACACACAGGAGATGAAGGCTCGTTCGCTGCTTACGGCGCACGACGACTGCACGACAGTGCTGTTCTCTTGCCAGGACCACACAATCGACTCCCCCGGGTCGGTGTGGGGCCACCTGCGCAAGACGTGCCGCCTGGAGGAGTCGGTGCTGGACCAGGTGGGTCGGCTTGCTCGCTGGCGGGAGTTGGGGTGGGCGCGAATGCGGATTGTGTGCCAAGGTGTGTGCACCAACTCATGTAGCGCAGCACATGTCAACCGACACATGGCAAACGAAGGGCGTGGGAAGGAGAAACGACGAGTCTGCCGGGAAGCGACGGGGTCGGGAAAAGGGTATTGCGCGGCGCACGAGGGCGGTCTTTGGCGGGGCGCTTGGGTACATGGTGTGTGATTACCTGCGAGTACGGCATGTGCCCGAGCATATACGGCATTGGTCTGGTATGACCCTAATCACACGGCGCTATTCCGTCGGCGTTCCCTCGCGAACAGGTCAAGCGCATGACGGTGACAGCGGACAGCAAGGGCGCCGTGTTCGATGTGCCGACGGAGCTGGTCCAGACTTTCCTGGACGCGGCAGAGGGCAAGCGCGGACTCTCGCTGTCCCTGCCGTCGGCGCTTCCGGAGCTCAAGGCCCGGCCGGAGCAAGCCAATGGAGGCGGCTACGGAAACGGGTACGGAAACGGATATGGCAACAGCGGCGGACGCGGGTATGGCGGCGGCGGTCGCGGGTACGGCGGCGGCTACGGCGGCGGCTACGGCGGGCGCAGCAGTGGCGGTGGCTACGGTGGGCGCAGCAGCGGCGGCGGCCGAGGTGGCGGACGTGGTTTCGGCGGTCGCGGCCGGGGCCGGGGTTGATGATGTTCGTTGAGCATGAGTTGCCAGTCCCTGCAGGGGCCGCCGCGTTGTTGCTGCGCCTCATGACACTGTTGCGTCATGGCCTTCGCATCCCCCATTCGCTTTGCATGTGACTGGCAAAGCAGTGTCGGTCATAAGCGTTTCGACTCTTCAAGCTGCAAAACGCAGCCACTTAGCTGACGCGGGGCAGAGGGGAGGGCGTCGAATGATAAGCGGGCAGGGGAGGGAGCAGAGGGGAGCTGTGGTCTCTTGTAAGGCTCTGAGAGCCGATTAATGAGCTATCCAGGGGCTAGTAACGGTGCTTTTGTCGTGAGCGACCGATGACCCCCGGGTGCCGACTGGTGCCACCTCTTGATCGGGAGAGCAGATGCTGTGTTTTTTGCGTTGTGTAGTGCTAGGAGGATTTGCTGTTCCTAGATTATTCCCGACTGCTGACTGCGTGAGGTATGGCGAGCATGAGGTGTGATGGAAGGATGTTTGACCGCTGGCAGGCCTTCAGGTTTTGCTCTGATAACTCTGATAAAAGGACGGGGGTGTCATACGCCCCCGCCTCAGCATTTCTCTGCCATGGGCGCGCAATGATAGCGCGACCGAATGCGTTGAGTTCGGTATTTTACTAGGTTTGCGCAGGGTTAGGCGACAGTAGGATGCAACAGTGAGTTTGATATCGTGCGTGTGGTGAAGATCTGCACTACGTTGTGCCGCTGCTCCGCCTATGCCGCGGGGATGGCGCCGGCTGCCGTGCCCTGCCGTGCACACTAGCCCCTTGAGTGTGTGTGGCTATGCATCAGTGAGCTGTATCGACGACCGCCTTGGGAGAAGAGCGCGCGCGCCCGGAGCTGGAGAGGGAGGGAAGTGGTGCGGAGGTAGCCGACGTAAAAGAGATCGGCAGGCACGAGAGCAAGTGGTGGGGACCGCGCAAACCGGGTTGGACGTGACCGCCTTAGATGACGGAACGCTGCGTGGTGCATTGGCCGTGAGCGTTGCGTCGGGCATGTGGCTGCAATCCATGGGCCGACCTAGGTGGCGGCTCGGGGGTATTCCCTTGAAGGAACCTACGCCGGTGCTCTGGCGGGTGATGCGCTGAATTTCGGTCTAGTAGCTGCGAGAATTCATTTCGCTTGTTGAGGGTAAGATGAGGGCGTTGGCAACGAGGATATGGGAACGAGGAGTGAGATTTCTTAGGCGTGTCTCGAAGACGTGTTTCTTAGTAGCCTGACAGGATGGCCCACACCTGCCCACAATCCCTGCGCGACTGGACCTCGACGCGTGCGCGGCCCAGCGTGGACAGTATCTGTTTGCGCACGGTGTGCGGCATTGTTAACCGAGTCCCAGCCCCAACACTGGTCGTCTGATTGAATGATGCCGGCGACGGGTTGCTGGGCAGGGTGAAATCGCGGGGGGTGGCTTTTGCGGCATGTTTTCACAGGAGGACCGCGGCATATGCCATCAGGATTTAAAAAATGAAAAGAACCTTCAGCGCTGGAAGGAAACTGAATCGCTGGTCGCGCTCTGATGCCCAGGAATCAGCACAGATGTGGAGGAAGTGCTGAAACGTACAAACCGCCAACGGAGACCGCAGCACTTCCTTGGAAAACAAAGATGCTGTGCAAATTTGCCAACAATGATTTCCAGAAAATACTTTAATGTGGATCAATTATAGCAATTGCTGTTCCACATGACGACTAACGCATTATTAATACGGGAGCCTTGCATTATAAATCATATAACAAATCCTACGCTGTGATGGACCTAACGGAACGTATTAATCTTCTGCCCGACAATGTCAGGCGGCAAATCCTGCATGCGGTGTGCGATAACAGCGGCACATCCAAGCCTGGTCCGCGAAATGCCGGCCCAACAACAGCAGATAAGGAAGCCCAGAATATCATATCAAATGATGCATTCCAATCGATGCCTAAGACTGAGCTTACGCCGTGCGGCGGGTCGCTTCCTGGAGTCAATATGGTAGCTGGTGCTTGCGTTGTAGATGGCTTCATCAGTCCGGACGAAGTTAAGGTAACCGCTATAGCTGAGGGTTACAGCTGCTTGCTGATCGCCGCGGCCCACGGGTCTTCCTGTGACAATCCACTCGCGTTGTGGCCCCGGAACGAGCCGATGCTTTGAACTTGTGCGATACTCTCATAATACGGAAATTTAAGTTACGCTCGCACCGCGTTTTCCACGGTCTACAAACCGCCCGCCCTGTTCAGGAGGCGCTGGCTGACGCCCAACTGTCACTGGCGGAGGAGCACCAGCAGGCTGCAGTCGGGGGCGCCTTGCCTCTGGCCTCAGCCGGTCGGCAGGTGGACACGGAGGTGTGTGGGTCGTGAAAGCCCACAGGCTGGTGGGTCCGGAACAAGCGGGTGCGCATCTCCTGCTGGTTGGAAGCTCCGGCTCGCCTCGACCTCCCCGGGCATCGCTTAGTACGCCTGAGTTGGTGCCGTAGGCCTAGAACCTTCAGCACGTACCGTACGTGGGGGCCCAGGTGCGTTCGTTAGCTTGCCCACTGGGCGCGACACGGTCTCCCGCTCCGGGCGGCCGCTGCGGCTGTGCGGGCCTAGCGGCCTCCAGCACCTGGGCTACCGTATCTCTTGCCTCGGGAGGTGGTCCCCGTTGTGTCTCAGAGCCCGGACCCACCGCATCTTTACCCGTGGGCCATGGCAATCACCGCACCCGTGGCACCTGCCGCATCGCAGGCCCGCGGCGACCAGATGCGCTGGCTGCACCGGGAGCGGGAGGCCGCTGCGAGACGGGGCGCCCTGGCGGCGCTGATGGCGCGCATGGAGGCGCTACGGCACAAGCTGGAGCGGCAGGGGTGCGCGCGCGCGACCTTGAGCCGCGTGGGTGCGGGCCTTGCGCCGGGGGCTCGGCCATGTCCAGTCTCGGCGGCTCTTGATTTTTTCGCGCGGCGTCCCACGACGCCGATCCGACCTCGTGAACACCACCAGGGGGCCAATGTGCACCCGCGGGGCATGGGGGCCGTTTCGTCAATCAAGCCCGGGCCTGTCTTGTTCGGCATTTGTTGACGGGCGGCCCTGCTTTTTGTGGTGCCAGTTTGCGGCACCGTATGTCTTTGCGGTCGTGTAGACGTGTCGTCAAATTTGATCCTCTGGCGGTCCTTTCCTCTGCCCGTGCGTCTCCAGGTACACTGTGGGCGGGAAGCCCACCTACCAGCTGGCCTGTTATCCCGGCGGCGGCGCGCGCTACGTGCGGCACGCGGACGCCTCCGTGAGTTGCCCCACGCGCACCCTCACCGCCATTGTCTACCTCAACGAGCCAGGCTGGGACGTGCAGGTGCGGGGTGCCGTGGGCCCTGCACGACAGCGGCGGCAGCGGTGTCATTGCGGTGGTGCGTTTTGAATCAAAACTTTTGACAGCATTCCATGGTGTGTGTGTGTGTGTGTGAAAACGAAACTGAGCCGCGATTGTGTGTTTAGAAATTCAACCCGCGATTGTGTGTGTATGTGGAGAACTGAGCCGCGTAACAAATAAAGAAGAGCCCGACAGACGTTGCAAGGAGAACTGGAACCGGAGAGGGAGTGCGCGTTTGCGCAAATGTGTGTGTTCTGCCACGCCCTGCACCTTATTGCCAAGGGGGATGTCTTCACGCTGCACCGGAATGGGAGACTTGACCGACGTCGGGCTCGTTTGGAAGGCAGCATGCAGCATGGCAGGACAAGCTCCAGGTAGGCAGCGAAGCGGAAGGCCCCACGCGCCACCCTGAGGCCGCAACCCTCCCTGCTGCACTTGGTTGTGTGGTCGTGCCCATGGCCACCAGACGGACGGTGGCAGCCTGGCGCTGTACAACGTGCCGTATAGCGGCGCTCTGCGCGGCGCCGGCGTCGACGCTGGCGAGCCGGCCACAGTGGTTGCTCCTCTGGGCGGCCGGCTACTTGTGTTCGAGTCGCATCTGTTCCACGAGGTCCTGCCCGCGCACCGCAACAGGTACGGAGAACGCATCAACAACTTACGGGACGCCGCCGGAGGTGCACCTGCGGGAAATACACGCGTGGGAATGCCAAAGATGGCGGCATCCGCATGGATTGACACCCGATACTGGCTCTTTTCAGGTTTATCACCGAACCTGAAGCGTTTGGGGCCGTGCTGTCGCAGGTACGCTGTGACGGCTTGGTTCCATCGAGAGGCCCCTGCGCCGCCGCGGGAGATGTCGCCCCTTGGGTCTTGGCCGTCGGCCATGCAGGCCTCCCTGCCGGCGCCGCAGCCGCCGCCGCCGGTCCCGAGCCAATCTGGCGGCGGTGCAGCTGCAGCTGCAACTGCAACTGCAACTGCAGTTGCAGTTGCGGAAGACATCGCCGCAGCAGCATCGGCGGCGACGGCACTTGCGGAAGGCGCGGACTGGGAGCGGCCCGATGGGGCCACAGCGGGCGGAGCAGGCAGTGTGGACGCAGATGCGGCAGCAGGGCCCAGCGCGGGTGCTGCTGCGGGTGCGGACACTGCCGCGGGCGTGACGGCCACGGGGAGCGGCCTTGACGACCACGCCCGCATCTTCGTGTCCGTTGCAGCGTACCGCGACCCGGAGGGTCCCTGGACGCTGCACAGCCTCTTCAGTCGGGCCCACCGCCCGGAGAGGGTGCGGGTGGGCGTCGTGTGGCAGGTGGGCGCGTGTGCCAGCAACCTCGTGCGCTTAGGATATAACTCTATATAACTCTATTATAGAGTTATAGACCGATCTGGTGCGTTCCGCGAGGAAATGTACCTTTCTGTGTTACGGTATGCTGTCGTAGCTAGAGGAGCCTCTGAGCCGCACAAACCTTGCGCGTGTTGGAACAACCGCCAGCTTGAGTTGCGTCAGGTTAACGGGGTGGAGCACGGGCTCCGGAACCAACCAGTCCCAGGTGGGTGACTGGACCGTGTGTGCTGCCAAGCGCGTGCAAGAGCCGGGCGTGGGATGCAGCGTGGCGGTTGCGGGGCTGAGGGACCCCGCCCTGGGCCTGGCACATCGTAGCGCACGGGGGGGCCCCGTCGCCTTGCGTGGATCACCGCTGCTGCATGGAAGGCCGCTCTCTCTCACACCGCGGCTTCCGACCTTCTGGGCTTGGGGCCCGGGTTCAGTGCAAGGGCGCCATACGCCCATGACGCGCGGTCCGCAGCGAAGCTGCCGACAGCTGCGTGCCGTGGCGCCGCGCGCGCGCGACCCCGACCTGTCCGTGCGGTCGCAGATCGACCCCGCCACGGAGGCGGCCTTTGCGGGTGTGGCTGGCGCAGCAAGGTCGCATCCCGAGTGGCTGCACCAGGTGTGTGTGGGGGTGGGACAGGCCGGATGTGTGGGCGGGAGTGGGCAGGAGAGGGCCAACATGCCAAAAGGGGCAGGCACGGTGTCTACAGCTTTACACGACGTCTTAGTCGCTTCGACGGAAGTGGTCCGAGTCGCACGTATTAGCCGCTTCGGCGTCCTGTCATCGATTGGCCTGTCGATGCCCTTCTTATTGGAGGATCCGGTCGTGGGATTGGCATCGAGGGCCTCTGCCGCCGGCCTCCCAACGGCCGCGCTTCAGCAGTGCGCCTCCGGTCCGCATCGCTCGGCCGCCTGTACGCTAAGTTGTGCACGCCGGGCTCGTAGCCACCGGCTCCGCGTCCGCTCCGGCCCGTAACCGCACACCCCGCAGGTCCGGCAGGTCGTACTGCCGTACGGCGAAGCTGAGGGACCTTGCAAGGCGCGAGCGCTGGCCCAGAGCTTGTGGTCGGGGGAGGAGTACGTTCTGCAGATCGACTCCCACATGCGGTGAGGTGCAGAGCGGACACACACACACGGGCGGGTTGCTTTTCGAACCACACACACGCGCGTGAGTCCGTGTGGCCAAGGCAGCCGAGGTCCAAGTCCTCCGCGAAGCAGCGGCGACGCCCACAGCGCGCCAAATCGACAGCGTTCTCCCGACACCGCAGCCTTTTTCTTGCTTATGGGTCGGGCACTGGGTATATCACATACGTATGCGGGCAATTTTTTGGTCACTGCCCTGCCCCTTGCATGTCACGCAGACCTGCTCTGCCTGCCGGAGAACACACACGCGCGCGCACTTCCGGGCTCAGTTACGGCACCCACAACAGCTTAGGGCATGCCTGCGCCAGGAGTGGACGTTCGGGTCAATGCAGCTGCGCTTGTGAGCAGCAGGGGGCCCCCAGGCCAATGCGTTGGTGCGTGGGGAAGCGGTGCTGGCCATGCGGCTGATCTGTTGGAAGGGTTGGTGACGGGTGCTTTGGGGGATACTCGGCCAGCTCACCTAAGTGGACCCTCCCTCCACCCCACCGCTCGACCGCTGTCTTTGGATACCGCTACGATTCCCGGACACCGCAGGATGGTCTCTGGCTGGGACACGATCTGCATCCAACAACTGGCGGCAGCCGAGGCGGCATCTGCCACAGGTGTGATCCATGGGTCAGTGGAACCAACCTGTCGTGTGTGTATCTGTACGTGGGCGCACGGGAAAGGTCGCTGCAGGCCTGAGGCCGCGCGCTTCCTGTCGCCACAGCCGGGCACGGTAATCCCATGGAGATGACACTCGGGGTCTGTCCGCCGGCGGCGTTGGGAGCACCCCTCACGGGGCTCTGCCCTTCCGCGCCCGTGCGCAGGCAAGGCGGTGCTGTCCACCTACCCGCTAGGATACAGCGGCTCTGGCGCGGCGGCGAGCGTGCCGGACGAGGCAGCCGCGCCCGCGACTCTTCTGTGCGCGCGCGGCTTTGAGAGCGATGGTGGGTGGGCGAGGGCCACGTGGGTTGCGTCTGGCATCGATGCCAGGGGGGTTGGAACCGGGGCGGTTTCCAAGGCCCCTGTCAGTTCGGGCTGTGTCGTCGTCTTCAGTTCGGTGGCTTTCCCCCAACGTCACTCAGCCTCATGCACCCTAACGTCTGCATCCTGAACGGCTATGTCGTGTTCGCCCATGCAACGGCTCCCGCCGCCCCGCCGCGCAGGTTTCCTGCGCACATTCGGCAGGGTCCTAAGGGCTCGCCCCGCGGCGCCCCTGCCCAGCCGCTTCTGGGCGGCCGGCCTCAGTTTCACTCGCTCCCAGTGGTTGCGGGTGAGTACGGCATAATACGACCGCGCGGGGTGGATGGTCGTAATCGCAACAACCGGCTCCAGACCCAAATGCATACAACCAACGGGGTTTCCTCAATTTATCGTTGAAAGTCGCGGCTCTCGAAACATACGGAGTGCGTGTCCCCCTGGCGCGGTTCGGTACGGCGCCACATGCACCACGTGTGTGTTTCGGCCGGTAAGCCTTGGGGCGTTGCCGACCGTCGCGTTGCGTGCTTCAGAACGCGCATCGCCCCGCCGCTCGCCTCGCTCTCCTCCCGCCCGTCCTTCAGGATGTGCCGTACTGTCCGTACCTGCCGCACTTATTTTTTGGGGAAGAGTCGTACATGTTGGTCCGCATGTGGACGCGCGGCTGGGACGTGTTCGCGCCGTCGGTGCCGCTGGCCTTCCACCAGTGGGAGAGATCCGCCCGTCAGCACACGTACCAGGCGGACCTGCGAGCTGAGGACGGGGTGGCACCGGGAGATGCGAGCGTGCAGGCGAGTGGCGGCGGTGCCCTTGCGAGGGCTCAAGCGACCGCCAAGCAGCGCAGCCAGGAGCGCGTGCTGCGTGTGCTGGCGGGCGGCCCGCCGTACAGGGTTTCGTGCGCGGCCGGCATGGGCTTGGAAGGCGACCCGGCATACAGCGATGTTGGGAGGGAGGGCGGACACGGCGACATCGGCACCGACTGGGCAGCAGGTGGGGTGTGGGGGTTGGGCAGGGCGCGATCGTTAGCGCAGCTGGCGGAGGCAAGCGGCGTGGACTACGTCGCAAGGACAGTGTCCAAGGCGGCCATGTGGGGCGGCCTGGGTGAGCAGGCGTTCGAGTTGTGAACCGGGCGGCGCTTGGCGTGCGGAGGTGCGGTGGTTGTCCGTGCTGACCCTGATGGGCTGCGGCTCAGGACGGTCAGAGATGCCTTTTGGGTGCGGGTGCGCCTACGTTGCGTCCCGCAGGTGCGGATTTGCGAGGGTCTCGAGCTGGGGAGGAGGGGCTGGGCCTCGGGTCGGCCCGATGCAGCCTGGCTCCCACCTGGCCTGACGGTTCGCTTCGATTCCCTGCTCTCGTGTTTGGCAGCGGGCAGGTGCGCCCGGCCCGCAACCACCGCGCCATGGTATGAATGCCTTGTTGGCATGGCCAAGAGCCGAGAAGTGAAGCATGGGCAGGTGGTGGACGGCTGCAGGGGTGCCCCGGACCACTTGATGATGCAGCACTGGTGTTACTCTAGCTATGACTGGTTCAGCTCGCCAGGCTTGCGGGGATGATATCCCGACTTGAGGGGCTTCATTATCCATTCCTGCACCTGTCCTCCCAGTCCTTCCGGATGCAGTTCCGCACATGGAAAAATGGAATGGCAGGATGAGGTTTGTCGACTGCCGCGCGCTGCAACGTTGTCGGGTGGGTGTCCAGAATTTTGGCGTCTGTGATGTGGCAGGTGGGTGAAGCCATGTCGACCCACGTGTCGGTCTCCCCGCTGATTCCGTTGGTCATGCATGCGAATACGACCGGTGCCGTTCGCGCCCCAGGGCGCCACGTCGCTGCCAGTGAACTCCACCAGAACGAGTACCAGTGCAAAGGCCAGGGCCAAGTTTCGAATCCTGTCCATCCGCACATACGGCCGTTACAAGGCGTCCGGCGCCGTCCTTGGCATGCGCGCAAAGAAGCTGTGTCCCAGCGGGATCGACAGCGGAATCGACAGCACAACTGCAACAACGTAAATGACACATTCCCTCGACGCCCTAACCAACGCTCACGACGGTGCGCCCTCCCGTATCTCCAGCCATCACGACATGAAGAAAACCGTGCTAGTCCCCCTGGGCGTTCTCCATACCCTTTCCACTAGCGTCAAGCCCCCAAGCTCGACTTTCAGTAGTGGGTATGCTTCCACTTAATCAGCTTTTCGATGACCTCCTTCGGCAACTCCACCTTCGACTGCGCCAGCAGCTGCTTCAACGCCGACGTCTCAGCGGCCTTCACGCCCTCCGCGGCGTGCTTGTCCGCGATGTCCGACTGCTCCTTAATCTACATGCATCCAGCATACAGTGGGGCGATGAAGGCCTTTGCCGGCACCAGACTGCGCATTTCCGCAAGCTTGCGCCTAGGACCAAGCAATGCAGTATCATACTCAAATGCCCACGGTTCCAAGTCCATTGTATGACCCGCCCTGACGGAACCAAGGGCACGCGGCTTCAGAACACCGACATGATCGATTACATTGGCCGCCCGGGACCTACAGGCCCACGCCATACCCACGCCAAACAACTAATCACATCAAGCTGCATAATATGAACGGTTGGTTGCGACCCTCCACGTTACCTTCAGGAGCAGTTTTGACATAAGGCGCTGGTCCTCCTTCGTGAAGTAGAGGTCCTCGATAGCCTTCTCGCCCTCAGCAAACTTGGTGCCTTCAAGCGCCATGCCACGCGCAAGTGCCGGAGGCCGCACAGCTAGCCGGCTAACATTCTGAGCGACACAGCGAAGCATTCTTTCCGGCCCCGGTCTGCTGCAGAAGAAAGCTGATCCAAAAACAAATGTAACGCGGCCCTAATACAGCTCCTTCTGTATGGTGTGGACTGTTTGGCTGGCCTTGATCCCGGTACGTAAGGTCTGCCGGAACCTGCAACCCATGACGACAATAACGACACACACCGCATTCCTCTTGCACACACCCAAGATGTAATCATCATAAGAGCATAGAAGTAAATTCCTCGTCAGCTACCACGTAATAATATAACGCTTTGCAACACCATAACACTCCTCTAACTTCAAACCTGCGCAAGGGGGCGCTCTTGAGGCATATTATTGCTTTGCAATTATCATGATTATGATGCAAAGGAACAAGACAGTCATAGACCCTCTCAACATTTCCAGTCGCACCGACCCCTGGTTCGTGGCAACAAGCGCAGGGCACGTCCGCTGCAGCTTCCGCGGCGCATTGACAGACGTTGCGCACCTGCTCGTTATGTACATCTGGATGCCAGCGACTTGTTTCTGCACTTCCCAGGACGTTGATTGATTTCGTCACATAAGCGACGGAACTCAATAAAAACCAGAATTAGCCATGTCACTCAGTACTTGTGCACTTTGGGTCCTTGCCTTACATTAGCCGGAATTGCATGCAGCCCTTTGAGGATTCGACGACTGCACGGGCTCACTGTTCGCCTCGTTATGACACATGTTTACCGCAACAAACGGATGTGCATAGTTTGGTTGTAATATGATATCATGAACTCATTCGATGAGTTTCTCAAACGCAGTTTGCATCTAGGCGGCAAACTTCGCTGTATTGATACGGCAGCACTGCAGTATGCCTCCATGACCTGTTGTCAGACTGCTGCACGTTTTGAAGCATTATCTGACTTGAGTTATGCTCCATGATGCTTGAAGGCATAGGTTACTCAGTACTATTAGGCTTAACCTTATAGAAGAAGCATCAAATCAGCTTAACTCCGTCGGCACCAATAACTTGTCTGCCTGGTTTGTGTGCTGTTTTATCAAGTATTACTGCCCTCAAAACTGACCCACAAGAGAATCCCCAGTTCTGTGCGCTCCTTCCATTTGGCATAATTCACCCGCGCACGCTTCCTTACCGGCAAGCGTGCGCGTGGTAGGCCTTAAGGCGTTAGACATTGAAGGTCGCGGCGATGGGCCGCATGCGTGTTGGGTCCCGCGTGGGCAGGGAAGCGCGACCGACCAGACCAACTTCCTTTCGGGAGAGGTCCCGCTCAGCTTCACCGTCGCGTTGCAACCAGTCAAATGTGCGGGCTATCATCAATCAGCTTCATGCCTACAGGGTCCACCTGGCCGTCGGCGCTATTCTTTTGGCGTTGTTGTACCTGACATGGCCGCGCGGGGGAGCACACAGCGGGTCACAGCATCAGCACACTGTGCAGTTGACCGGCAACGACCGGTGGGGTGGCAACAGTGACTCGGCGGAGGTCTCAAGCGGTCTGCGGCGGAAGGGCTTGGAGGCCGGGCCCCGGAAGACCGGGCCGGGCCTCGCGGCGTTCGTTAGCAAGGAGGTCAACGAGCTGAAGGAGGGCATGGAGTCCCTCCTTAAAAAGCGCTTTTCTCCGTCGCGCGACGACCTGGTACAGGTCGTGAAGAAGCTTCCGGCCAAGCAGCAGACGCTGCGCTTCAAAATCTGCAACGGTTTTGCGAACCAGCGTCTCTCGGTCGTTTACGGCGTGCTTCTGGCGCAGCGGCTGGGCCGCACTCCCGTGCTGCCGGTTCTGATGCGCGACGGCATCCAGCGCACGGACGCCACCGTCACTGCGCATGGTGCCAACAAGGTGCCGTTCGAGGAGGTGTACGACTTGACGTACTTTCTGTACATGCTCGCCAGCGCGGGTATCCGTATGCTGGAACCTCATGGTGAGTTGCACCGACCCCGCCAGGTCGAGGCTTGGTGAGATGACCGCGCGATCTACCAAGGCCAACCGTCAGCCAAATGACTGCGTCCATTGGGGCTTTTATTCTGTGTGATCTTGATTGCGGTTCGTGCGGTGTTGACCAGCAGCCGCCAGCCCGCCACATATCGTGTTCAACGATCTGGGTCGGTACGGCAGCAGACGCGTTGGCCGGCTGTGCAACGGTGGAAGTGGCATGCGGTGTGCGTTTGTGCGGCTTTCTTCAGGCCCTCCGAGTTCCCTGGGCCGGTACTGGTGAAGCTAGCACAGCACAGCAGGGCTCCCGCCCGATCTGCCGTCCGCCCTCATTCGCTGATCGTGCCCCTGCGCCTCGGGCGCCTGGGACGGGCCTGCACCGCTCGCCCCGAGTTCCGTTGCTTGCCCACCTTCGTCGCGGATGCTCATCCGGGGCGCATCAGAACTGCCGCCTGCTCCCGGTTGCTCGTCGTTGCTGCAGAGGCGCCCCGGGCCAGTGCGTACACGGAGGTGGCGCTCTCCTCGCTCGGGTCCAATGTGTCGGGTGCGCTGGCGTCCACGTACGGCCACTTGCAGCACCTCTCAATCGACTGCCCGCTCTTCAAGATGACACCGGGGGAGATGATTCCGAAGGAGGATGAGCCTGTCATCTGGGCAGTGCTGGACGCGATGCGCCCGGCGGCGATGGTGGGTGGCTGCTCTACGGGTTGGGCACCGAGACTGCGAGAGGCAACCGGGGAGAAGAGGGGAAGGAAGGGCTCATGTTGTAATAGACTTGTGGGGATCGGGGTTTAGGCTGGGCAGGTGCCCGGACGAGATGAGCAGCAAAATTCTGGGTGTGGCCACGTGTGGGTCTGTCTGGAGGGGTGGGTGCGAAATCAGGGAGACGGATACCGAGCGAGGTTGGCGCTGGGTGCGGGGCAAGAGATGTCGTGCGGCCGTGCACTAGCGGCCAGATCCAAAGGATAGCTGCGGAAGCGCTTTTGGGCCGGCGGACAGCCGGTGTTACCGCAGGCCAACCACGGACTTGGGGGGCTGCTTCCTGTTTGCCCAAATGCGTACAAGGCTTCCGTGGCAGGCTGAACCCTGACATGGTCCAGGGCTGTCCTGGGGGCTGTTCGGAGCAGCAACCATGTATCAATTAAAGGTGGTACGGATGTCCACACCCGATGGCCCTCGGCTAGCCCTCACCCCCTCATACGGATGAATAAACTTGGTGGGCCGTTGAGCCGCCCCGGTGGAGGCCAGTGGCCACTACCCAGCCCGTTCAACGGCCCGCCAGCCACGTGGGTCTCAGTCAAAGTGGGGATCCGCGATTGTGTCGGTTGGCGAAAGGTAACTTCGCGACACGCTGACGGGATGGCGGCGGGGCATCAACTTAACCCCGGAAGAAGCTTCCTTGCAAGTTCCAAACCCCCAAACCCCTTAAGCTGCCGTCCAGCACTGCGGGCGCGCGGATCGTCAATGAGTCAGCGCCGCCGCGGTCTGCCTTCGAGGGTCAGGCTTTGAGCTGGGGTATGGCGCCAGGACCCGATGCAACCTTTTGTGTTTACGCCCACACATGTCCTTGGCCCGCAGCCGTACTCGTACGTTGCCAGCATGATGCGCGCCATCAAACACCTGGGGGCGGTCAACGGCAAGGCGGCCGCCAAGTACAACTTCCTGCATCTGCGCATGGAGAACGACTGGGTTGAGCACTGCAAGTAAGTGTTGCTGTCAGGCGGCTTCGGGGCCTGGACGGGCTTCGGCGTGACTCCTCGGTCCCCTGGGCGATTGTGGTGCTGTATGGGTCGGCCGGGGCATTTCGCTTCCAGCGGTCAAACGGAATCGCACCAGCTGCAGGAGTGTGCGAGTCTGCGGTTTGGCACGGCCTGTCCCGACCTGCCCAGGGTAGGGTGGGGCAGGGCAGGGCAGGGCTGGGTCACGTCACTACCGCGCCGGAGGCCCATCTTGTCCGCCTGTGACAACCGCAACAGCGTCGGTGGCGGATGTTTGCCTCGGAACCCTCGATGGCCGCACGCCACGTGTGCAGGGGACTTTCGGACGGAGCGATAGCGCCGCCGATGGAATCTGTCATGCGCCCTAGCCTAAGACATCCGGTCGCGCGGACCTGAGGCGACATACGGAGCCGCAGTTCTGCCCCTCCGATAAGCACCCCTAGCCAACTGGTATCGGGATGCGGTCGCATGCCGCGGCCCGCGCATGTGGCGCTATGTGGCAACATCGTGACGGTGTTGCGTCCTGGCCGAACAGCTCGCGCGAAAGCCGCTACTTCACACGGATCCCGTCTGATACCGCCCACAGGCGCTGGTCCTCCATCCCCGATGGCGTGGTCCGTGACAACTGCTACAACAACACGGAGACGATAGACGTGCAGCTGCGGTTGTTTGGCTTTTCAACGGACATACCGCTGTACGTGGCCTCCTACTGGAACGATGTGGAGCCGGAGCGAGCCAAGAAGGTGGGTGGGGCTGCGGGAGGGGTCTCGGGCTGTAGGACCCTTCTCCTGTGGGTACGGGGTGCTGGGGCTCGTACGGGGGTCTGGCAAGCTGCGGCCCGGCGCGTTATCTACACAGGTGAGATGAGGTGAGCGGCAACCCGCCTGTGGGGCAGGCAGGCAATGACGCGCGTTGGAGCCGGCCGCTTTGAGGCAGTGCAGTGCGCATGGGTTTCAGCGGGGAACGTGCCGGAGCCCACCCTTGCCGGGGTGTACGTGCAGGAGGCTGGAGGTAACGGCCTGGAGCAGCAGAGGGGACCGACGGGTGTGGGTTCGGAGCCGTTCAGGGGGCGGTACATCGGTGTTGGGCCCATGGGTTGACGCCGGGGATGGTTACCGGCCAGCGCTGATAAGTACCCCGATGTGACACCGGCACCACGTGCGGCCGCGGTGGGACCGCACCCCGGGGCGGCCTCAGGTCATGGGTCGGCTGCTGGACGCCGGGTACCGAGTCGTCACCAGCAATGACGTGTTTCCGGAGGCCATGAAGAACGAGGACCGGGAGATCAGGGCCATGGTCGAGTACTACGTGGGCTTCGGAGCGTACAGGTGTGTTGAGCAGAGCAGAGCAGAGAGACCCCGCGGCATGGTGTTTGAAGGGATTGTGAATGCATGGGGTGACCCAGTAGGCCCCCACGGGTCATCGGCGTCCACGAAGCCGGCTCTCCGCACACAGCTTCAGGTTACTGGGTGGGTGGCCGATTAAGGCCCGGTCCTATGGAATGTAAGGACTGCATCACTGTAAGCTTGGACGCCATTCATGCATCCGCTACCGCTACCTGCGCCCTGTTGCCGCAACAGGTTCATCGGCAACAGCGTCTCCACCTTTGCGGCGCTGGCCCTCCTGGAGCGACGTCATCGCGGGCAATGGGCCGCCTACTACAACGGCGGCAATCTGCCGGTGGCGCCGTACCTGCCAGTGCACAAACTCCCCTGGGTGTTCACGTACAACAGCTGGAGCCTCAAGTACGACTACATGCTCAAGGCGGCGGTCAGGTGGGTCTACTCCCGCTTGCGCAGAGGCGGGGGCCGTACACCGGAGTCCTGCAGCGCTCAGTACAGGGCTCAGTATAGGGCTCATTGGCACGCAGCATCCTCATGACCAGCCAGCCCAGGTGGCATGCCTTGTGTCATCGACTGACTTGTACGATGAGTGCTGAAGTTTACCACGACAGGGAGGAACATGTCCTTGGTTTTAAAACTGAAACCAACCACATTTCGGCAGCAGATGTCCATATGTCCGTCCCCATTGCCTATCACGGACTCCTTGCCCCCCCCCACCGCGCTTCCTCCCCCCGGACGTCTCATCGGGACGGACAGGTCCGCGCTGCACTTCAACACGCTGAAGCCGTACTGCATCTTTGACGGCAACACCTCATCGGCCATCGGCCGCTGGCTGGTTGACAACAACGTGACCATCATCCGCCACGTGCCCAGCTGGCGCGAGGAGCTGCTCAAAAAGGCCCAGGCGCGCATGAAGGTGAGGGGGCTGCGAGGTGGCGGCGGGAGGGCCGGGGGGTTCTTGGATGGTTGGCCAAGGCGCCGTCAATGCGTGCTATGCATGTGAAGGGGTGCTTACTACAGGAATCGTCAGGCCACGGTGACGCACGTGGAGTGGAATAAGGGTTTTTGCCGACCGGTTAAAGCCGCCTTCCCGCGCCGCGCAACGTTCTTGCTGCCCCACAGGACAACGTGCAGCACTCCCACCTGTACAAGAACCCGGACATGTTGGTGTCCACCTTTCAGCGAGTGGATCTGCCCGTGGTGCCCATCCTGGACCAGTACACATACGTGCTGTACACGGATGCGGACGTGTACTTCAGGAGGCCCGTCCACCTGGACGACTTTGGTGAGCACGCTGCCTTGATAACCGACGAACGCACATTTGGTCGAGTGAATCATGCTGGCCATGTGTGTTTGCTCTTCCTACATGACGTGCACTCCTCGCGGCTCGTTCGGGTGCCCAACCTGAATGAAATGCGGCGTCCACCCCGACCGCGTCCCCCCTCCTGGACTGGCAGGCCTGCCGCTGCCGCGCTCCGTGTCGATGTCGTACGAGTTCTACAAGATGTTCCCCTACAACGCCGGCGTCATTATGGCCAACCTGCCCACCATGCGCCGTAACTACAAGGCCTTCTTGGCGATGATGCTCGACAACGACGACGGGCTCTACTACCCCAACTACGGGCCGGCTGACCAAGGTATCATCAACAAGGTGAGCAGAGGCCAACAAATAAACAACAATTCATCGACTTCCATACGCGGTCGCACTGATGTTTCAGCCCTGAGGACGCTGTGCTGGTGGTCATACTGCATCAAACCTTGGCTTCGGCTGATTTTTTGGTTCTCCGCTTCTGGCGTCTCCACCAGCGCCGAACAGGCCCGGCATTCGCGACGTCGTCGTCCTCGTCGTCATTGCTGTCCTCTGGGAACGTTTGCTGCCCTATGTATTATATGGTTGATCCGTCACCTGGAAGCACGACGTTTTTCCTTCGCCTGGGTGTACCCCTTGCCCCTCGCAGTTCTACGAGCACGACCTGCGAAGCCAGATGCTCAACCAGGCCTTCAACACCAAGCCCTACAACGACTTTGACCCCAATTCCTTTTTGGTGCACTACCATGGCCCTAAGCCGCACGAGTACCTGAGCTACCTGGAGACTGGCAAGTGCGACTTCTACTCGGTCTGCGAGCAGGGCTTCCTCAAGTGAGTGCGCGCCGCCGCGATGCCAACCGAAGCTGAATGCAGCTGCGTTGTCAGCGCCCATCACGCGTGGCTGCACGTGCCGAAGCCGTCGCCGCCAGCTGCGTCCTTCGAAACCATTGCCTTGCCAGCGTGTGATTGAGTTGTTGTTGGTCATGTGCGCCTGGCAGGGCGACGCTGCCTTTGCTCTGACCTTTGCCGTTGCTTTCGCCGTACAGGTCATTGTGCCAGTACGTGTTGGAGTGGAATGTGTACATTCCGGAGGAGAGGGACATGATGCGGCTGGGCGACTCTTGCTCGTGGCTCACCAACCCCACCATCATGGCCGTGTTCCAGAAGAAGACGGGGCTGCTGGCGCAGAACCAGGCGGTGCCGGAGGACAAGAGGGCGGAGTTCACACAGAAGGCGCGATTGTGAGGCCCCCCGAGGAGCGCCGCACGTGCATTGCGGTGCGGCGCAAAAGCAAAGCAGCAGCGGCAGCAGGCAGGGTAAAGGTTCGTGCGAGATGCCTCAGGGGGCAACAGACACCACGCCGTGTGTGCGGTGCGGGCCGCATGAACGGCGAGGCGGGAGCATTTGTTTTGCTTGGGGGTTCGTTTCTGGTGTGCATGTCAAGCAGGGCAGGGCAGCGAACGGCGGCATCCGGCGGAGGTGGAAGACAGGGCCGCACCTGTACATGGGCGAGGTGTGCAGGGGTCCATAGGGACGGGATTCGGAGGAGATTGCAAGCCTTCAATACGTGTTACCGACAGGAGGGCACAGCCCGCGGTGGAGACAGCCGCGCGGCCGGCGGCCAGCATGCTCGTTAGCGAGCTCAGGGTCGCGCCTTGCGGATCAGCGATGTCGAAAGACCAGATAGACGACGCAACCCTTGAAGGACCGTTCAACAGCAGGCCCCGGAGAAGATTTGGGGTGTTTGCAGAGGGAGTGGGGGGAAGAGAAAGGGGATGAGATGGGGAGAGAGTGTGTGTGTTATCAAGGAGAAAAGCTGAGCCGTGTGTGTATGTGTGTGTGCCAGGCACGTTGGGGCTGTCAAGCCATTCGCAGGCGGCCCATCACATCGTATGCTTCGGCACGGCTCCCGCAGCAGCCGCAGGGTGAGCCACGCATCGGCGCGCCGCTGCCGCACTTTTGGTGCATACCTTTCTCCGTGTCATCTCCTTGTCTTGCATCGCGCCAAGCTTTTGGAGCCAGCATGTCCAATTGTCGTGAACCTGCGTAAGTTCGTGGCGGCATGGCTTTGTTTCATCTGGCTGCGAGAAGGCAGGCAACACAAGGGGGCTTAATCTTGGTCATGTAGGTCATGGAATGGGGAGGGCGGCGGTGCTGCTGTCTTGCTGCGGTCCTGGGCCGCTAAGATATCAGCGTCTGCAGCGGTGGCGCTTGCTCCAGCGGAGGGAGGCCCGCTGATCTGCGCGTGCGTGATTGTTAGTGGCGTGCCACTGCCGGGCCCCCATTCGCGCTCCGCCCTGGCCGATGTGCGAGCCATGTTCAGTGTAGCCCCCATCCAAGCGCATGTGCATATGCTCACCGCCGTGCATGAGTACATGTCCACAAGCCGCTGGTCCGGATATCGACGGCGGTTGAAGGTTTCCTGCCATTCGCGGCCTGACCGCCTTACTTCGGCAGCGTCTCATCGTATGTTTGCAGTTTCTAGGGGCGCAGTGGAGGTAAGGGAGTAGCGGGGTGGCTGGCGCTGGGGATAGCTGCGAATGGCGCGGATGGGTTTTATCGTGTTGACGTGTCTTGAACACTTCCGTACTGGCTTAAGTGACTCTACTGAACGGAACTTGAAGCTTTCAAGGGCTGACACATCACACTTTCACGCAGCAGCTGCGACCCGTTGACCTTGCGTCATGGTTACGCCAGGGGTCCGGTGCTGAACTAAAGCGAACGGCAATCGCTGCGGTGGGGTGGGGGTGAGTGGCTTATGGAGACAATGAATGGTGTCCATGGCAGGTGGACTGTCGATTGGGAGATCACTGGGCGGCACTTCTGCAATCGAGCGCTGCACAACCTCCACAATACCGGACTTGCTTTATGGAAGCAGGGTACCTGGGGAACATGCGCATCGAGGTAGATGTATATACTTCATGTGTGTTTAGATAAGAGCCCCGCCCGACCCAAACTTTATGTGTGTTTGTGTGTTAAACAAGAAGTGTGTGTGTGTGTGTGTGTGTGCGTGGACACACGTTTACCGCAGGCAGCGTAAGGTTGCCTTTGCGATGGAGTGTCGAAGAGGCTGACGGTGTCGCCTGCTCAAACGCGGCAGATCTGACTTGCTAAACCTCTGGTTCGCACGTGTCGCAGTGCGTGTATCTGTTGTGGTTTGGCTCGTGTGTGAGCGACTTTCTCAAATATCTCTTTACACCCACCCATACACCGCGACAACTGTTCTGGTTACAAAACCATGTTCATCTCTGTCCTTATGTGTCGTGCTATACTGGCTTGAACGTGTAACTATCGCCAGCTTGTCAGAGCCGCCGGCACACGGCAAGCGTGGGTTTGTGGCTGCCTGAGCGCACTCGAGCGCACTCCGTGTCACCAGCCAGGCTGGACGCCTGCATCGGACAGGCTGAACACGTATTGAGGTCCTTTCAGAGTTTCCAGCCACGATGGCCAGACGGACCAACCAAGCATGTCATCCGCCGTTCGACATGCACGCCCGCTTCTTTGCGGAGCGAGACGTACAACCCAGGCCCCGGCGTCCATCCGATAATTAGCGTCGCCCAGCAGTTCAACCGCTAACACGCGAATGGAAGACGACAAGGAAATGGATCGACGCGAAGAAGCTCCCGACCTTCCTCCCGACCTTCCGCAATCCCGCCCAGCCAGCCTCGAACGGCAGGAGTGTCAAGGCCCTCACTCAACCACCATATCGCCACCCGGGACAGCAGCGCCCACGCGTCCTCCCCAAACCGGCAAAGCTTGCAGTCCCGCCGCCGCGGCGTCGGCCTGCGGTGGCGGTGCTGCAGCAACCGCAGCCGCCAGCGCCGCCGCTGTGATGGGGGCTGTGCGAGCCAGGCGCTGGAAAAGGATCTTGGAGAAACTGTCCGCGCGGCCACGGCGCTGATTGGCCGGGCCCTCGTAGTGCAGGTCGGCCCCCGCGGGCCGGCCTTCGTGAAAAGTGATGCCGCCCTGCGAGCGTGCGCCGGGCAGGCAAGGACAGCAATGTCAGGTACGGCACAATCGCGACTTCCCTGTAGAACACCACGTCACCAAGCCACGGGTCGTCGTCACGACCGGCGACCGGCGCGATGGCGCGGTTGCGCAGTCAGCTGGTCATGATTCTAGTGTGCCGGCACGTCGTCCACCCCAATACACACCGCCCGTGCAGTCCACGGCCGCTTCCCCCTCACTGTTCGCCCTACGTGGGGGAACCTCTTCAGAGTCACCGAGAGCAGCCGAGCAATTACGGTAATAAGACCGCCCGACCCGGCCGCACGACCCGCACACCTGCCGTATTGAAAACTTGAGCAGCCGCCCCGGATTGAGCTTGGCCCCCATGCCGGTCACGAAAGCCTCCGGCAGCCGGCCGAGCACCACCGGAGGCTCATCCTCGGTGGCTACCGTACGATCGGCCCGGTACGTCAGCACGACGGTCTGCATCGGAAGGTTACGCATCCACCAATACCGCTCTGGTCAAAAGAGGTCGTTGCCTTTGGCCGACAACATACGGTCCAGCGCTCAAGCCAAATGGACACGGGCCCAAACCTGAGCGAAGCGCTGCACCGCCGTGCAGTCATGACGCAAAGCCCACAACATCGGCTCGTTGAATTCGGCCGTGGCTCACAGGTTGCAGCAACGCAGAGCGGTGGGTGCTGAGCGAGGCGCCGCCTTACCACCGGTGCTGACTGACAGCAGCCGGCCGCGGACCCATCCGCCCGGGGTCCATCCGCGCGCCCCGGGACCCACCTGGTGCTCCAGCGGCTGCCCCTTGGCATCCGTGTCGATGAGGTACCTGCCGCGCAAATGCACCGGCCGGAGCTAGTCGGTCGGGTGATGTGGGTCCGTCGGAGATCAGGAAACGAACCGGGTGCAGCGGAGCAGCGCCTTGCCAAGCAACGCCCCGCATGGGCCGGGTTCCCGAGCCGCCTGCCAACCATGCCCGAACCAGCACGCGGCAACAATGACATCGTGGGACGTTGGGACGGTGTTGCGCACCTGCTGCAGCCCAGGTCTTTCCACAGCAGCGCCAGCGGCGACGTGCACGGGCCGGGGCAGTAGTGGCCTTGGCGGTGCAGGAAGTACAGCCCGTCGCGGAGGAAATCGATGTCCGGGGAGCAATCATCCGCGGCCCGACCGTCTGCGCTCCCCGCACTCGCCGAGTCGGCCTCCATGGTTGCGTCCGCGCCAGCAGCGACCCATGGGTCTGCCGTCATGTCCGCCGTCACGCCGGAGGCCGCGGGCGGTGGCGGAACCCTGCCGTACGCTGCGCGCAGGCCCTGCAAGGTACACGGCCGCACGGGCAGCGGTACGATTCTGCGGCAAGGCGGCGCAGTACATGGTGGCGCAGTACATGATTCAATAATAGCGTTCAAACGCCGTTGCAGGGACCATTACAGAGACATTGGGCATTCCTAGCTGACAGCAATGCCTAGTCGACCGTCCCGAGAAAGAAACGCCGCGGCTGGGAGTCCTCGACCACTACTGCTACTTGTCTCTACACATCGCGATTCACTCAAAACCAGACGTTCCCGATTTTAGGCTCAGTTCGGTACCCCAAGTTAGAATAGCTGGACCAACACGTGCGCTCACCCCACTCCCATTTGACTGAACGTGGGTCATTACTGCTACAATCAGACGCCGCAAAGGTCCACCGGACCTGTACGAAACTGGCGGCTGTTGCTCATGCTGCCGTTGCGCAGCCCTGCTGCCCCCCGCCGCAACCTCCCGGCCGGCTGCGTCGCCCGCCATGTCCGTATCCAGGTCGTTGATGCACTCGCTGCCGGGTTGTGCCCTATCAGCGCTTCGCGCAGCCGCCCCCAACGCCGCCGGCGGCGCTGTAGCGCCTGCAGCCAGCTGCGCCTCCACCGCCGCCGCCGACTTCGGCGTCGGCATGAGGTCCTCCTCTTGAAACTTGTTCACCAGCCAGAACAAGCGGAACTCCGCCGCCGTGTCGTACAGCGCGAAGCCACGCCAGCACAGGAGGTCCTACACAGGAGACGCGAATGGGAGGGATGCGGATGCGCGAATGAACCAATGAGGATTCATTAGGCGAATCACACGGGTGAATTCTCCGCCTCCCAGAGACCAGAAGCCCAGCTTACCACATCCCGGAATCATCAGCCAGCGCTCCTTTCACGACCCAGCCCCGCTTGCGCCGCCGCGCCATACCACCTCGACCTTCAACTGCTACCGCCTCGTCCCCCTCGCTGCCTTCACATCAAACCGACAACGGAGCGGGCAGCCGGAGTCTTCGTCACGCCTTCGCATCGGTCACTCAACGCAGTCGTGAAGCAAGCGGATTGAGCGCTGGGGAGGATGCCCCGAGACCCTTGAACCCAAAGTAAAGTTGCACCTGAACATAGTACGTGTTGTTGGGCGGGTGGAAGATGCAGTCAAGCAGGCAGTAGTCGCCTGCGGTCGCAGCGGCAGCGGCCGACTTCCCGCAGCCCGCGGACGAGGCGGGGGAACCGCCGGGAAGCGGCGAGTGGAAGCGGTGCAGCGGGGCGCCATTTCGCAGCCAGCTCACGGTGCGGCCCCTGAAAGTCAGGGAGGATTTGAGGCAGGGCACGAGGGTTTCCCTGGCGCATGGGAGCGGTCGCTAGTCGACATCACCGCCCCTCCGTCCGACTGTCGTGGGAAAAACTCGGGAAGCGCTTGGCGACTTAAGACATGACTCGTGCGGGCGTGGGAGCGACACGGCCGATGGTGACCGTCGCCGGCAAGCGCCGCAAGGATCGCACCGCCCAAGCTGTCCCAGCCGACATCTGCCCCATCAGCGCCCACTCCCAGCCTACCGGCTGGCCACCAGCAGGCATCGCATGCCCTCGGGACGGGGCATCACCAACCTGACACGACCCGGAGGGAAGTGGGCAGCAGAAGGTAAGACGGCGTGGGAGCATGTTCGGGGGAGGGGAGCGTGTGGGAGTCCGAGCGATTTGTAGGCTCCGTCGCAGATCAAGATCCTAGGACCCTAGATCTTGTCCACTGGAGGGTCCCTCCGATGTCGCACTTCCTACTCGTACAGCCATGAGGCAGGTGCACTGTCATGTCCTTGAATGGGATTCTGCCCAGACCCGGACAGCACACTCCGTTGCCGCTTGCCAACACCTGACATGCGTACCAATGCTCGGCAAGGTCACGAGGAACGTCGGTCATCCACTCTGGCTGCATAAGCTCATTGCCGTAGCGCTGGCCGTATGCTCTAACGCCGCCAGAGCCCCTAGCTTGGCCATGCTGTTGCTGTCGCTGGTGACGCCGCCCGGAGCCGCGCTCTGAAGCGGCCTCATCGACCATATCGTACGATGTTGACGGTTCCATACCCAAATCCGTATCCGCCTCTCTAGGATAATCTGTTGTCGAATCATCTCCCATGCGCGAGGGACTCTCGTCCACGCCATCCTCCTGTTACGTGTTCAAGCGATTGGAGCGTGGACTTGTTGCACGGGAACACAACCGAACTTGTACGAAGCCTCCGCTTTGTGGACGTCTCAGTCAATTTACCTGATTGTCAAGAGCCAAGTTTCGGGCGCGCCCGGAACTTTGCAATCTGGCGGCCTTCTGCCGAAGTAACGCTGCTCGCCTCCGTTTTGCCTGGTAGCTTTCATATGGATTACCTATTGCACGAAACTGGTTCCGGTCGTTGATCAACGGACTCGACGAAACCACTTCAGCAGCAGAGTTTTCCATTTCGAAAGCGATTTAGGGCGAGAATGTTGTGACGCCTTCCAATCAAAGTCCAATATCTACAGAAGATTTGCACTTCAAGTTAATGATTGTATGAGGAAAACATCTGCCGCTGTCCGCTGAGGGCTCATGCGCTGTACAACAGTACGTATTTGAACGTATCCATGACCAGCCAATCACCCGTTGCAAGGGCTGTTAAGGCCAGCACTCAAGGTTTCTGCCCAACCGCTCACGTCCACCACTCGTCGACATCCATTGCAGACTTCCCCGTAAGACACCAACCTGGACACACCCGTGCGCCCGGGTACAGGTCCTCATCCTCATCTCATTAATCAGCACACCCCGCGCTGTGTATGTGGCCGTAAATATGTCAGAAGTACGCAGCTGCAGTCCATCACCGGGAAAAACCTCACCAACAGCAATCACTGCACATATGAGAAAGCAAGGACCGCGATCCCTGCTTATACGGATTGCAAGTCCAGCAACTGAGGTCACTGGCGGTAGCAGTGTTGAGGTGACGACAGCCTCAGACCTTGCACCGAGGGTTCACGCGGTGGACGAATCAACGCCTCATAGGAAAGCACACCACGCACAGTTTCGAGTTCGCGCGCCGCCTAGCCACTACAAACCTAACTACGCTACCCATGTCCTCACCCACCAGGCACTCAGCTCCCATTTCCTCCCGTTGTTCATCATGCCTTCAGCCCTCAGCGAGCAATCCCTTCCCTACAGTTGCAGTTCAACACATGTCTCATATCCCATTCGTTGATGTCATTCGTCACAATAAGACCTTGCTCAACTTCCAGTCCCAACAGCCAGCATGTGGACAGCCTACAGACTCGCTCGCGCGCGCGGGTGCAGCCGGATGCAATAAACCAAACCATGCGCGGTTCGTGCATGCGCCACACATTCACGTCACTACCGAGCCATGTACTGTACTTGTGCTACCTTGACAACTGTCTAAGCCGCAGCAACTTAACTGCCTGACCTGTTCGTCCAGAGTGCCGACTGCCGCGCTGGGAGCCCGACAGACCTTAGACACTCCCGTCGCTGGTGTTGACGTGCAGCTCAGCGCCGCTGGACAGGGCGTCATCAGCGGGCCCCTCCACGCGGGTACCGAAGTACGGACACGACGCGAGGTTAGGGGCTCCGACGCAGATCGCGCCACCAGGCGGTCCCATTCTGCGGCGCAGGTAGTACTTGAACAGCTCCTTCGGGCACGTATCCTCATGCTTGATATGCATGGGGCTGATGAACATTGTGCAGAGGTGTGCTGGTGGCACGCCAGGATTGTCTGCGTATCAGACAAAAAGGGAGTGATAACTGCGAATCACCACATGGGATAATACCAGCTAAAGTGAATGAACACGGGATAGGGTCGAAAGCCTTCGGCACTGATAAGACGTCAGTTGGCATATCACAGCCAGGCATTCTGGCTTCCCCCTTCGCGGACACGTCCCGCAATCTCAACTCCGCCAAACGATCTCACCTCAGCCAGCACGGCGACCCCCGGGCGCAGCACTACACCCCTCTGCACCAAAGTCCAAGGCTGAGGCCAAGGTCGTATTTTCGCATTCGGTGTCGCTGCAGCTGCATCAGCGCTGCCTGCAGAGGGCGCTATTCGCACCAGTCCGAGAGAGTAAACTCTTTACAACATTACTGCCAGCACCGCGTCTTGTCTGACCTGACGAGCTGCTGTCTCCCGACGGCATCTGCTGCGCGCATGCTGCCAAAACTTCTTTTATCTCAAGCAGACCAACTCGCAGTTCGCAACTCCCGGCGGTCTGACGACGGCACTACGCGCGGCAGCCGCTCGGGCGCGGCGGCGCACAAACACTATCTCATCTAATCGAAGACGGGACACTCGGCTGTACTTGTGGACAAGGCGCACACGGCCCCGCCTGGCGGACCCATTTTTCGTCTGAAGTAGTACACCGCTGTCGGACACGCATCCTCAAAGCCACGCAGCTCCATGCCAGGACCCGTATACATGGTGCAGAGGGGTGTGTGCTGCGCCGAGGGTCGGACTGCGGCCACAAAAGAAAAATCGAGATTCATAGGACGGACTAACGGGTGGAACAGGTGAAGGAGGATCGATGCAGGACAGCATCGGATGATGATCCGATGAAGCTCGCGACAGGAACGCCGATTGGCGTTCATTGCTCCGGGTTTCGCCTTCCTACCGGCGGTCTTTGCGTCCGCTCTACGAGATGGAAGCCCTTGCCTAATCCGACATTACGGTTCCCCATCACCTCCCAACCACTACCCTGTCCTGCTATTTCCAATATCCTGTCCTGCTATCTAAACAAAAACCTAGATAGGAGAGTTGCGTGCATCCTTCGCAACATCAACAACACCTGCATGGCGGGGCGGTGGACACTTTCGGGTACTCACATGGCTTGCAGTCGATGAAGTCGCGGAATTCTTCATCCTCCTCGTAATAGCGTTGAGGCGCTAGGTCGGGGCGCTTTCGGCGCATGCGCAAAATTGCCATGATTGTGTTGAATGCATCGAATTCGCCTGCACGCGCAACCGAAGGCATCCCAGGCTATCAAGACTGCATGGCACACGGGCGCCGTTCTTCCACGACCGGCAAAGTGCGTACTTATTATGACAAGAATGACGTTCTTCCGCTGAACACCAGCACCTCGATAACGTGGGCAAATGCCACGCATGTGCTGCAGAGGTAGGAGAGGCAATAGCATCGGCACCCATTCGCCACCCCGAAAACGTACCGGTCTCGCCCATGATGCCACCTAAGTTGGTGCTCCAGTGTAGGTGCTGCGCTGCACAAGCTGTGCGTTGCTGCATTTGACGAACTTGTTCCGGCGTAAAGGATTCTAATATGTCCCCGAGCTTTGGAATCTGCGCCTGGGTGACGCGGACCCCAAACCTGTCGCGGTGGCAAAGCGCGCAGAGAAGGGCGAACAGTGCTTATGAGCAAATTCAGCAAGCTCATCAGTGGATATGCAGACCATGCATGGGCATGCCTGCGGCTTGAATGCCGCTGGAACATGCTGATCCGCTCACCTGTTCCAGTCCATTTCAGGCTCAAAGGCTTCGTACAGCATATCCGTTGCGGCAACGGGTATACAGCCGTACATGGCTGCCACGATGCCACGTTTGCCCCAGCCGCCTCCCGCCGCTGCGAGGCAGAAGATGCTCGATGCGTAGTCCCGCGCATAGTCGTCCGTCCCGGGCACAACACGCCACCCGTCTCGATTGTGGAAATGGTAATAAACCTGCGATGTTCAGGGTGTGAACCTGTCAGCGAGTGCACATTAGCTACGTATGTTCAACGGCATATAACCGCCAAGACAAAAACCAAACTAGTGGTGTCGTAGTTTAGTCAATCCAAGCGGCAGGCCCTCAGCTGAACTTCACGCTGCACACTGTGCACTGACCATCATAGCCTTTGCCAGTTACTTCAGTTTACGCACGCGATTCGATTGATACCGTGTGCGCATAGGTTCGCGCATTCCCACTTCAGTATTGTTGGCGTTTCCAGATACAGAACAAGAGGGAAATCAAGAGCAACGCGGAAGCAAGCAGTCTACTTCAGTGCCGCCGGTGGCCACACATCCATTGCACGGTAGCGAGGCAATACTCGGTTAGCGAGGCAATACTTACCGCTTGTCGTACGCCGCCGCTGTATCGTACTTGTTTGTAATACGTACAATGTGGCGGCAGAACGCGTTTATTACCACTGCCGCAAATCCCGCCAGCAAAGAAGAAGGTAATGGTGCGGTTCCGCTTTTGGTTGCGGGGATGCAACGGTGTCTCAATCACGAAGCGATCATGGCTGGACATGGCCATGAATGGAACAACGATATCCTGCAACAGCACAGACTTGTCAGCGGCGGTCATTCGAACACTCTGCCCCCAAGCAAACAAACACCCGGGCAACTGTCCTGCCGCACACGATCCGTCTCATGTGAGTACCCTGCTAATTCGACGAGACATCCTGCGAGACTGACCCAAAAAGTTCGGCACCCCCGGCCCCGAGCCTGAAGTGCGGCATGCGCCCCTCCGCTGCTTACCCGCCCGGGGACCATGCACGGCACACGGTTGTGGAAGATCTGCGTCCAGTGAGGATGGAAGTCGTACATGCCCCAGAATTGAAGCCACGTAACGTTCATCGTCATGTTACGAATCTTCATGGGAAGTTCACATGTCCCCACGTCGCCTGCGAACGTGATCAGGTGCGCGGGTCCAGGGTGCAGAGGAAGCGTGATGGACACGACGCAGACCCGGGACACAAGGCGACACGGAGGAGTGGACGGAAAGCAGCACCGCCAGTGCTCGCCAAACCGTAACCCGCACTGAGCCCATGGATTTCCAAGCTCCGAAGCTTTGGGCGCAAGCCTGCATGACATGCTGTGCCACACCATCGACTGCTCCACGGTGTGTGTTATGCCTTCTACGCTCCGCAGTACGTTCCAAATCCCATGGCAGCTCTAGGACCACATTTGTCCAAGCTTGCTCGTAGGTCTCACCAGCAGCACCGTGCGAATCACAGTGCTGGCCCATTCGGTGATCGTACGTAAGGTCGCGCTCCCCATTTTTGCGCGAGTCCCGCAGTGGGTGAGTTTCAAGGGTCGCTAAAGCTGCAATAAGACAGTGAGTAGTGTACCTTCCGCCGGCATGATGTGACGCGCCCCGCCAGTCCGATTCCAGTACGGCCACGCTTCTGTGATGTAGTTGAGCAGGGGCTCAAGAAGGAAGGCCCGCTTCAGGTCTCGCGCGCTACCCGGGATGTAAAAGAAGTCTGCCTCGTCAGGGTCTGCTGTCCGGTGCCCCCCGGACAGAATGCGCTCCATGAGGGCCATGTGTAGGGGTGGTCGGTCCACTTTGTGTATGTCTCTCCTGCAGATGGGTAACGGTTGGTGAAGGTTACGCGTGTTGCATTCCGGGATCGCTGTTGTGAACAATACATTTCCACTCACTTGACATTAAAGTCAGGCGGCACCTCGTAAACGTATATCTTTGGTCCTCGCGAATTCAAACGATAGTTCATACCCGCCAGCACCTCGATTTTGCCTTTTTTATTATATGAAAGTGCGCAATCAACACCAAAGTACCCTGCGTATACAAAGCGTCATTAGCGATTATGCTCAGACGTGAAGGGGTACAAGTCCGTAGTTACCTGGCTTGCAGTGGCAAAAGCCACCTTTGCAGTCTCCCCTTCCATTGCATGCATTGACACATAGCGTTGGATTGCCATCCTTGCAAGTGTTGATCGGATTGTCGACGCCAACGCGTTTGACACAGAAGCCGCGATATGCTATTGTACATGCCGGGCCCGTGTAATTCCATGGGCAATCACATCTGCATGCGATTAAGCACATTTGCGTGACAAACGCCTGGCGCGTTCCGTCGACACAGGCAGCTGCGGCGCACTACCTGCCGAGCTCCTCGTTGCAGGTTCCAAATTTGGAGCACCCGTCTGGACAACTTTTCCGAGATGACGCTGGTCTTGCAGCGAAAACTCCGCACAGAACTGCCAAGGTCAAAAGCGATGCCCACGCCACCCTGAAGCGCATCGCTGACCCTAAGCCCCAGCAAATGACTCTTACTATGACATGAATGCAAATATCATTAGATCAGCGTGTCGTGTTAATGAATTCAGCCTGACAGCTAAGTAAGATGCCCCCTGGTGCAACGGCTGGTCAAGATTTTACTTGCTGCGTATTGTAACAGTTTGACAATCGATAGGGCATATGTGGGAAAAAGTTCCACTGTAAGTAACTATGAAATCGCATGTACATGGCGTGGGCAAGCGGCCGAGCGCGCGAGCAGACAGGTGGTTTTGTCATCGCAACATGTTGTACTGGGAATACACGGAATACCACCATGCCCCACTCACGAGTTTCCCCTCATTGTTATATTTCTATTCTCATAACTTTTGCAGGTGTAGACAATGCATAATTTGTGCCCAGGTCGTGCTCCTCATCCTTGCTCAGCTTGGAGAGCTTGTGGTTCATTAAAATCTAGTTCACAGATCAATTTCGTATGATCACGTTTGTATGGATTGAAAGCTGTTTAGGGAGCGTCACCCTTCAGAACGAACCGTAATGTGGTTCATGCATTACCAAGGGCTGCTGCGGCAGCGCATGCCAACAATGCGTCTGAGGTATGCATGTGCGGCCGCCGAGCGGGCACTAGCGAGTATGCGGCCCACCACCTGTTGTTGGCGCTGCACTTAACCAGTGCCACCTGTCATGGTTATGGCACCAAAACCTCGAACATCCTGTCAAGGGACGTCCATCATATCCCTGCAGTGCCTCGTCGTCTCCCTCAGCACGGCGTCTCCCTATGACCCACCTTCCGAACGAGACATGGCAACTTTACCATACCCTACGCGACATCGAGGTAGCGAGTGGATTGCCTGCAATGCCTGACCGGTCTGCGCTCAAAATCGCCGTGCCATCGTGTCACAGTCACCTACATGGCGGAACAACCATTGACAAGCCCCCGCCCATACACCTGCAGTTTCGTCTGCCACCGAGCTACATGCAACTCGGCCCCCCCCGGGTGACACCCCTCCCCTGCCGCGGCACCACATGTCACGACTGCGTTCCCTCTTCGCAACTTTAGCAGTCGCCTTCTGACAATTGCCGTCCAGCCCCGCGCACTCTGTCGGTCCTCACGGGACCCGCCTGGCGCTTCCGAGTGCTGCTGCCGCCGCACCGCCGCCCAGCACATGTCCGCCGCCGCGCAGCAGGGGGCTAGTGGCCTACGCCTCCGCGGTCGTCATGACCACGGGTCGCAGGATGGCGCCGGCTGCCCTGGCCGACAGGCCCTTGCTGCTGGGCATGGGCAGCAGCCCATCCTCTCCCGCCCCATCCTCGCGGGGGCCAGGTGCGCCGGCATGGACCCGCGACGGCACAACCGAAACCCCCGGCTGGCCGTCAACCAGCGGGCCTGTAACATTGGGCACTGGCGGTGCGGCGCGATGGTGTCCGGCGGCCGCGGTGGTCGCAGCGGCGGTGGTGGCGGTGGAGATGAAGGGAAGCGTCTCGCTGCCGGAGGGGGCGAGCTCGGCGGGCATCCGCAGGAGGACCTTGGTCTGCTTCCCGCGCTCCTGCGCGTGCTCCAGCGCCTCCGACCACTCCGTAATGTCGTACCTGCAACACCCGGGGAGGCGGGGTTGGGGGACGCGTCGCGACCGCCGCGTGCAGTCAGCCGGTTTCCCCGCGTATGGGACATTGCAGGGCGAACGATCCGCAACAACCCGCCCTGATTGCTGTTCACCGATTACACACAGTCCGCGGCGAGCCGCACTGCTGCTCCCGCACGCTATCGCTCTAACAATGAACGCTCTCATGTAACTCCCTCCTCAAGATGCTCTCCCCGCTCGTGGAGCACTCTCGGCTGCCCGTTCATCGGCCTCGCTCACTCTGTGTATGCGACGCAGACCAGGCCCACCGTCACCAGCTTGGCTAGGGAGCTCAGCGCCTCGGCCATGCGGGCAGGCCGGGCCGCCACCCAGCGCCGCACGTTGAACCCCCGCACCCGCAGGTCGCGGAAGACCCAGGACTGCCAGGGCCAGGCAGGGGATCTGCCGCTCATGCAGCCGTACACCACCAGCTCGCCGCCCTACGGAGGACAGGGCGCGGGACGAAGCGAAGCGAGCGGACTTACATGTGCGCGTTGCGGCGCATGCTATCACAGCGTGCGGCGGGTTCGGCGGCAGGCCTGTACAGGCCAAATAGCCCCGCGCGTCAAGTGCACGGCGACTCATGCGGCGTACTGTGACTGGGCGGCGGATAAGACTCTATCGGCGCCTCGATGCCGTGTAACCAGCATATCGGTAGAGCGGGCTCACAACGTGTCCGGTGAAGGCTGCCTCACTGACCTCCGACAGCGCGTCCAGCAGCCGCAGGGCCGAGTCGCCTCCCACAGCATCGAGGGCCAGCCGCGGTCGCGAGAAGAAACGCAGTCGGTCCAGCTCCAGCTGCGGACCGGGGCGCGGTGACGGGGCAGGGTGAGGGGAGGGAGGGAGAGGAACGATGCGGGCAGGGTCTCGAGCACGCTGAGAACGGGCCACGACATGTAGTCAGTGCCATGCGGGCGGAGACGACCCACGTCAGCTGCCGTGGGCCCGTGTAAGCACAAACGTACAGGTTCTTGATAGAAAAGAACACAGCCGCACAGCTCACCCGGAGGGAGCCCTCGTCTGCCAGCACCTCCGCTGCGCCCAAGCTCCGAAGCCACGCTGCAGTACGGTCCCACTTGGCGCCGTCGCCGGGGCCCTCGTCGGCGGCGCGTCCGCCGCTGCGGCTGACCACGGCGATGGCCCGCAGCCGCAGCAGCCTCGCCAGCTGCAGCACCACCTGGCCCACCGTGCTGGTGGCGGCGTTGAGGATGAGCGCGTCGCCCGGCTGACAGGTGGGCGGGCCGACGGACGGATGACATCGACCGCCCGCCAAGAACATCCAGGTTCGTTTAGTAACGTGGGCGCCGACGTGGCTGACCGCACCACGTACACCAGTGCCGCACCGCACCGCCCTTCGTCATACGGGTGCTGCGGCGGGTAGTGAGTGGTGGGCTCCCGTTCTCTGCTGACTAGACCTGGCTGTACGACAGCGCAACCGATGACAACACCCCCATAACCCCCTTCATGCAAATCGCACCTTCAAGCCGCCCTGTTCGAGCAGTTGGTATGCGACGACCAGCTCCCGGCTCATGGCCAGGTACTCCAGGGGCAGTCCGCACCCGTCCTGTCGGGCACAGGTACACAGCTTCCGTCAGGTACCTAAGCTGGGTACCTGTGCACCACGTATCACAGTGGGCTGGACCTTGTTGTGGGTTCATTCATGGTCAAGAGGCGGTGACCGCTGAGGGTCGTTCGGGTTCGTTCCGCCTTCACACAAAACACCATCTGAGCACGCACACGTCGCCTGCGGGTACGGCGCAGGATCTGTGCAGCCGCCGCCCGTACGACTGCCGTACATGTAGGTACGGCACGTGCTCATGGTCGAGTGACACCTGGCACATGCACATGGAAACGGCGTGATCGGTCACAGGCGGGGGGGGGGGTGTTTGAAGAGTTCGAACCGGCTGTTGGCCCATGGGTCGGCGCAGCCTGACTGACCTTGGGCAGCTGGAGCAGCGACCTCTCCGGCCACACCGCCGAGGTCGCCCAGGTGCCGGCGAAGGGGCTCAGGGGCAGCACCAGGTCCCCCTCCGTGAGGTACTTCACGCCGGGGCCCACCTGTGTGGGGAACCGCAGGAACAATGAGGGCGGGGATGGAGGACGCGCGGCATGGCGGCGTGGCGGGGGCTAGGACGGGCCACGGGACGGGCAGCCCGGATGATGGTGCGCGCTGCGCGGCACACCACTGTCATGATGCCATCATCGCCGGGAGAGTCGCTGGGAGTCACTGATGGTGCCGAGTTGTGGCCGGTGCCGGGCCTCACCTTCAATACCACCCCCACGCCGTCGTGCCCCGCCACGTACGGCATCTTGGGCGCCGTGTCGCTGCCGTACACACCGCCGAGACGCGCGGTGTAGGTGTCGGCGGCGCTGACGGGTGCGAACCTGCCCACACGGGTTTGCACTATTTGTGAGGCGGCGTGCAACGTCTTTCGTGTTCGCATCTAAGCGGCCCACAGGTCATTGTGGACGCCGACTGCTCGAGCTTGACGACGGCTCACACCACAACGGAGTGCTTGACCGGGATCCACAGCACGCAGCGGCATACAATCGCAGTCACGTCACTGTCGTACTCCAGGCTGTTCCGTACAAACATTATTACTAAGGATGTTACAGCGGACCCCGCGGGTCGTCGGTGACAGCCAACAAGCATGGTACCTTATGGACACCAGCACGTGGCCCCATTCCAGCTCCGGGACCAGCGGTACGGATTCCAGCGACATGCTCTCCGCCACGCTGCCGCCAGGGCCGCGACACACCACCTGCGTGAGCGCGTGTGGCCATGTGGTTGGCGTGTCCGCTGACCTCGATGACCGCGTCACCTGGGCGATGCAGCGCCCGTGATTTGAAATTGGTATCAATGATGTCACGGTGGACCCCGCAGGTCCAAACGTTGATTCTAGACGTTCGATCCCATCCCATATAACTCTTCTTTGTGTTTCGATAGCGGGGCCTTTTAAGTCTACAGTGTCGTTTCCTGCTGTACATGCCTGCAGTACATCAGCTTTGGGCAGCAGCACCGGATCATACGACTGTCGCGCGACGCCGAACTGCTCCGCCACAGTGTCGGCTGTGAAGACCCGGCCGCCGGCCTCGCCCCTGGAGCGCATCCACGCCTGCCGGGGCCGGGGAGCGGGGACGGGGGGGAGGGCGGCTTAAGACCAAGTACATGATGACAGCGGGGACCACACAAGTCTCCCGAGTCCCGACACCCGGCTGAGGTCCTGGACCTCGAACCTCGGCACCTTCACGTCCATCGGGGATGCTGTGGCGCCTTCCAAACGCACAGAAGCGTCCCCCAGACTGCATAATCGAATCAACTTAAAAGTGCTGAAGTCAATTTAAACCTTCATGCCCCTACCATCGAGCGCACTTAGGCACGCACCTCGAAGCCGGCGGTGTGGCTCTGCGCCTCCCCCTCGCTGTGCCGTACGATGATCTGATCGGCCAGGGAGCTGGTGGCGGCGCCGCCGCCACCAGCGGAGGCAGCGTCGGCGGCCGCCAGGAGCGGGTCGTTGAAGGCGCCGTTGGCGAAGCGCTCAACGAACTCCTGGTCGGCGGTCTTCTCGACCCGGCCGGTCTGGTCGTACAGCTTTCGCTGCGGGGCGCAGGCGGCGCATTGTGGGGTGCGGTTTCGCACGTGCCGTCCTTTGGTCCGACACTCGGGAGGTAGGAGGACGTGGGGGGACCGTGGGGTGTTCGAATAGACATCAAGTTCTGGCGGCGGGCGTGGTCATGATGGCGGTGATTGAGGAGCGCGAATTCGGTACCGTATATACCTTGGATGCGTCTGACAGCACGTCGTACGCGGCCTGGATCCTGCGGAACCGATCTGGGTCGCCGCCCTTGTCCGGATGCGCCCGGGTCAGCAGATTGCGGTAGGCCCGACGGATCTGCGATGTACGGCATAATACGGCAGACGGTCAGCGCACGTGGCACACGGTCGGTCGACCGGCTTGCACCCACCATCGGGAGGCATCAACAGGCCCAGTGCGCCCATAACAGTTCGCCCGTTTCTTGTTTTGATACTCGTAACGCTTCCCCCCATCGGAGCCCATTCAATTGATTCCTCATGACGCTCAGGAACACCGGCCCCACCCGCGCACCTCAGTCTCCGAAGCGCCCTGGGTCAGGCCCAGCTGCTCGTACAGATCCGCATCGCGACCGGAAGCTGGCTGCCTGGCGGCCATCCTGCAGGACTTGGGGCTTGATTTGGGGTATGTAGCAGCTCGGATGCTGCTGCTGCGGCTGTTGCTGTCGGGCCGGCTGTATGCAGCGGCCGTCTGTGCTCAAGCGTGTGCTGCTCGTGGGGTGCTCTCAAGCCCAGTGGGTGAAGATGCTGCGTCGGGGTCCAGCAGCACGCTGCTCAGGCTTATTTCCGCGCACGAAACTGTTTATCCGGCCACGTTCTTCTCCCTGCAGATATCTTCCCGCGGGGAAGTTCGTGGAGCGTTATAGCCGTTCTCGGGAGATCGATGGCGTTGACACCCCCTTGTGCGCAGATCCTTGCCGTGGAAACCGCGACGGAAATTCTCAGCCTTGGCCTGTGGCGTTAACGGAAACCAAGTCTGTTGGAGCTTGTTTCCATGCATTCGTCCCTCGGATCGGCTCGCTGTGGACTGACGCTGCGGGTGCTGCCTCGATGCCTCAACTGGGACGGCGCGAACCTGACGATCCTGACGGCCCCGCGGAGGAGCCTCGCAACCCGAAAACCACACACAGTTTCCGAACAGCCTGGTGACAGCCGTCGGACACTCGCCGCCGACGACGTCGTGGAAGGAAAGTGATGGTGGGGCCAAATGTGTAATGTAACCGTTACAAGGTGGACCCGTATCCCGACCGGGTGTTCCAACGGGCCCAGATAGCTCGTAGGTGCCTCGTCTCATCAACCCCTACCAAGGACTGCGCACCCATCCTCCATCACCCGGGGGGGGGTCATGCAGCCATACCGGCCACCACACCAGGTTACCAGCGCGCCAGGATTGCCTGTCCTGGAAGCCGCGCCAGACCCGCCAAATGTTGTGACAGGGTCGTGAGTTGTCCTAGGGTGACGGGGTGTGCTTACGGCGTCGGTAGGACCTGGAGCCTGGGACCGGACGGACCTGGACGTACGGGTTAGGGGGGAGCCCGGTGAGCATGTCAGGGCATCCCGCCAGTGCATAGGGCCCTCCACCGGTATGCTTCCCCATGTGCGGCTAGATCCAGCGTTTCGAAACTGCACCCCAGCTGCACACCGCCCCCGCGCCAGGCCGTCAGCCCGCCGGCCCGTCGCCACACACACGGCACGAGAGGTCGACCGCTGGGACGCGCAACTGCACGGCCCCCCCCCCCACCGGGGATGTTGTCACGGGTGGCCCTGGCAGGTGGCAGTGTCGCGGCTCTGGAGGCCGGCGGTACGGCATCTCGGCCCGTCGTCTCAGTTCACGGCGGATGCAGTTCAGCCCCCGGGAGGCAAGAAACGGCCAGCGATACACGACGTGTCGACACACACGTACGACCGTACGGCAATCGGCCCATCCTTTCGAGCGTATCGGCGTTCGCCCTGATTAGTAACGCCAGGTCACCACAAGACCCATGAACGGCAGCACATCTACCAGTTTCCTCCTCCCTGGCCGGCCCCTCCTCGCCGCGCTAACTGGGGCCCCAAAGCTCCACCAGCGACCCCGCCACGGCCTCGCCCCATACCCGTCACCCTGCTCCCGCCGCCTCCGGCCCCGCCTCTCCTGCCGCCTCTCAGCCCCGCTCCAGATCCCGCGCCCGCCCTGCCCCCAACCCCCATCCTCTGCAGCGCCCCCGCTCCCGCCCCAGTGCCCGACGCTTGACGACGGGCCCAGCCCGCGGGCTCGCGCTCCGTATCCGCCAACCGACCCGTGGGTCCATGACCCGTGGGACCCTCCGGCGGCTGCGCGGGGCCGCCGATGAGTACCCATGCGTCCTGCAGCTGCCCCATCGTAAGGCCCACAAGCTGCTGGAAGGACGTCACGCGGTGGGCGGGTGAGAGGTCCAGCTTGAGCTCCAAGCGGCCGCGGATACCCAGATGGGGCTGCGGGGGCCATACGGGGGGCCGCAGACAGCGACGACGCGGGAAAGGGCCGACGCGCGGGCGCAGCGCCCCAAGCGATGATAAGCACGAGGGAGAGCGGAGAGATACGTCAACACAAACAAAGAAACGTGTCCGCCGACAATTCGAAGACCGGAGGACTACCATGCGCGGCCTTAGGCAACGCTCCCTGCCGTACCTGCGTCATGACCCGCTCCCTGCCGTACCTGCGTCATGACCCGCACGAAGAAGAAGTCGTGATCCCCCGCCCGGGGGCAGAGCGCTGGGGCGTCGGGGCCGTCGTACTGCCGCTCGTCGCCGACCTCGCCGCAGACGTCGGGCTGGCAGCCGGTCCCCAGGCGCTCCGTGACTCTGCCCAGGTACACCCCTGTCCGCCGGGGCCGGGTGGGGTCGCAGACGGGCAGCTGGGATGTGGGGTGCAGCGTGTAGGGGCTCCGCCGGGGAGGGCGAATGGGACGCTTGATTGGAAGAGGCGGAATAACACCCGGGCGGGTCTCTTATCTAAACACCCAACGGACCTCGAAATATGAGCCCTAGGTTGCCCGTCTGTAATTGACGGGCAACCCAGGGCCATTCTAGAAAGCTTGCGGGGTCCGTCTGTCAAGCCCGACTACAATGTCTGAAGGGATCACGTGTCTTCATTTGCCGTTATCCCCCTTCGCCCCGCGCCTGTGGCACCCCGGGCAGCCCTACGCAGCCCTCCTACCTGGCGGCAGCACCTCCTCCCCCGCCCGGGCGTCCATGTAGGTGAACTGGGACAGCAGCGCGAAGGCCACCCGCCGGCCCAGGAGCTGGCCGCTGCTGATCAGCGGCTCGGCGCTGGCTGAGTGGGCTGCGGGGCAACGAGATGGCGACGGGACATGACGTCGTTTTATCCTCTCCTATATATGTAACCGTTACAAGGTGGACCCGTATCCCGACCGGGTGTTCCAACGGGCCCAGATAGCTCGTAGGAGCCTCGTCTCATCAACCCCTACCAAGGACTGCGCACCCATCCTCCATCACCCGCGGGGGGGGGTCTCCTATCAGAACGAAGATGTTGCCCAAACCATCGGGGCCAGTGCATGAGCAATACTAGTGGGTCCAGACCCCCTTAAACAGGGTAGAGCCAGCGGCAACGCGGGGGCAACCACCGCCCCAGAGAGGTAGGTGACGCGGCTTGCTATCCCGAAGGAGACCCGCTAGAGACCCGCACGGCCCCTTCGCTCCTCGGGGTGCGCTGGTGGAACCCGGGAGTAAGTCAGGAGGCGGTCCGCGACCCGCGCGAGAAGTGAACGTGTGGCGCACGACGCCGTACGACACCAGCCCCGTCCGCCTGGGCCGCAGCCCGCGCCCCAGCCCTGCTCCGCGGCCTTACCCTGGCTGATGCCGATGACCTCGGGGGCCAGCCACTGCAGCACCGACACCGCCGGCCTGTCATCGCTCTGAGACCCTCCGCGGCCTCCGCACTCGGTCAACATCGCCCCGTCTTCACCCTCAGGGTCCACCTCTACTGCCCCCGCCGCCCTCGCATCGTCCGCCTCTTCAGCCTCCTCGCCGTCTTCCAGCTGTGCCACCTGCCTCAGCATTTCCGCGCCAGAGCCGTACAACTCGTTATCGGCGTCGCCGCCATCGGCGCCGCCGGCGTCGCCGCCTCCCATGCCCAGGACCAGGACCTGCTGCTGCGAGCCGTCCGCGTAGAGCACGTCTTGACGCCCTTGCGTGGTGGCGGCGGCACCGTCGCCGCGTCCGCGTCCACTAGTTGGACCGCCCAACGCGCTGTGTACAGGTACCGCGGGAAGCCGGCGCTTCTGTTGCTGCTGAAGCCGCTCCTCCTGCTGCTGTTGCTGCTGAAGCCGCTCCTCCTGCTGCTGTTGCTGGGACAACAGCAGTTGCTGCAGCAGTTGGGTCAACATGCTGTGATTTTGGGACTGCGTGTCTTGCTGCTGTTGTTGCAGCAACGGCAAGAGCAGCTGCCGAATCTGCTGCGTACCAGGTTGTCGACGCTGCTGCAGGGGCTGCTGTTCCTGCCGATGTCGCTGCTCAGATTCAGGTTGGGGGGATGAGGTTGCATCGGGCGGTTGATGTCGCTGCTGTTGCTGCTGCTGCGGCGGCAGCTGGTGTGGCGACCGCGGCGGCGGCGGCGCATGCGGCCCGCTTGATCGCCCCGTAATGCCGCCGGCCGCGGCCTCCGCCGCAGATCGCTTTTGCGTCCACGGCGCCGGCGCCACGTCCGTACCCTGATCTGGAACCAGCTTGGAATCCGGATCCAGGTCCAAATTGGGGTGCAGGTCCACCGTCCATGCGCCCGCGGGCAGCAGGTCATCCGGGGATGCCATCGCCGCCGCTTCCGCCTTCGCATTGACGGCTTCCGGTGCGCCTTCTAGCTGCTGCTCTGCGGCCCGAAGGTCGGTCGCCCCCTTGTCCTCGTACAGATCAAGCGCCTCATCTTCGATGGCAGCGGCGCCGCCGACTGGGGCTGCGGCGAGGGCCCGAAGAGGCTCAGGAATGGCGAAGTCGACCGCTGCCGCGGCCGCCGTTGCGTCTTGGAGTGCCTGCTGCGCCGCCGCCGTCCCTCCGCAACCGGCGGCGCCGCTGCTACTGCCGCCGCCGGTAGAGGCGGCAGTAGCCCAGGTGGCTAGCGCCGCAACATCTGGTGACTCCGGAACGCGCAGCATCTGCCATTGCCTCAGCCGTGGCTCCTGCTGCTGTTGGTCTGTCAATGGCTGCTCCCCGTCTGCGCCTGCCGCAGGTGCGGGAAGGTGTCGCTGACCCAGATCGCCAACCGACGTTCCAGACGCTTGCGGCGGCCGCACCGAGCCCTGCTGCTGCTGTGCCCCATCAGCCGCCTGCTGGGCCGGTGCTGCGAGACGCAGCCCCTCCAGGCGGTCCAGCAGCTCCTTTTTCTTGTTGCGCGTGAACAGCAGTCCGTGGACGTCCAGAAGAGCCTTCAGGTCCGTGATCTTGTAGAAAGGCTCCTCGATGGATGTCACCTACGCGGTAGGTTGCGCGCAGACACCTTAAGAGCCGCTGCTGTAAGAAGCAGTCAAGGAGCAGTCAATCAAGCACTATGCCGTCGCCATTTTCTTTATGCATGCATGCGCCACCTGCTGGCCTCAACCTCGATAATGAGGAAAGTGCGAATGCACACGTCACCGCTTATGATACAGACCTGCTGCACCACGCCTGTGCCCTTGGTAAGCGCTGCGTAGAGCTGAATGTAAGACTCCAGGGAGAGGCTACTGATTTGGCAGCGGCCGCTCGCTTCGCAAGCGGGCGCTGAAGAGGTGGCGCCGCTGTCCACGGCTGCTGCCGCGATCGCGGCGGGCTGGGCCGCTGGAATCGCAGCTGCCGGCGCCACCGATATTGTCGCGCCATCTGCTACCTTTTTTTGAGAGGCACCAACTGTGCTCTCCTGCTTCTTTTGACGTTTGGCGCTTGGGAGGTACTGATCGATCCGAAGCTGCTTGTCCTTGCTGCCTCTCTGGACTAGAAGCAAGGGCCTGTTGGAGTTCATGGTTTGTAAACTTGCATGGCAGCTTTGCTGTGCCCCCTGTAACACTACTAAGAGAGGCGACGCTCCTCGGGCCTTCGGACGTTCGACTTCGCCTGCCTCCGAAACCCGCAAAATTTCGGGCGGGCAGAAACAGAGCACGACAGTCGCTTCAGTTCTAAGGGTGGCAGACATATCGTCTCCAAACATCGTCGTTCTTCGTGCGTGTTGGCCAGAGCTCCCAGCGTTGATGCCAAAATGACCGCCATGGACTTCCACACCAGCGGCGCTAGCAGCCAGCCCGCAAGCTATGGGCAGGATGACGTTGAGGATTACAAAGTACCCGTCAGCGGTGGGTCGAAACTATTTTGCCCAACCCGAACTGCCAACTGGCCGCGGTCCGCAACCTCGCCCTTCGCTTCTCTCACGGACGCGCTCTCTTTCATTTTCCCCCTCCAACTAAACCTTTGAGCAATAAAGTCGAGGTCTGCCTCAAGGCGAACAGCGTCTGCAACCCGCGGCAAATCTCGGACGCGTTGGCCAGGTGCGCATCCCTAGTTCATGTATGCCCGACACCGCCAGTAGCCGGTCCTTGGTTCAGCCCCGCATAACACCCCCGGCCTGCTCCCGCCGCCTTTCTGCCTTCTGCGCTTTACTTTAACTTCACCCACCTGAGGACCTAGCTTTCCCTTTGCCCCTGCGCCCCCTCCCTTGATGACCGTGCGGCCGTCCATCCCTGGAGGTTCCTGGAAGGCCGTACAATTTGGTACCGAAATGGCCCTCTGGACATGTCTGAATGTGAAGACCCGCTGCTGCTCACCAACGTGGAGAGCGCCGCGATCTGTGACACAGGTAGGCGAGATCTGGTGGCGGCGCAGCGCAGCTGACACGGGCCTGGGGTGGAGCGGGCACGGACGCGCGCGGCAGAAACGGCCGCCGCGATCCCCACGCACCTGTTGCCGCAACAGGTGCGTGGGGATCTTAGGGTGGCTATCTTAAGATATAAGGGTGGCTATCTTAAGATATAAATATCTATTCGGCCGAAAAACTTCTGAAATTTTAGATACTTTTGGCCTGCCAAAACATGGAGTTTGAGATACTTTGACCCCTCGTGTGGGACATTATATCTTGCCGTTGACATATACTCGGACGAGTGATGGGGTCCCCGACATCTCCCACCCGGGGTCGGTTCTCGCCGTCTGCAGTCATCTATGGCTAGGTGTAGTACTTATGGGTTCGGTTCGTGGAAGTTCTCCATCAATGTTGCGCCCTGTCCGATGCACTCTGTAGATACTTCGGGCCGTTTCCAGTTGGAAATATCTCCCCACAGACAGATACTTTCAGCGTTTCGAAGCCAGGTGTATCTCTGGCCGTAGATACTCCCGAAAATAAGATAGCCACCCTGCTGTTGCGGACGTCAGCAGTCATTACGGGGTCCTGGGGCGGGATCAGCAGCTGCAGCAGCATCTGCTTCCGCCCCCATCTGCTGCCCCGAGGTTTACGCAACCTCATGGCCCACGCCCTTGCATCAATCCTTCACCGCCTCCATGGCCCGGCCCCATCCTCCGTGCAGATCCGCTACAGCACAGGCTGCACTCCCCGCTGCTGTTCTGGCAGTATGCGCCGCGGGTTTTCGTTTACCAGGTGCGCTGCGGCACTGCGAGGGCATGGGGGATAGAGAACTTCGCGCGCGCGGGGCCGGATGGGGAGCCTGTGGGGGGCTCTTCCGGTCTGAGGTACGGGGCAGCGCCTACTTGGGGCCTATCTGAGGACCGCGGTGCGGGGTAGCGTTAGTTGGGCTGTAGCGGCGGTTGGTTGGTATCCCACGCGTTTGCATTTCGAGCTGCATTTCCGTGGCGGCGGCCGGCTCTTCCATTGCGTGGCACAACACCAGCAATGTGCGGTGATGTGCGCGTTTCGGGAGACTCTGCTTGGGCTTCACAGGTTGACACCCGACCGCCTGTCTCCCTCCCCTCCCCACCGACCCGTGGGTTGCAGCTGAGCGAGGAGGGTCCCGCGGACGACGACGAGGGCGAGGAGGGCGTCCCCAGCTACCGGGAGCTGTTGCTGCCAGCGGCAGACCTGGCAGGACAGTGGGAGGTACGGCATCATGTACGGCATACGGCACCAGGTGGATGTACGGCCCTAAAAGAAATCGCGTCACAGCTTTCCACAGGCTGCGGCGAGCCTCCGGACCCGACCACCGTGTCCTCCCTGAGCATAACTTTACGAAAAAATGCACATGCTAGTTCGTTTATGCAGTTCATGGTGAGGAAGCTTCGGCTGTCGCCGTTGGCTGTCACCGATGACCCGCGGGGTCCGCTGTAACTTCCTTAATAATGCAAGGTTCCACCTTGTAACGGTTACATAAATACACATGCGTGCCTTATACGGAACTTCCAAAGGCTTCCATTGGGTATCCGCCCTTGCAACCGTTTCATTCTTACCCCCCGCATACCGTATCCAGCCGCTGCTGCCCGCGCCTTGGTCACCGGCCCCTCCCCCACAGGCCCTCCATTTTGACAGCGCCATCCAACAGCGCCTGCTGAGTTACGCCACCTCGGCGCTGCTGTTCGCCGACCGAGGGGTCAACACCAACCTGGTTGCCTGGAACAGGTGGGCTGGTGGGGCAAGGGTGCTGCTGGGTTTGTTGACGGTCGCGTAAGAGGCCAGTTGGTTGGGCAGTTGGGTGGAGTTTGTGTGTGATTAAACCAGCTCGTATCCCACCGTGTGCAGTCCTGCATTTCTCACGCCCCCGCGCATGCGTCATCTCCAGGAACTCCTACGCAAAATCGTGATTTTGCCTGTGTCCCTTTTGCCGTGGTCGTTGCCATCGTCCACAGGGTTGTACTGCTGTACGGCCCTCCGGGTACGGGCAAGACGTCACTGTGCAAGGCCCTGGCGCACAAACTCAGCATCCGACTGGGGGACAGGTTAGCGCTTGCGTTGGGCGGGAGGCCAGGTTGGGTCGGGGCTCTGTCCTGATGGGAGGGGCAAGGGACACACCACCAGGTTCGAATTCCTCCGACGTCATTATTAAGGATGATACAGCGGACCCCGCGGGTCATCGGTGACAGACAACGATGACGTCATCCGGTTCTGATCCTTGGTGATGGTCTCGCTGTGCGAGCAACCACACTCCCGGCGGACGAGTTGCGCGTCAGCGGCGTGCCCACCCGGGGGGTTGTCACAGCTCCATCCGTCCCACCTGCGCGCCTCCGTAACCCCCCTCTCCCCCCACTCACGCAGGTACCGGCAGGGCTGCCTGGTGGAGGTCAACGCCCACTCGCTGTTCTCCAAGTACTTCAGCGAGAGCGGCAAGCTGGTGGGGCGCTGGGGACTGTGGGAGGTGGAGGAGGTGGTGGAGGAGGCGGTGGTGGAGGAGGCGGAGGTGGAGGAGGCGGAGGGGGAGGAGGAAGAGGCGCGATACGGGGGCCCTGAATTTGGTTGCGGGTAGCAGCAGGCGGTGCTTGGGTATGGCACTGACACGGGTCCACCTTGTAGCGGTTACGTGCACGGACACGGGCCCTGTAACTCGATGTGCCATGCTGGGTCCCCGCATTGCCCGGGCGCCATACCGTGTTGCAAATGTGTTGTAAATGTGTTGTAAATGTGTTTTTCATGGTGTCGTGCCCTGTCGTATCCTGCTAGGTGAGCCGGCTGTTCTCGAAGATCACGGAGCTGGTGGAGGAGCCGGACAGTCTGGTGTTTGTCCTGATCGACGAGGTAGAGAGCCTGACGTCAGCCAGGAAGGTACGTACGGCACGTCGGCGTGGAGGGTCGTCCTTGGGGTGTCGGCAGCACTCTGGGTGGTACTGGCAGGGCATGCACCGAAGACCCCCACGGTGCTTCACCTGCAGCGGCGTCCATCGAAATCATTCCAGGCATATTCGCCCACCGCTTCGCGCGATTACCCTTTTTCATATCCAATGTAACAGTTAAGATCCAATGCTTCAATAATCCCAATCCCAGCCCGGCAGTCAACACCAGAGCCGCCATCTCCGGCGCTTCGGATGCCCTCATCCGGATGCCACCCGCGCACGCTTTCGCCTGCGCTCCGCCCGGCCCCCGTGCACGCTTTCACCTCCCAGGACGTAGCTGCCGGGCCCCCGCACACCTTCGCCTCCCCTACGGGCTACGGCTGCCCTCCCCCCCACCCCTCGCAGGCCGCGGTGGCGGGTTCCGAGCCCTCGGACGCGATCCGGGCGGTCAATGCGCTGCTGACCCAGCTGGACGCGCTGCGCCGCCACCCCAACGTCATGGTGCTCACCACCTCCAACATCACCCAGGCCATCGACGTCGCCTTCGTGGATCGAGCGGATATCAAGGTGCTCCAGGGGCGTGGGTGCTCGCGACTTCTTCGCCTATGAACGTCGGAGTATACTGTATGGGGGGGCAGTCGGCTCATTTTTTGGATTATGGCTGACGGTCAGGTACCTGGTTGCAACTTTTCTCGTCCGTCGTTGGCGAACCGAAACACCGGTAATAAAAAAGGGTGCAGTGACTGCGCACCTTCAGTATTGCCGTACATGTCGTACATACCGTACATGCCGTATACGCACGGGCGCCCCGTCGCGCTGTTCGGCGGCCGCAGCGTCTGACCGGCACGGGCGTGCGCGTTGCGTGTGTCTTGACTGTCTGTGTTTGCGCGTCTCCAACCGCCAGTCACTTGACTGTGTGCCCTCCCTGGTCCCTGCAGGCCTACATAGGGCCCCCCACACTGGCGGCTCGGTACGAGATGTTACGGGGTTCCGTACAGGAGCTCAGCCGTGCGGGTATCATCCAGGGTGCGCTCAGGGGCTTCAGGGAAGGATGGGACAGGACCTGACGTTGGCGGACGTTGCCGTACGGTACCCATGGGGCGCAGGGGGGCGCAGGTCATGTTGGGGGTGGTGCCTCCGCCGGTTACGACGGGATGGCGTCAGGAGCCGTCGGCGCACATACTTCGCCATCAAAATTTGCGGGCGAGGGTGTGCGGGTGCGTGTACACACACGGGGGTGTACATGCATGCAGGTTGGCCAAGTGTAAACTCTTTTTGCAAACTGTTGTTAACCAGGCCCGCTTAACTACCCTAACCATGCGACGCCGCCATCCTCAGAGGACATGTCGCAACTCCTCCTGCCGTACTCGGACGCCGCGGCGGCGGCCGCCGCCAGCGAGGCCAGCGCCGCCGCCGCCGCCGCAGCAGCAGCCGTCGGCAGGCTGGCCTTCTCCGCCAACGGCCACCACGGACAACACATGTACGGCAGCACGTGCGCCCTGCGACCGAACGGGTCTTCACTCCAGGAACCGGCGCCGCCACCGACGGCTCCGGGACCGGCCGACATACCGCAGGGCGCCGCCGCCGCCACAGCCACCGGGCCGGGTGCCGCCGCGGGGGTGACGGTCGCGGGCGCTCACAGCGCGTTGCTGCTGGCTGCGGCGGCCGCGTGCGAGGGGCTGAGCGGCCGGACTCTCCGGAAGCTGCCCTTCCTGGCGCATGCCGGCTCGCCGCACCTGGCGACGGCGGTGCCCTGCAGCGCGGGGGCCTTCCTGAGGGCCCTCCGAGACGCGGCGGCGCGGGAGCAAAGCGACCGGTCGCAGCTGCTGAGCGGCTGAGGCTGATGAGGTGCCGCTGGTGCCGCTGGTATGAAGCGTATTTTATGTATGAGTATGATTGGGTCAAGAAATCAACATGTGCATCTTGTTTGAATATGGATTATGGCCGCGGTTGGATGTGGGTGGATGGCGCCGGTCGGCCGGTGTGCTTGTGGGGGTTGCTCCTGTGCGCATGCGTTGGGCGGTGTCTTCTGGAACGAAGGAGCGGAGGGAAGCGACAGGAATGGTTGGTGGGTACTGGCTGCGGCTTCCACCGGCCGGACAGTGACCTGCAGGGATCACCCAGCGAAATCCACTCACAGGGCCGCCACACGCTGACTACCGGTACTGAGGTGACGACCGAATTGTCAGCAAACAATTTTCTTGAATGTCGCTTTTGCAATTGCTGTACCTTCGCCGGCACGGCCGGCATACCCCTGGTGTGCACGTTCTTTGACATTCCTGCGTACCTGGGGTATTTACAGTATCATTCGACTATTACAAGATTCATGCTCGAACCTTCTGTGACAGAGCGTCTCACACCGCATCATCAGCCCCCACCAAGGACTGAATATCCATCCCCTTTCCACCCGGACGGGGGGCGGCGGTGCAGTTTTGCACCGCCAGTCGACTCGGCGGGCATGGCGCGGTGGCTAGGGAGGGCAATCCTGGCGATCGGGGGAATTCTGGTGCGAGCCTTGCTCCCTCACTTGACGCCTCTTTCCGCAAGATACCAAATATGTACAGCATCCGGGCATGGCGCCAAGGCCGAAATGAAACGGCGCAGTACGTGAGGGGTTCGGGGGGAGTGATCGGCACGGCTTGACAAGGTTGACAGGGTTGACGAAAGCACGACAGGAGCTGAACCGCCAGGGACGGCCCGGCGGTATCTGTCTTCGGCGGTTACGCACATTATCCTACGCAACACATCTTGACTTTTTATTTTGAATATGTCAGGTATAGGAAACGTGCATGTTTTTCTGCTGGAAGAAAGGCAGTCACAGAGGACAGCTTCTGCCGCGTGAATTCATTTGCTTCGATAATGAAAAATGCATACCAAATATTCCTGCAATTTTCCCCTCTGCAGCCTTTCCGGACATCGAAGGGACTGGCCCGGATACTTTTGCGGATTTCTATCGCAAAACGTTCTCCTATTGCAAACGTGCACTGAAAGCATGTCATTGTAGAGTTATGTAGATAAGAAATGTCAGTACGGAACTGCCTGTGTACACAAACACAGCATTTTGGCATATTGTCCTTAATATGGCCATCATATATACAGGAATAGTAAATGTAATGGCGTCGCAGCTTACGGTCTAACTTTTCTACCACTTCGAACCCTAACGGCCCACTATCGAGTAGATGGAATTGCAATCGCGTGAGCTTGTAACATTTTTTTACAAGCTGACAGTGGTTAAGTGTCTAATTGTTTGGTTTAAACCATCATGGGCCTTCCGGCCAGGCAGGCGAAGCGCAGAAAAGGGACATCGCAACCGTTATTGCACCAAGCGAAATTAATGGCATACTTTCTCGTAATACATCATAATATGCAAATGCTAAGCTCTACCGATGCCGCAATCCGGTTGAAATAAAGCGGCATGATTCACCCTCTAGTGTCTGATTCAGCTAGGATCACTCTAATCGTGTTTCACACTTGATGAGGCGTTACGCTGAGTACAAAAAATCGAGAGCGCGGCACTCCTTGTTGTGCTGTTCGGCCTTCGGCGAAATTGTACGAGTCAGACTTCCCCTTCGAAACTGCGGATGTCCATCCGTGATGCATCAATTGATATATTGATTGAACCCAATGTGTATAAGTATTATCTCGCATGTCGAACACCTACGTTAACGTGTTCAGTTGCCGAACGAGAGTACAGGGTAGTCCTGGAAGAGTCAGCTCGCGGCGTTGATAAAAATTGATTCAACAATACTCAGACATAATGGCAGCACGCGCTTCAGGGCGAAATAAAGAGAGGACGCAGCGCTCGACTGGCGACTGGATATTCCTGGCGCTTGGGTGCGTCTTTGGCGCCGTGCTACTTTATTTGGCATTCATACGATCATCTTCTTGGAGCACTGGGCCTGCAATCCCAAGCACTCGGCCATTTCAGTCGGCAACAAGTGGCCCTGTCAGAAAACTTGCTCCGAGAGAAACATTTGGTAAGTCTTGTAGCCTTTAAATGGATTAATTTATCAAATTACAATGTAGACTCTGGAACTGTGTATCTGATGAGTTCGCGCCCCGAGGCCCACCACAGTCCAGGAAACCTCCTCCTAACTGCGGCTTTTCATCTGTTATCTTATGCAGGCACAATTTATCATGGCGAGTTAAGGTAATTTTTGGTGCGGTGAAATGGTGACCTGTAACGTTGTGCGTTGTAACGATGCGGTTAAGGCCCACGGCCGCAGAATGATCCCACGGTGTGGGGCTGAAAGGCTGCCGATGGGACAATCACGTTATTCTTGTTATACTTGATTTGCGTTCGACATCTTTGCGACACTTGCGCGACGCGAGAAGAGCTAGCCTACTTATGAAGTGCCCAAGAGAAACTCGATGTTAGCTGAGCAAACTGGTTAGGCGACGGAACTCCTGACAGCCGTGGCCTACCTGGCCTGGTAGTTAAGACGGTTAGGTTAGGTGCGGTTGTCTGACGCCGTCTGGCGCACCCACCATGCCCCCGAAACTGCTACGTACAACGGAAGGGAGGTTATTCATGGCACCTGCTGTTTGGCGCCGGCGCTTCAGTTAATAGCATGCGCTTAGCAACCAAGAAAGCGCAACCAAGAATCATTGTCAGCCCTCGTGGCATGACAAGCTCGTCCCCCACCGCCCTGGCCGTACCCAGGGACGAGTGTGAACGGGTTCTCACGCACAACTAGAACGCACCGTGTTCCGACGCGCGAGACAGCAAGTAAAGTTGGTGGACCCTTATGCATCGTGCACGCACGCAGACCGTCCAAAAGCGATGCCGCCACACCGTATCGGGGCGGGGATGGTCCCTCTGCCCCTCCTCCGTTTTTCACCTCGCAGCTCCCAGTTCAACATGCTGAGCGACAAGCCGCGGACGGACCAGCTCATAGACACGCTGAAACAGATGGAAAGCGCGGGCATCTCCACCGTCGTGTTCAGCGTCAACTGGTGAGGGAGTCAATACGGGACCAAAGCACCCGACCGGGCCGGCCGGCTGGCTGCTTCCGCTGGTGGGCATGACCAATATCCTACAGCCGGGGGTGTTGGTGCGGATTCCCCACAGCCGGGGGTTACGGTGTTCGCCCTTTGACAGCTTGAAACGCGCGCATCAAGGGTACCTGCACTGCCACCAGAACAGTTTGGACGGACCGCAAACGTCACGACGGTTTCCGCCGCTCCTCTCCTCCCGGCGACACGCTGGCAATGCAGTGCTGCCCCCACAAGGGTGCCCGGGCGCATCCGGGTAGTGAGCGCGGGAGTATTTGCTTGGTTGGTTGGTTTGTTGGTTGGTTGCCTCGTGTCCCCCAGCGGCTTTGCAGTACGGCAGACGTACGGAGCAGTACAGGTTCCACGCGTTTCTGTGGGCTGCGAGGGCCATTCGATAGAGAGTGGTCGCCACTCGGCTCCTTGGAGTCCGGCCGGTGTTTTCCTGCTAGACACAGACGTCAATGTCCCCCTTCCTGCGATGTCGGCTGTCTTGATGCATGAATGAATGCATGAATGCATGAATGAATGCATGAATGAATGAACGAATGAATGAACGAATGAACGAATGAATGAATGAACGAATGAACGAATGAATGAACGAATGAATGAACGAATGAATGAACGAATGAATGAACGAATGAACGAATGAATGAACGAATGAATGAATGAATGAACGAATGAATGAATGAATGAATGAATGAATGAATGAATGAATGAATGAATGAATGAATGAATGAATGAATGAATGAATGAATGAACGAATGAACGTTACAGTGGACCCCAAAGGGATCTTGATGGTCCGATAGAGCCCACCGCCCCGACTTCCCTCCGGGGCCCCGACCTAGCCCGGCCTAGCCTAACGCCGTCCGTGCACTCGTTGTCCCAACCCCCTTTCCCGTGGATTTAATTTGCGGCCCAGGGAGTGGGGCGAGCCCGAGGAGGGCAAGGTGCGGTACCAGTACCTGGATCTACTCATGGGGGCTGCCTGCCGGAACACATCCCTAAAGGCGAGTGGGCTGGGAGGTGGCTGGGTGGGAGTTTGAGTGGAGGATAAGCTCGGTTACATCCTGCAGTCGTTGATCAAGTTGGATGCTTACGAACGTGGTCACTGCAGGGTGGGCGCGGCTTGCGGCCTGAGGCCTGGGTGGGGGGGGGGGAGAGGGCTGCGTGTCGTGTGGGTGGGGGGGCAGGGGAGGCGAGATGTAACATGTAAGGGATGCGCCGTCTGACGAGGGAGCCCGTCGTTCTCCCGTCGCTCCATTCGGGGTGGCACGGCAGCAGAAATCTTTACCGGCGGGAAGACGACGGGGCCACACCACCCGTCTGACCGTCCAACCGTCACCTGCCCGTCCACGACTGTGGTCGTCGGCGTTGACTCTAGGGTTTCGGTGCGCTGCCGTACCGCTGCCGTACCGCTCCCGCAGGTCAACTTTGCGGTCGACCTGGTGACGGCGCCGTCCTGGGTCTGGAAGCGCTACCACGACGCGCAGTCGTACGACTCCGACAGCCGCAAGTACACCCGGCTGTCCTGGTTCCATTCGCTGGCGATAACCGCCGGCCGCCAGTTCTTGACGCACGTCGCCACCCACTTGGCCAACGGCTACAAGGGCTGCATCGTTGCCGTACAACCCGTGTACAACAACGCGTACGAGGTACGACAAGTCCCGTGTAACGCCCGCCCGCTTACCTCGCGCTGTGTGACACATTACGTCATCGGAATCATGCCCATCCTGCCGACCGCTTGCTGGTCCTGAGGCCCGACGCCCGAGGCCGGCCTGGCCCCACCTCGGAAGGTTCCAGCGCAAAAGCCAGATCATCCTAATGTGCCACCGGCATCATTCCGTGATAGGTTCACGCACTTGATCGCTGCGCCGTACTCGGGTTCCGGTCCGGCGCCCTACTGACGCGTCGCGAATCGCCCCCACCCGTTCCCCGCGACCCTCTTCGCTCCGCCCGCGGCGAAGACCAAGTTCACCCAGGAGTACGACGCGTTCCAGGACTACTCGCCGTACGCCCTCCACGAGTACCGCAACTGGCTGCAGCGCAAGGGCCTCCCCCTCGCCGTCTTCAACACGAGGTGGCGGGCGCATTTCAAGCGCTGGGCGGACGTCGCGCCGCCCAAGCTGCACTCGGGGGACGTGCTGGGCGTCGACTTCTCGTCCAGGTGCGCGGGGCGGCGCGGCGGGTTGATGGAGTGACGAGTGAGGGATGGTGGCGGTCGTGGGCGGGTGTGGAATCAATGGTGGTGGGCAGGACAACGGACAGTTGACCGTTGGCAGTTGACCGTTGGTAGTTGGTGGTTGGCGTAAAGGCCTCCGACAGGCCGGAGCTCCCCTAGGGCGGCTCTTGCCTCTTGGCGGGAGGTCCGGAGCGTCCATCTCCCCGGGGCTCAGCGCGGAAGCTGATTCGCCCATCACTGATATATTCGCACTTGCTCTTGCCCTGCCCTGCGTTTGCCGCCTCGGTGTGGGCCCCCCGCCCCCGCCCGCAGGTACTGGGACTGGCTCCGCTTCCGGTCGGAGTTCGGGGCGCAGGTGTACACCTCCGCGTGCGCCGCCGTCAACGGGGCGGGGCTGCAGTGCTTCCACCGCTTCTCAGAGGTGGGTCGTCCGGGAGAGAGAGGGGCTCGCCTGGGCGCTGGGGACACGAGGTCGGGGGCCGGGGGATCGGGGTGTGGGGGGATGTGGGGGTGTGGGGGTGGTGTGGGGGATGAGGTTGCGGATGGGATTACGGGGTGGCTGGGTCGGGGTCGTGGGCGGGGGGGGGGCCGTGGTGATGGGCGGGGGTCCCCCACGCGCGCTACTTGCAGGCATAGAAAAAGGTAGGCAGCGCCTTGCAAGCACGGCCATCACAAAAAACTGAGGACGCCCTTGCCGGTAATGCACTGGCGGGAAACCTCTGCTGACCATCGGGCCCCTTGCCGACGGCCTAATCTTTGCCATGTCGCGCGGTGCTCGGGCTTGCTGAGTCACGCTGCTCGTCGCCTTTGCCATCGTCTGCCATCGCCTGGAGATGAATGGATGGATGAATGAATGAATGAACATTACAGCGGACCCCACGATGTCGTGGCCCGCGAGTCACTGGCCCCTCTCGATCCCGACCCTCGCAGTTCTTCTCCGTTGTCGACGCCATCTACGGCGCGTCGATGTTCAAGTACATCGCGTCCTCCCCCCACACCTCCTTCCTAGTCATGGATTCCACCTTCGTCACGCCGTACGGCATGCGCACGAAACCCAACAAGCACCGCCTGCACGTCGCCGCCGCGCGGGCGTACGACAAGCCCGTCCTTTTCGAGGCGGAGGTCGAGCGCGTGGCGAACTACACCGTCCTGAGTGAATCGTACCGCGCCGCGCTGCTGGCGGGCGCAGACGGCGTGGGTCTCGCGCACTGGATGACCCGGCTGACGCCGAACGCCAGTTTGAAGCAGGCCTTCAACTCGCCACCGGAATGTACGGCAGCAACCGAAGTGGTGGGCGTCTTCATTCACCTGGACTCCTGCTCTGCCTTCCACGGGCTACAGGTGGGCGGGCGGCGACCGCCAGGCGGCGTTGGATGAGCTGGCCGGGAGGGGGTGGAACGTGGGAACAGGGAGGGAGGGAGGGAGGTTGAAGTACCCCAGGGCGAAGGAGGGACGAGAAGGCTCCAGAAGACATTGAAATGCGTGTTACGATGAGGAAAAGCTGGGCGGGCTGCCCCCCGTGATAGACGGTGCTCGTGACAGGGCCTGCCGTGGCCGCGACGAGCACCGAGCTGCAGCGCAACCCCTGAGCCCAGGATATCAGTCAGCCAGGCTTACAGCCCCGACCCCCGAGTCATACCGGGTTACGCCTTTGTGCTTACAATATCGCACCGTCTCAGGGGACATCGCCACTGCCGTAAGGAGGTGCGGTCGGGCCCCTCTGAGGAGAGTCCCTCCTGCTGACCCGGCGGGCGGAGAAGTGCGGCGGCTCCGGGGCTGTCGGGTGGCGCGCGCGCGGCTTGCGGGCCTCCCGCCCCCGCCCCCGCCCCCGCCCCCTACCACGTGATAGAACGCCCCGGCCCGTGGCCTTCCTGACCTGGCCCCCGGTGCCGTCGCCCGCCCACCCCGCCTCCCCCCGCCTCCCCCCGCCCGCCCCTGCCGCCCTCTCCTGCCTCTCCTGCAGTGGGGCTGGACGCGCAAGGACCCGTTGCACGATTTCATCGAGGTGAGCGACAGTGCGCTGACAGATGGATGGGCCCATGGGACGGGATGACATGACGGGGCATGACGGGACGGCGGCTGCATGCGACCGGGACCCTGCACCCTGACGTGCGGGGGCAGGGCGGAGGCTGGGCCTCTCGCTGTTGTCAGGCTCGGCCGGGCCGTCGACCTTTTACTGTAGGAATGCTGCTGGCAAGGATGGATGCCGACTTGAGCAATCAGGCAACCCCATGGCCGACGTGCAGTGCGACGGGATGTAGGGCCAGCTGGACGACCTCCGTCGCCATGGGGACAGCTGAAGCTACAGGGTTATATGCAGTACATGCAGTACATGCAGTCCGAAAATTCTGAGCCGCTGCCCTCCTGCCGTATGTGTCGTACAGGATCTGGCCGAGCGCCTGTCCGCGCGTTGCGACACGGACGTGGTCGTCTACGTGGAGCTCGATCGCTTCCTGGCCGGGGTGGGCAGCCTGTCGCGCGCCGTGTTCGTGGAACCGATCGTGTTGTACGACAACGCCGAGTTCACGATGTACTTGGCGGCCAAGGCGGCGCTCATGCACGTGCCGCACGAGGTGCTGCGGCTGCCGTACAACGTCACGTCGGGCCCGCAGCTGGTCGTACTGCAGGACCTGGCGCCGCTGGCGTCGCCGTCAGCCACCGTGGCGGCTGGCCTCACCTCGTAAGACGTCGGTCAGTCGGTCGGCCGACGATGTGCCGCCACGTCAGGTGGTACTGTTTTTGCCTGCGCCTACACCGACGCCGCCGCCGTTAGGTGGTCATGCATCGTTGAGAACAGTTGATGGCCGCCCTCGGTTGCGTGTGGCGACCCTAGTCGGTTACCCATCATGGATAGACATGGTGAGGCCAGGGACTCGATGCGTCCGAGTGGTCGGGCGGCAGAAATGAAAGATTCAAACATCAAGAGGCTGAGGTTCTGCATCCCTAGTTCATCACCCGCAAAGTTTCAAAGTTTCTCCGCAAAGTTTCAAAGTTTCTTAAGACCCGGCAGGTTATGTTTGCACCTTCGGTCAAGGTGCTGGTGGTGGTTGCGGTCAGTACCCCACAACCATCACTGACGTAGCCCGACTGGAAGTTTGGCTTCGGAAGCATTTGGGGACAGGTCAGGACTGGCCTGGAAGGGTTCCGCGATGTGATTCCTCAGATGTGCGGGCATGCAATTGATGTCACAGTTGCTACCTCGAACGGGGAGAAATGTGTACAGATCCAGATCCAGATCCAGATCCAGGCAGGTGGGAAGTCAAGCCGCAAGCCGCCGCAGCAGCTGCGGGGACGGTTGGGTGATGGAGCCTTGAGCGCGCTGTGTGGTCTGTCCCCGTTCCACGGACGTATTGCCGTATTTTAATGCCTTGCTTCCGTGCCGCGCGCATGCGCGCATTTGTGTGGGCGGTGTGATGGAGGGCACCGAGGGGAAGAAGTGGGGGAGGGGGGAAGCCGTCTACTTCGCAGGTCGCGGCGGGGGCCCCGGGGGGGGGGGGGGGCCCAGCGAAGGAGGTGGCGATTCCGGCACGGCGCAGCAAAAATCAGCGGCCGCGCGCGTTTCGTTTTCTGCTGAAAGCGTTTTATGAGTCTCGTATTCGTTGTGTTGGTTCGACAGGAGCTCGCCTCAATTGAACATGTCCTTGTACGCGCACGTATTCATGTCAATTACTGCGAAAAAGTGCGTTGTCGGCAAAATCCGAAAAATATCTGAAGTTGATGGATCAAAATCGGCGAGTTTGGACCTGACTCGACATGTGACCCCTGTCGTGCATGCTGAAGAGGCGGTGGCGACCGTTGCAGAGGCGATCTCTCTTCGGGCCACATTTTCTGCATCGTCGCCCTGCATTTGCAGACCCCATCAAACCCTTTCCGCTACCGACGCCGTACATCGTGCACCCGGGCTGGGTTCGGCTTGTTGTGTCGGCTGCGACCGAATCCCACGGTGTTGTACATGTGCATGTGTGATGCCGTACATGTGATGCGGTACATGTGGTGCCATACATGTGGTGCCCAAAGGGTCCCGCGCACCATGCAAACGAGATTGTTGACTCGCCCCAAGCTGGCGCAATCAGTTAGGCTGTTCTTTTTATTTGGCCAGAATTAGCTTTGGACGGTGTTTGTCTTGTTGATGGCCGCGCGATGGCGCCGCTGGGCTTGCAGTCCGCGGAACATCGACGGCGCTATCCTTGGTTGGGGAGAGAGCCCCGTCGTGTCTTGAGAAAGTACGATGATGTTGTGAATGAATGCCGTACCGTATTAGCGGAGGAACCCTCGGTACGGACCCCGCGGGTCGTCGAACCCTCTGTTGGGCCGACAGCAGTACACCCGGGGGGCCGAGGGGGGGCGTTGTTACTCCAGGAAGTGCGGCGTGCGGACATGTCGGCGGGCAGGGCGCACGCACGGGCGCCAGCGCGGGTCCCCTCCCTTGACGGGCTGGGAAGCTGACTGGCGGCAATGTTGACGCGGCATACTGTGTGCGCCACTACGGGAGCCCGCCTCCGTGCTATGGTGCTATGGTAGTACGGTACGGTGTGGTGTGGTGTGGTGTGGTGTGGTGTGGTGTGGGGTGGTGTGGGGTGGTGTGGGGTGGGGTGCGATGTGCGACTCGATGCATTGCGTCTCTCTCGGGCCGGGGAGGCTGCCGGGCCGTCGGGCCAGGTGGTGGCACGGGTGAGGCTGGGGCCACGTCGGTGGGCGCACGTCGCTCTGCGGTCGCGGCCGCACGCAGCCCCGCGCCCGCGCTTGGCTCCGCCCCTCGCACGGTCACGGCGCTCATCTTGAAGGCCGCTCGTGCTGTTCCCTCTTAGGGGGTTTCCTCTTCAGGGGTTTCTCGTAGGCTTCAAACCCACCGGCTGCGGATGCGGATGCGGATGCGGATGCGGATGCGGATGCGGATGCGGATGCGGATGATGCTGAGACGCCTACCTACCAGCGGCTCGACTAGACTGGAAGCAGTCAAGTCTGTGGCTCGCTCGCAGCCGCCGACCGCCGCATCGCGCGCATGTCGAGCTCCTTGCTTTTGGAGAGGCGGCCGCTTGGCCGACCCCTTATTTTGACTGAACCGTGTTGGATGCATGCTTTGGCTTTCGCCTCCTTTCCTGTTGAAACGTGAATGTCATATGCCCTGTCCGGCGGAAGGCTGCGACTTCTGCTGCTGCTGCTGCGGCAGCGGCGGCTGGGAGGTGCTTGGCGGTGTCATCAGGGCGGGAACCTCCAGAGCGTGTGCGGGCGGCGCGCGTGCCGTGGCTCTCAGGCAGCTGCGGGTCCGTCCGTGGGGTGCGCTGCTGTGCCGTGGGCCGCTGTGGCTGGTGCCGCTCTGCAGAAATATGTGGTTGCAGACGCCGCTGTCTGGAAAGTGGGAAGAAGGCGCTGCGTTGCGATGGCGCTGCGACGACGCTGCGAGGTGGGCTTGTGTGGGAGCTATGTCATGGTTGCTGCTGCGCCGCTGCAAGCTGACTGCGAAGTTTCTTTGGAGAGATCTTTCGAGAAGTCAAACTCTTCTGCCATCCACTTCATCTTTTTGAGTCTTTAAAACTGCTTTATTCAGGCTTTTTGAGTAGGCGTGCGACGCTGCGTGGCACTAAGCCCTGGCAAACCTGCCGGTAACCCGCGAGAGAACGGCGCTGCGGGGGTTGCTCGGTTCCCGGCAGGCGGGCGCCTCCACGGGGGGCAGGATGTTCAGAAGACAATCCCGCCAGGGCCCAAAGTGCCCTATTGCCTTGGAGACGTCTTGCAGGTCTTGGCGCTCCACTGTACCCCTTCCTTTTCTTGATGCATTCATTTATCTGTGTGCGTGCATTTACGTATGCCTTGTGTGTGCGTTTCCGTGTGAAGGAACCCATCCACACAAATGTGGTGTGCTTAGGCATGGAGAAAGACAGCGAGTGGATGGGGGCCTCGTTTGCGTCGCGCTTATGTGTGTGCGGCGGTTTGGGGGGGCCCGTTGATGATGGTTGGGGCAGGGGTGGCGGTGTTCCAAGCGTGCTTTTGTATCCGTGAATAACGTAACAATAATTACAGTGTCAAATGCATGGCGACGTGTTTTAGTGTTCGGTCCTTTTATCAATGATATGGCAGTGGACCCCGCGGGCTGGCGCGCGCGGTCCTTGTTGCTGGCTGTGATTGGTAAGCGTGGAATTGGAATGTCGAATTTCATTCCACATTTGAACAATGGCTTCTGCTCCGTTCATAACTAAGGCCATCAGCATTATTATACAATTCGAGTGTAAATATATGATCTGGATGATGCGGGGCCCTCGACAATGAACCGCGACACAACAAACAACGAACAGCTCACAAGTGATGCACCCACCAGCCAAACACTGGCACTACATCAAGACGCTCAACCGGGAGCACAATTGCCAAAGCGATGGTGGCCTATCCTGGAGATGGGCACCGTAAGGCGACATTGTTTTATGGTTGTAGACGAGCTCGCTCCTCCTCTTGCGCCGTCGGCTGTCGACGCCCCTGTCGGGCAGGCGGGCAGGTGTCGGCTCGTAACCCTAACCGCTATCTAGCAACATTTTTTCCTGATACATGCGCTCCAGTCAAAAATATGTAGCAGTGTAAATCATATTGATGATAGCGCATGGAGGCCTCTCCGTTTGGCCAGATGCGCAGTTGTATGAGTATGAAGAGCGCGGCGGGGTTTACGCTTCCCAGACCCAGATCTTGGGCATCGCATAGTAAACATGTTTGAGGAAATAAGTTGAGAATGTATATTTATGCAGTGAGCAAATCGGCCTAGTTTTGGTGTAGTATAAGCCGTCGGAGGATGGCTTCGCAACCTAGCATGTAAGTACTCTTACGAACGTCTCCTGTTCGTTTACAAAGAAGCTGTACAACCCACAGTTAAAATATTACATTTAATTCCCACAATATTAATACACCAGGAAACATTCGAAGCGGTGAACTGAGCGAGACCCCAGCTGGTACGAACCTTGACAAGGGCTCCGGCTTATCAGTAGAAGTAATTTGTGCACACATCTGAAATTAGAAAACCTAGGCATGCTACCTTGAGTTACAGTTATTGCCCCATCTTGCCCTGACCGGACCTCGTCAAATACGCCACCGACTTGCAACGTTAACCTCCAGTACAAACAGACTATCCTTGTATTACGCTTCATGCTTGGATTTAGTGCCAGCAGAGAAAGGAAGCGACGAGGAGACGTTCACCTTCCGTCACAGCTTTTTCGTAGAGCCCTGTATGCCTGCCTGCGGAATTTCTGGTGAATAAGCTAAGGCAATCATTATGAATTGCAGTATTTGAGCAGCACTCTATGCGGTGGAGGTTTCCTCAGCTCGAATGGTGTTGCTAACGAGTACTGTGCCCCGAAGGCGCTCCCTGGGAGGTGGTTCTACGATCACAGTATCATGGACGCGCGTGTATATACTCGCACTGTGTTTCGTTGGAGGAGCCCTGGTGGTGTTTTTCTCAAACCAATACATGGCCTCAGCCCCTTTTCACCGCGCACCGGCCAGGCGCCTCCGGGCTGGCACCGACCAACCAAAAGCAAACGACACTCAACACGTTATCCGCAGCGACCGCACCCGCCTCGTCAGGCGGAATCCCCAAATCACCGAGCGCTTTGCTACGCTTTACCACTCCGAGCTCATGCAGCAGTATGGTTTCTCCAAGAATGGCACCACTAGCATCACAGCAGACCTTGTGGCAGCCATTAAAAACATTGAACGCATTGGCGCCTCTACGGTCATTCTCTCAGCTCCCTGGAACTGGCTCCAACCTGACCACGGGTCAGTCCTCGTCTCCCGCCTGGATGCCCTAATCGACGCCGTATGCAAGAATACAGACCTCAAGGTGAGGAAAAGCCACGGAAGGCATTTCTGGAGATTCCCGGGCGTAAGCGAGAGATGAAATTTGAGAGCTGGATCCTGTGTACGGCAATATATATACGGCTATGACCGTTAGCACCCATGGAAGGGGGCTTTCGCTACCGGTCGCAGGTGGCCAGGCAGGAGGCCAGGCAGGTGGCCGTGTGTTTCGGGAATCGTACGAGGTCTCTCGAAGGTGTTGAGAATGTGACACTTCCGACACGTATCCCCTCTCCCCTCAAAATAAGCAGCCTTCCGCGGCGGCGTCTCCGAATGGAGCTTGACTTGGCTGCCCCTCGGATGTGTGGTGATTTTGGGTCCCTCTGGTATTGGATCCCTGACATGCCTGTACGAACAGTCCGCTGCGTTGCATGTACGGCAACGGTTCAGGTCGTTAATGATGTCCCAGGCATGGCAGGCAACAGTGCATCACATCCCAACCACCAACCGGGGGCGGCCCAACCGACTCAACAGATTTTTGGTTCCCAACGCAGATCGCCGTTATCCTGGACCTACTGCATGCTCCGGACTGGCTCTTCGACACGTGGCCAGATGCCCAGGTCGCGGACAGGTACGACATGTAGCGGCGTAGCAGAGGGTGACAGCACTCAGTCACTTACAGGAGCAGCAGCAGTAGCAGTGCGTGAGAGCAGTGGCAGCACCAGTTGCAGTGGGTAGAAGCTGTACAAGCAGCAGAAGCAGCAGACCCGCGATCAACCAGGCCTATCTTGCGGCACAAAACCCTGCTACTGCACAGACAGTCTGTTGCTGGGTTTACTGCCCACCGTACGCACCACACACCTGAACCTACCCCTTCCGTGCCTTCGTATGCCCGTGCTGCACAGTCACTGGGTGTCGTACAAGTTCCTCTCGTGGTTCCACCCAGACGCAACCCGGATAGCGATGGCGGTGCTGTCCGAAGTGGTCACCCACCTAGTCGCCTCTTTTCCTGGCCGTGTAACTGCCGTACAGCCTGCGTACAACAATGCATACGAGGTGCGTCGCACAGTGTCCGGTGATTTCGCGCGTTCGACGCGTGTGGGCATGGGATGAAGAGATCTGCCTTGTCGGTGGGGCCCGCCGCCGGGGCTTGCCCTGGTATACACCGTTGATCCCTTTTCGGGGTCCGCTGTAACGTTCATTCATTCATTCATTCATTTGGTATCCATAGGGGGCTGTTGGCGCGCTGCGCTGCGGCCACCCCGCAGCTGCGATGCGGTGTGCGGCTGAGCTCAAGGCGTCCTCGGTTCCGCTCCCCTGCCTTGTAACGCTGTCAGCTGAAGTTCCTTGCACACAGGGAAGGGTACCGCTCAACAAGGGTACCTCAGTGCTGGACTGCCCCAAAGCTGGGCCGGCCAGGGCTGTGTTTGTCACTCGTCAAGTTGACACAGCACCCGCAGAAGCGACGGATGGATGCACCACCAGCTGGGCTGCACTCTTGACTTGACTTTGCTCGCAATCTGGCTTCCTTCCCTAACCGTGATCAGGCGAGATACGGCTACCAGGAGAACGAATATTTTGAAGATTACTCGCCAGCAGCGGTGAGAGTGGGGTGGCAGGGAAGGTCCCGGCAGGTTCCCGAGGAAGAATCTTGCGAGAACTCCCGGCTGATGAGTACGTCGTTCACGTTGGGTCGCATTTAAGACTTACGTCGGTCGTTCACGTTGGGTCGCATTCAAGACTGTGCCGTGACATTTGTGCGGTCCCATTGCTCCCACTCCGTCCTGGCAAGGACTCATGTCGTGCAGCGTGCACTGCAATATCGTCTGTTGTACAGGTCGCCGCGTTTCAGAAATGGCTGGAAGGCCGCATGCCGGAGCTGGACACCCTGAACCGGCGTTGGGGCACCAACTTCAGCAGCTGGCTCACGGTGATTCCCCCGCTGTTGGAGGGGGCGAACCTAATGGGCCCGGATCTGCACCCTCGGTGAGCTGACGCGGACTCGTGAGGCCCACCTCTATGCGGCCGCGGCAGTTCCATCCGGGCGCGTTGATCGGCGGGCGCTGGGAACCCTAAACCCTTAACCCTGCCCCACCCCTTTCCCTGGGCCTGGGGTGGGGCCATGGGCGGAAGAGCTAGCTAGGTTGGAGGCCGTGCATGGTGGGGCACAGGGGACGGTCAGCGGTGTCGGGGACAACCTCTTGTTTGGCTGGCGGTGGTGCCGGAGGTCATTTGCAAAGAAAAGGTGCATGGGGCGGAGCAGCGTTGCTGAACTTCTGGGGTGCAGAGGTCCAGATGGGGTTGGGTCCACGAACCCACACCACCGACTTTCGCACACCCTTGCACCCGGACGTCTCGAAACACCGTCAGGGTGCAAAACGCAGGTCAGCAGTCGCGGGTGAGGAGCTGGTGCTCTGTCTGGTGCTCCTGTCAAATACTGCAACTCTGGCGTCAATCTTTCCTCGTTTGCTGCTGCCACTGCTGCTGCTGCTGCACCGCTTTCCTCGCTGTCGCTGCACTTCCCTGCCCCCGGGTGACCTTCGCGGCGCCATACCTTGCCCCGGGCCCTCAGGTACTGGGACTTCATCACCTTCCGGGAGCTGTACGGCGCACGGGCACTCAACAGCGCGTGTGATGCCGTACGCTCCGCCGGCGCGCGCTGCTTCCACCATGTGCCCGAGCTGTTCACCGTCACGGGCGCGATGTACGGCAGTACCATGCTGAAACACATCGCCGCCAGCCCCAGCACGGACTTCCTGATCGTCAGCTCCGACTTCCGCAGCCAGCACGCCACGCCCATAAGCCCCAACAAGTGCGTATGGCATCACACACATCGATGCTTGCGTCATGCCTGGCGGCGCAGTGCGCGTGCATGCTGTGTTGGTTGTACACGTGTGTGGAGGAGGTTGAAGCGAAACACAAGCTCCAGGCCCGATTCCAAATGTCCAGGTCTGGGCACAGGTTTGCGCGCACTATCCATATACCCACCCACCATAGCCAGTCACCGATCAATGGACCGCCCTTTGCCTACTGACAGACTGAAAGTTAATCGCGGCGGGCTCTTAAGAGGGGAGGCCAATCATGGTGACAGCCGTGAACCCTCGTCGCAGCACTCACAATCAAGTCACCTTGAGTTGCACAGAGCAGACAGTACAGCATCTAGGGATTGACGCCAGGGCGGACCTTGTACAGCGTGCGCCCCGGAAGGGACGGCAGGGAGGAAACCTCTGCGTTCCATCGGTGGTGGAAGTGGAAGCTGGAAGGGCGAACAGCCAACTGGCGCGCCTCCGCCTCTCGCCCCCGCTCGCCCCCTCTTTACCGCCGGCGAACTCCAAACAGGACGTGGCTGGGCGTGGCAGGCACGGCAGCGTACGGCAAGCCCGTGTACTTCGAGGCAGCTATGGCGCACGCCCCGCCGCTGGACACGGTGTCGGCGGGGATGCGGCTCGCGCTCGCGGCGGGCGCCACGGGCGTGGGGCTCAGCCACTGGCTCGATCGCTTGGACCCCAACTCGGGGACGGAGCTCCCGTCGGTGCTGCAGCCGGCGCTGCCCGCCTGCGACGTCTCGGAGTCGGTCGGCGTGTTCATACACCTGGATTCGTGCTCCGCCTTCCACGGACTGCAGGTGGGCTTGTGGGTGGGGGGGTGGGTGGGGGGGTGGGGTGACGGGGCGATGATTGGGAGGTTCCGATGGCCACACACAAGGAGGGCAAGCTCAGTGGCCTACCTGTACATGGGGGAGATGTCTGCGCTCCGCGTCCGGACCTGCGCCCTCTGCATGGGACAGTCGTCGAGTAGCTGCACGGGGACCTCCTGGGGGGGGTGCACTGTAGGCCCGGGAGGGTGGGGGTGAAGCGCTCGACGTCCCACGTTTAGCCGCACCGCCTTGCCGGCCCCTGTTGACATGCACGACCCTTGGGTCGCCCCGCAGAGGGACTTGCCGCGGAGGGACCCGGTGCGCGACCTGTCCCAGGTGGGTCGGTGGGCCCGTGGGTCGGTGGGTCGGTGGGTCGGTGGGCCGGTGGGTCGGTGTGTCAGCGGGCTTAAGAAGGAAACACACACCCACGGCAGATCCGAACTCGGGGACACGCCCATACTCCCTTAGAGTAGAAGTGCGTCTGTGGTGCTGCACAAGGCGGGTAGGTGCGGGATGTGGGGACACGACGGACGCAGTCGCGCCGACCCCTGTGGTGCCGTACCGTACTGGCAAGACGGGCGGGACGTTGGGTGGGTTGAGAGGTCGTGACATGAAGAGAGGTCGGCGAGATTGTGTGTGCGCGAGGGGGTTGGGATGGCTGGCGCGGGCTCCAGGCGCTTGATACTGCCAAGTTGCGACTGTCGGGGCGCGGACGCGGCACCTCCAACCCTGGCTTGGAACCCAGATCCAGTATACCGCCATGCGGGATACACCCGACCGAATGGAGGCGCGACGCCGCCCCCTATCACCGGGGGGGCGCGTGCCTCTCGGCTTCCCTGTGTACCTCGGCCTCCTCCCGCCTCCTGTACGACGAACTCCCCCTGTACGGCATGCATACCGCTCATCAGGACCTGGCTGAGCTGCTGGCTGAGCGCTGCGACTGGTCGGTGTGGGTGTACTTGGAGCTGGAGAGGCTGCAGCGGGCGCTGCCCTCCCTGGACAGAATCATCTTCGTGGAGCCGTTGGTGCTCCTGGGGCCACAACAGGTGGGCGGGGTCGGGTGGGGGGGGAGAAGGGGGGGAGAGGGGAGGAGTGACGTGCCTGTTGTTCCAGGTTTGGGCCCTGCCTAACGACGCTCCGTCGCGGTAGGTCGACTTGACGCTTCTCTGGGCGATGTACGGCGGGTCGTACGTCATTCAGGTTTGTCGTACATGTACGACTCATGTAGCGTGTCGACCAGAGATGCCTGCTTGCTTGCCTCACGGCCGGTGAGCTGTGTTGGCATCGACCGGGGCACGTGCGTTCCGAATTGCGATTCTCTCCTCTTCCCCTCCCCATACCCAAATTCCTATACCCTCCCCGCACCCATCCCCGCAACGCAGCTGGAGCTGTACGCACGTGTCAAGGAGGCCGTTCGCGCCATGCCCCACACGTTCCTCCAATTTGGGTTCAATCAGACTCGCGGGGTCCACTTGGCGGTTATGCCAGGCATTTAATTAACCCAATGCGCGGCACTCGTTACGGGTGTCCGGGGCGGCCAGGGCGGTTCCGGCCCGGTGGCGAGAACATTCGCTAGGATGCCGTGCAAATGCGAGATCCAAGTTCTTGGGTCCGGTACGGCTGCCGTACAGCAGGCTTGTCGTGGCAGTGTCTCTTCATGTTTGCCGTGTTGACTCGGTGTCGGCGGGGATTACAGGAGGGCGAGTACACCGAGCTTGGAAGTGGGGGGGCAGGGCGAGAGCGAGGGCGGGGGATGCAGGGAAATGCTTCTTTTGTGGAAATCATTTTATCTTCGATCACGGCCAGTTGCATTATGGCCCTGCTTGCGGTGCCGCAGAGATTCGTTCGTACCCAAGCGTGCGCAATGGTTCGGCCAGGTTCGGCGCCAGACTGAGCAATGGTATTCATGATATTTATGACAATGTCGTGGCATGCGCTCGCAACTATTTTGCCGCATCCCAATGGGCGATCGAGCATTGAGGAGAGAAACAAAGTCATGGTCTGCCAAGCCTGTCATGATGCGTTTCTGCGCGTGCGGAAGGCGCGGTGTTTCTCTGTCCCGCGCGCTCCCCGGGCTTTCGCAGTAAGTACTACAGCACTTGGACACGCATGGCGCTCGAAGGAATGGTGCAACACGTGGTTGAATGTCATGTGTGGGAATCTGAGGACGCACTGAACGCACGGGCTGGGGCGGGGCCGGGCGGGGCCGGGCCGGGCCTGGCCTCCCCCGCGGGTGCCCGCTGCTGGCCTCGCCGAGTCACCGTGCCGGGCGCGTTGCTGGGTGGCTGAGGGTTGTCGGAAGGTGGCTGCCGTCCGACATCAAATCAAATCCAGCGGCGCCCGGTCCCCCGAGCGGCCGGATGGAACCTCCGACGGGCGATGCGCCCCAGCTCAGCGGAGTTGACATGGCTGGTCGTTGAGCGCAAGCGAGGGTCGGCGAAGGTCGGCGCTGCCGCCCAGATTGGATGCCGCCAAGATTGCGAGGCCTGGGCCCGTTTTGTTAAAGCACTGGTGTACTGCTGTATTCGGGATTCGCACGATGATACTGGGGGCATGCGGTTCACTTAAGATTCACGGACTGGTGTTTTCGAAGGTGGGACGCGCCGGTTGCTTGACTGACTGTGGCTGCGGGCGTCGCGGACGCGGTTTTGGGTGGGACGATTTGGTACCTGAACTACTATTACTAATGATATTGCTAGTCTTACCAATAGTACTAAATCGTACTAGTGGTTTACGTTCCAGTGGTTTACGTTCCAGTGGTTTACGCTCCAGACCCAATGTACCACGGAACCCTCAACGGGGCGCGGGAATGGTACGGCAATAGGGTAAAGCCCCTTTCTGAATGTGCGCCAACTATTTGAGCCTTTCGTTTGAGATGTTGGAGTGAGGGAGGTCGCTGCCCAGTACAGCAACGGCCACGGCGTGGCGTCCTGTCACCGGGCGCTGCTGAGCCCACGCCGCGCTGCTGGTGTTTTCCGGTCGTGAATGAACGTTACAGCGGACCCCAAAGGGATCAATGGTGTATACCGGGGCAGGCCCCAGCAGGCCGCAACAGCCCGGTCGTGTGGGGTCGGTCCCGGGGGCGACGGTGGGGCTGTGATAACTGGTGACCAGTGACTAGATAGGACGGCAGTGGGCGCCAGAGACCACGTTGGATGGTGTCTGTGACGGCTGGGGGTGCTGCTGCGCGTGCAGGCTGGTGCGGCCAAAGGTCCGCCCCCCCCACCGGCGCTCGTGCGTTCCTGGATATGATAATTACCCGACTCTATCGCTCGCCTGCCAAAACAGGTTCAGCTGGTGGTCGTGACAGACACAGCCCTTCCGTTTCCCTCATGTGGCGGCGCGCTGCGGGGTGAACGAATTGAGTAAAGTTGGTCGTCGTCGCCTCTAGAGATGTTCCGACCAGCATGGCTTCGACCAGCATGGCTTCGGCCACTGCCAGATGGTCACTGGCGATGTGGTCGCAGCGCAGTGGGTGACGACATCCGTACATTCGCTGCGAAAGGGTGTTGCGGCCGCAGGCGGTGTTTGCATCCGATGGCTTGATGGGTCCGGTGCCGCCGCCGCCACTGGTTCGCTGCTGCACGAATGGGGCTGACGCGCAAGGCCGCCGCAGGGCCCCGCTATCCCAAGCGGGGTCACCCGGGCACGTCGTCGTGACTCAGTCGGTGGTGGTGGCGGTGATGCACTTGAATAGTTGGACGGACGCAAGGGAGGTGTACCTATCTAGGTGCGGCGCGGAGTCCTCCCTGGGGAATCGGACACGCCTGATTGCAGCACAGCAGTTTTCTTATGACCTGCAGGCAAAACAAATCTCATACATGCTCCGGCACCCGACCCATTACAATCACCACTCAAGGCGTCAACGCAAAGCCTCGGTCCGTCTCTCTCCAAGCAACGAGCGCGCGCTTCGGCGCTGCTGCTACCGTCACCTTCCCATCCAACTAAAGTGACCGGGTCGATCAGCTGCTGTCATGCCTCTCTCCGACCAGCACCACGATGCCGCCCAGACGGAGTGGAGTGTCGGTCTCCTCCCTCGGCTGCAGTCGCTTGCGAAACAGATCCCAGCATCACGGACCTACACCCCTCGACGTGGGGTCTGAACAGGCAACAAGACTTAAGGCACACAGCCTGAGAAGGAACCGTCTCGTACCTCTCCCAGGGGTGTTGGCAACACGCAACCGCACAAACCCAGACAGCCTCCCCCGCACACACCCACACCCACACACACATCGAGGTGTCATCCACGTTCGTCGTCTGTATCGCCTGTTCCGCTGGACTTCGCTTCTCAATTTACACGCACCCCACACACGCACCGTGTACCAAAGACGCACCAGTGCCGGATCCTGACCAAGCCATCAACCATCAGCCGCCACAAGGCCCAGAACGCGGCATACGGCGGCGCATATGTACCCATACTGAAAGTACGGCGCCCCTCCCGCTCCACGCCTCACGGCCCCCTTTGCGCGGCGATGTGGCTCTCCACCTGGTACGGTATTCTGTCTCAGCCTCATGCGATGGCTGCTCAACGCCACGGAGCCGGCGGCCCCCGAACCGGCCCCCTTCAGTGCAGCCCCGCCCCGCCCCGTCCGGCGCCCCTTTCTGACCAAGTTGACCTGACGGGGAGCCAGCGACTGTGCTGCAGTGGGTGGGAGAGGTTCACGGCATCGGGGGTCGCGTATGGAGGGGCGGACGGAGCAGGCACGCCAGGCAGCTGCCGCCACGCGGCGGAGGGTATCACCGGCCAACACCCAGCGGCGCCGCCGGTGCAGTACAGTACAGTACAGTACAGCGCAGTACAGTGCAACACAGCGCTCAACATCGATTCCATGAGGCTGGGCAGCAGGGCCCATGCCTTACGGCGTGCCCGCACGTGAACAGCCGCCGCAGCCGCCGCCGCGCCGCCTTCTGACGTCTTCTATCGCACCCCAACCACCTCTTTCCAAATCCGTCCGTGTCGCCGCAACGTGCTTTACTGAACCGTCTGTGAACTCCTCGGTCATCATCTTTCCTTCGAATCTCCCCATCCTCGACCCTCCGTTTCGACTTTCAAGTGCGTCCGTGTGCCGCACCCCATGCCGCGCCGCGCCGCGCCGCGCCCCGGAACCGCGGACCGCAACCGCGAATCAGTGACAGGTTTCCCTCCGGGTGGCGTCAGGTGGCCCGAACTCGGGTCACCGCGCTGCCCCTGGCCCCTGCCCCTGGCCGCAGACCCTGGCCGCAGACCCTGGCCGCAGACCCTGGCCCCTGCCCCTGGCCGCAGACCCTGGCCGCAGACCCTGGCCCCTGCCCCTGGCCGCAGACCCTGGCCGCAGACCCTGGCCGCAGACCCTGGCCGCAGACCCTGGCCCCTGCCCCTGGCAGCACACATAAAGGAGTGCAGCTCCTCGGCGGGACTCCTAACCGCCAGGACGCCGAGGCGCAGTGGCTGCCGGCTGACGCAGGCGCGGCCTCGCTCCCTCACCCTCCGCTGCCGGAGGGGATGCCACTCCGGCAACAAAAAACAGTCCACGACCGCCCACCGGTTTTTAATTCGATAAGCCAAAGATATTTGTATCTACGCACGCAAGCCGCGACGCGGCTGCCAAACCACGCGATGCCCCCCCGCGTCATCCGTCTCGGCCACGACTCTGAATGGGACGCCACAAGGAGCCCAGCTATGTACACACAGGGGCGCGCACACACAGACAGGGGCGCGCACGACGCAATCGACTCGCCCAACTCGGACAGGTAGAGGTCGTTGAGGCTGACGCGCACGGAGCAGGTACTGAGCGAGTCCTAATACCGAGCGCCGTGCATGGGATGTTCGGTTTATGCAACCAACAACAAACAGACGGCCAACGCGCGCGAGCACAGAGGGCGGGGCACACACCGCATGACGGTCAGGGATCCCGCCCGCCATCGCCACCGCCACCGCCGCCGCCGCCGCCGCCGCCACCGCCACCGCCACCGCCACCGCCACCGCCACCGCCACCGCCACCGCCACCGCCACCGCCACCGCCACCGCCACCGCCACCGCCGCAGGAACATGTGCCTTGGGTCAGGCGTGGCTTGGGGTGCTGCGGCCGGGGCCACCGCATTATTATTGATGGCCCTTTATTACGGTGCGGCGGCATGAGGAACACGACGAGGCCCTGAACTGCGACGCTCCCAACCGCCCTGCCAGCTGCAACATGCGACGGAGCCGGCGACAGTCCGCAGCCCCACCCCATGCCTGCCTGCACCACCGCCCCGCAGACACCGAGCCCTCGGCCGCGCTCGCCGCCCCGTCCCAACCCGCAACGACGACGACGTGACCGCGTCCCCAACCGCCGCTCAGGACAGGCAGACACTATGGTGGCGGCCGGCCGACCGCCGCCCAAATGCAACCGGCAGCTCTGGGCGGCCCCCGCGGTGCGACAATAGACACCCCGGGCGACGGTCCTGTTTGCTAAGCAGACCGGACCGCCCCACACCGCCACTACCGCCACTACCGCCCGATTCCCCTGCAGGGCCGAAGATATGGGCCGCCCGCGAGTACCCACACGAGTACCCACAACTTGTACCCCGAGCGCCACAGATGTCCCACCACAGCCCCTTCTAAGCGCCCGGGCCTTACCTGCCGCCGCGTCCGCGGCCGAGGGCGCGCCCCGGCTCTTGAGCGCCCACCTCTCGCGGCGTCCCCATGCAGCCGCAGCCCGCCGCGAAGCCAGCGCCACCTTCGGCACAGCCCTGCCAGCCCCGGGCCCGCTGACCCGCACCCAGCAGAGCCGGGACGGCAACTGACGCATGGCACGTCCGGCCCGCAGACGGCCGCATGGCGTCCCGGATGCGCCTGGCTTGGGTCCTTGCACACCAACTTCCGCGCATCATCCGGAGCAAGCGCGTGCGCCCCCGAGTACCGAAACGTTTCCATCCTCACGGCCAAGTGTTTCCGGGCGGACTCCAACCCTCGCGCCGCGGCAAAGGCAGCGGGCGGTCAGTCTGTCGCGCCCCCCCTGGGCGCCCCCCCCCGGACTTCAGAGCGCCCCGAGGCACCCTCGCGACGGCATCGCCCGCTGCTGCCCTTGTCGGGACGTCGGCGGCACAACAGAGGCGCAACTCCTGGGCCAGACAACGGCGGCACAGCAAAGGCGTCAAGACGCTCCTCACGGCTGGCGCCGGCGCCGGCGACCCCGTACCAGCAGACAGCCGCTGCAATCCCACGTCTGATGATGATGATAATGATAATGGACCGACCCTCCATGAGCCATGCCCCGTGCCCCGCCCCGCCTCAGCCTCCCCACCTGACTCCTCACAACAATGGCGCCAAATGAATACACGCAAACGTGCGTGGCTGCGCACTCGCGGCGCACATCGGATGCGGACCCCCACAACCCTGTCCTGGGTGTCGTTCAAAGAAACCCACGCACGCCCATCCACATACCCACACGCATCCGCATGATGGTTCTCAGCGCCCTCAGCGCCCAACCCGACCCAACCGGGGTGGAGTGGAACGGACCGGCGCAGCTGACACTGGCGCGACGGCGGGCGCCAACCGACCTGCAGGCCGCGCACCACAACCGACAACCGCCCAACACCGCGAACGCAGCAACGTGGTGCAGACATCGGCAGGCGCCCCAACCAGGCACCAGGCTCATCATCGTCGACATCATCGGCATCATTATAACCATCTTCATCTTTTCTTCATCATAACCATCATCATCGCAACCATGGTCAGGGAGAAGCCGCCGTGTTCCCTCGAGACGGCCACAGCCTTACCCGCCATGCAGGAGGCTCGCTCATGCCACGTACCGGCGGCCAGCATCCGGGCCAGCAACAGCTGACGTCTTAACACTCATCGGCTCGGGGCACCAAAAGGAACACGCCGTCTCCCCTCTGCGCCCCGGCTCCCAAATGACCGAGTGGAACACGACAGGCCGGCCGGTCGGCAGGCAAGCCGGCAGACCGGCAGGCAGTCAACACGCGAACACGCCAGCCGACGCCCGAGACGGGCCCGCGCTGTTGGCAGGGATCCACCAGCCGGCGCCGCAACCTCCAAAAAGCACCCGTCAAGAGGAAAGGTGCGGCGATCGTGGCCGAAAAAAAGCGAGAGCGCAAGCTCTCGCGGCGCGGCGGAGCCGCAAACTATGGAAACTAATGGGATGCTGTCACAGTTTCCAAACAATGCCCCATTCACACACAGTTTCAAAAAAGCGCTGCCGGCTTCCCTGCGCCCCTCTTCTTTGAGTGACTCGCCGTGCAGCGGCCCGGCGTTCTGCGGCCTTCCTGGACGAACAAACAAAACGAACGAACATCCCGTCCACCTCTTCGCCCCATCGGCCGCGAGGCCAGCGCGTGCAGCAAGACATCCGTTGCTTGACCCACGGATCGCGCCTGGGACAGGCGGACAGCCAGCCTCCGTCCAGACAACGTTCTCCGACACCGTGGCGACGACACGGGTCGCTGCCGGGCGCAACAGGTTCGCGTTGCTTGTCGGCACAAGACAGGTCAAGACGGCAGACCCTGGAGCACTCCTACATGCCGACGCCCGTGCGCCAGCAACCCCATCCGCCCAGTTTGAGCGCCCTGCACAAGCGCAAGACCTGCTGCTGCCCGTGCCCTAACCGGCGCCCGCTGCACCACACACACCACATGACAACAAACCAGTGAGTGACTTCAGGCAATGACCTGTTCGCCCCAATACAAACGCGCCCCCCCCCGCACGGCGTTCCTACCCTGGTGACTCAAATGCTCTTGCGCCCAGACCGCATGGAAAGCGGCGACACGGCCCTCACCCCCTCCTCCCCGCATACACACACACACACACACGGACACACACACACACGCTCGAGGCAACGCCAGCCCTCCGGTCCGCACTCTCGAACCTAATCGGCTCGCCGCGTCGGGCTGCATCCTCGGACCGGCCCCAGTACCCTGGTAGCGGGCTCGGTGGGGGTAGGAGACCCCGGCCGCTGCTGCTTGTGTCCAGCGGGTTGAGGTCACAGCCCCAGGCTGGCCCTGATGCCGTCCAGCTTCTCCAGGATCTCCCCAAAGCTCGGCCGCGAGGCCGGTTCGGTGCGCGTGCAGCTGCAGCAGCGGGCAGTGCGGCAGCGCCGGTGTGTGTGTGTGTGTGTGTGTGTGTGTTAGCAAGGAGAAAAGCTGAGCCGTGTGTGTGTGTGTTAGCAAGGAGAAAAGCTGAGCCGCGAATAAGCAGAACCGTGTCCAGCAATGCAACCGACGACCGAGACCGAGACCAGAGTTACCAATATGCCAGGGCGAATTATGTCGACCATAAGTAGTCCCAAGGTGATGTAGTCCGTGATGCTGCAGCGCCCCGTATCGTTGTCGCGCGCCGGTGGGCGCCGTGACGCCAGCAGAAGTAGCGGCTAATGTGTGTGTGTGTGTGTGTGAGGGGGGGGGGCGGTGTGCGGCGGTGTGGGGCGGCGGTGTGGGGCGGCGGTGTGGCGCGGCGGTGTGGGCCGGTCCGGATGACGGAAGGAATCGCTGAGTGGCTGTCAGCACACGCCCCGTTCAGCCGCTTCGGGATCGGCCGAGTGCACCCGGTTGACCAGACCCGGTTGAGCAGTGCGGTGGCGGAGGAGATTTGGGGTACCGCGGGAACGTGCCGGGCCGGGAAGGGCTGGGCCCGCCCCTCAGTTGACGGGCCGGATCAGGCCCCCGCTCGGAGTGTCTAACTTTTTTCCTGCCGCTCACCACCACACCACCGCAACCGCTGACGAGCCTGAATCAGGCACCCCGCTGACGAGCCGGATCAGCCCCCCTCTAGTGGCTCCCACCTGCTGGAAAGATCCGCGATCGCGGGCGGCGTGCCCGGTGGGAAGAGCAGCTGCACGTTCTTCATGCCCACGTTGTAGATGATTTGGCCGTGGTTCATGCCCGCCCACGGGCGCAGGCCCGTGTACATCTGCCACAGCAGCACGCCGAACGCGAACACGTCCGTCGCCTGCGGGCAGAAAGGGAGGGGGGAGTGGGGGGTGTGATTTGGGGTCACTGCGGAGCCGCCGCCGCCGCCATCGAGCCAGCGGACACGGCGAGATGACGACGGCGGCATATCCTCCGCACTAACCTCGCACGCCCACTGGCTACACTGAACCGTACCCGGACGTGGCGCCGCTTGCCCGTGTCCGTGCCCGTGCCCGCGCACCCGCGCCCGTGTCCGTGCGCGCGTTGCCTCGCATGTGCTGTCACCGTGTCACGGCTTTTCGCAGCCCAGCAAACAAGAAAATACCGGTGTTCCTTCAAAAGCGATTTGGGGCCCCTCAGCGTCCCCAGTACCCACCTTGCTGGTGATACCCGCATCACCGCGCGCGTCCCATCCCTGCCCCCAACCCAACCCCTGCCCCATGACCCCGGCGACTCGCTGCCCTCAGTACCCACCTTGCTGATAATGCCCGAAATGAGGCACTCGGGCGGCATGTGGCTGATCTGTGGGTCGGGTCGGGTCGGTGGGATAAGCAGCAACACGACCAAGGTCAACATCTTTGGAGAGGAACGGGAACTGCGGATGGCACACACCCATTCGCGTGCCGTCCGCCGCAGAAGCCTTCCTCACGGGGTTTGGGATGCGCGCCCCTGTTCGCGGCAGAGCAGTCGCGCGAGCCGAAACCCGCCCGGCGACGTTAACCCCGGCGGAATCTCCCACGGCGCCACACACATACACACACATACACACGTGTGGACGGGTTTCTCGCTAAGCACACGTGTGGACGGGTTTCTCGTTAAGCACACGTGTGGCGGAGGCCGTGCCGCCTTGGGCCGGGTTGCAGCGCCGCGGTGTCTCTGCCTGGCGCTTGACACAACCCGGTCGCAAATTCAAGGGCCGACCCCCGACGCGTATCGTATCGTATCGTACCGTGCCGTACGTCCTCGTCTTGATTTTCGACTTGACATCCAGCGTACGGCTCAGCCCGAAGTCGGCCACCTGCACCGGGACGTCAACAGCGGGGCGTAGCGAGCGGGGCAGGCATCCAGGGGGGGGCCATCAGGGCGGGCCATCAGAGAGACGGGAGTCCATCCGCGCTCCCGCTGCAGGTTACCAACCTACCAGGGCCACGAGCCTGCGCAACGCCAACCGGCCAACCCCGCACACAATGTGACGTGTGACCCACCTTCGCCACGAAGTTGCGGCCGCTGCGGTCCTGCTGCCCGTCCTCAGCGGTGCACAACATCACGTTCCAAGCCGTCAGGTCGCCGTGGACAATGCCCTGCAGACACAGGTACCACAGGCAGCATGGGCCGCGGGGGATGACGTCAGCACTCTCCCGGACCCGCCCCCTGGCCCCTCCAGCCCCCGGGCCCCCCCATCCGTACCCCTCTCACCGGTCCTGCACACTCGGGGAACAACTGGCAGGCCCGACACGCAAACGATGCGTGCCAACATCCAGCCCAGCCCCTCCCCCCACGCCTGCCTTCCTGCATGCCTGCGCGGCCCCATCCCTTGCGCCCAATCTAGACCCTGCCCTCCTCGGCCCCTGCCTTTGCCCCTGTCCCGGCCCCTCATGTCGATCAAGACAGCGAATCCGCGAAACACCGCGAACCTGCCTTTGCCCCTGCCCCTGCGCCCTGCCCCTCCCGCTACGGTACCGCCCATGCGGCCTCTCACCCGCTCGTGCAGGTAGTGCAGGGCCGACGCCACCTCGCATGCAGTGGCCACCATCATGGGCAGGTGCGTCTCGCCCGGCTCGCCGCCCGGCTTGCGCAGCTTCAGGGCGCCGCGGTCCAGGGCGTCCTGAAGAGGGGTGCGGGGGCGGGGGCGGGGGCGGTGGGGGGAGGGGAGCGAGATGAGGCGCGGTAGGAGCCCACCCGAAGCCGCACTTCGGTTATGCCGATCATCATCATCATCATTATCCCCTCCTCCCTCCATGATCCCGCCCAGCAGTCCTCTCCGCCGCAAAGCGAACAGCCCCACCCAGCACCAACCCTTCGCCCCACCCAGCATCAACCCTTCGCCCCACCCGGCACCAACCCGAGGACCCGCAGCCCGGGAGTACCAGCACCCGCCCCATCCCCGCCACCGCGCATCACCGCGCACCACCGCCGCCTTCGCGCCCGCAACCGGGTCCCCTGCCCGACCGCGGCTCCCTTCCACGACGCGGTACGTTACCTGCAGGCTGCCCCTGTCGCAGAACTCCATGATGATCCACACCTCCCCCATGTCCTCGCCGCTGGCCGCGCTGCCCATCTGGTTCATGGGCTGCGTGTGGGCGCCGCCGCTGCTGGTGGACGGGGAGGAGCGGCTCCTGGGGCGTCGGGGCGGAGACCGCGAGGGGGCTTAAGTACCAACGGGCCAGACACATCAAGAGGACGTGGTTCAAATCCAGACCGAGGCCATGAGGGGGTTGGCCATGAGGGGGTTGGCCATGAGGGGGTTCGCCATGAGGGGGGTGGCCATGAGGGGGGTGGCCATGAGGGGGGTGGGGACCTGTGATGAGAACCGGGGAAGGGAATATAGCTTGAAAGGGAATCGCATTCGATTTGGACTTGCGGCATCTTCTCCGCACCAGGAGTTCAGAACAGAGCGAAGCAGCCCCACGCGTACCATGATAATGGAAATGCCCTTCCGACTCCGAAGAGCGCCCTCAGGTCTACTCGCCAGCTCACCAGCGCGGAACTGCGGACTCTCCCGCCCGCAACCACGATTGACCCACATCGATCTCTGCACGCCCGCACGAGGAAACTGCATCGCCAACCTCCTTGCCCCCATACGATACCCTCACCCGGCGTGCCCCGTGAGCCCAGGTCTGCGTCTTCCCCGCCCCGCCCCGTCCCGTCCTCCCCACCCTGTCCTCCCCGCCCCGCCGTCCCACCCTATCCTCCCCGCTCCGTCCCCCAGCCCGCCCAGCCTCCAGAGACATCGGCCCCGTGCGGTTGCGTTCCACGCCCTAACCCCATACCCCAATCCTAACCCTCGACACCAACGCCGTCCCACCCACCCCTTTCCAGGCACCAGCAGATCGCCATTAGAAGTGATTGTGGAGAAGGCGAGGGAGAAGCGAGAGGTCATCGCGGCGTGCTGCTGCTCGGGGGTCAGCTGCTGCAGGTTCGGCGGCGGCGCGCCCGCCGGGTAGGGCGCCGTGATCGACGACGCGGCGCCCGCGGGCGCCGCCAGCGGCGGCATCTGCTCCGGCAGTGGAACCGGCCCCGCCACGCGCTTGACCTGGCCGCTGCGTGAGCCGTGCTCGGCGGCAGTCGCCCGCGCCGTCCGCGGCACCGCTCCGGAACCGGGTTGGTCCCCTGCAGTGACTGAGGCCGCGCGCGACGAGGTGACAATGACGGTCGTGTTCGCCGCGATGCCGCTGGCACTGGCAATGGACGGCGGGCCGGCGGCGGTGGAGGTCGAGGAGGCCGCCACCGACGCCGGACCGACTGCGGTCTGGCCGCTGGTGGTAGTGGTGCTGGTCCCGGCGGTGCCGGGTCCGACGCTGCCGTGCCCAACCGCCGGCGCGCCGCCCGCAACCGCGCCAGCGGCGGCAGCGGCCGCCGCGAGGTTGACCTCGCGCGGCGGCACGCCGCTGCTGCCTTCCGGTCCGGGCCTGATCGAGCCGCCTTGGCCGGAGTAGTAGCTGCCGCCGCCCGCGACGGTGGTGGCGTCGCTGGTCATGGTCGTGCCCATGCGGTTGAAATGCTGCATCGCCGACGCCGAGGTGAGGTCCGCCGCCGCGAGCATCTGTGCGCTCGTCATGCCGGAGAGACCCGGCTGCGCGCTGGTCATGTACGACATCATGCCCGTCGCGGGGTTAGTCATGTTGCCGGTGCCTGCCGCGCCGTTACCGGCGACGGCGCCGCTGCTGCCCGTGCGCGGCGCCAGCATGGTGTGGCTGCCGTGACGGCTGGTGATGCGGGAGCCGCTGTAGTGGACGCCCTCTTGGGTGCGGGAGTGCAGGCCTGGCGGCACGGCCCGGGCGTTGGAGCCCGGGCCGCGCGAGTTGGACCCCGAGACGGAGGAGGCGTTGAGCATGGAGCGCATCACGTACTTGATGGTCTTTACGATGTTGGGATGGGACAGCTCCTGGCCCATCAGCGCCTCCAGCGACACGCCCTCCGTGTTGGTCTTGGTGAGCCTGAGGGCCAGGGCCCGGCAAAGCACGCACAGCATGACGGCAGCCTCATGACGGTGGCGGAGGCCGAGGCGGCGCCGGTGTGTCGGCAACGTGAGGGCAGTTGGTGCACAGCATACTCGGCGGAGTGGACAGCGGGAAGAGACAGGCGGAGTCGCGCAGACACCAGGCGCAGTCGCGCGCTGGCTCTTCGGTCCCAAGGCCTGAACCAGCACCCACCCGATACAAAACGCAAATTACGATTACTATAAAACATTACGCTAAACATTCTTATAATACATAATTATTATAAATAGTCCAGCAAGGCCCTCGCGCGTGTGCCAGTGGGCCCTGCGCCCTCTTACGAAGGCCCCAACAGCCTGCCCCCGTGACCAGCTGCCCAAGAAACGCCCCTGGAAAGCTGCACTCCACAGTCTCCACCCACCCCCCGTGCCTGCCCATCCATGACCCATCTCTCACTAGGTCACCGCCATGCATGCTCATGCCCACCACGCACCACCCCCAACCCGGTCACCGCACTTGTTATCAATCATCTTGACCGCCACCGGCATGCCGTTCCAGGTGCCGTAATACACGGACCCGAACCCGCCCTTGCCCAGCAGGTGGCTCAGCTCCAGGCCCGGGACCTTCTCCACGTGCTTCGCAAGGGCCTCGTACACGGTGCCGTTGCCGCCCTGGGTGTGCACGCAACGGTTTTGCAGCGAGAGCAAAGGGGCCGCAGGCGAGCGCGATTAGGAAGGGGAGAGCACGATTGCGGGGTGGGGTATAGGAACTTGGTAGGCATATTGATGCTGCGCTGCTGCCAAAGCAGCAGTGGGGTGGTGGGGGTTTCGCGGTGCAAGCGCCTGCAGGGCCGCAGCGCAAAGTTGCCCGACGCTTGGGGCCAAGAAGCCTGGCCGCACCCACACCCCGGCACCTCCCGCCCTTCCCGCACTGCCGACACCGCGGGGTTGCGCTCGCGTGCCGGACAAGCCCGCCGCCCGCCGGCGCCCTCAGTCCCACCCAGCTCAACCGACCGAAAGGAACAGTGCCCCCTCGCCATGCGCGGCGCCGCGGCCGGCCCGCTGCTCAATACCTATCGCCGGGTACCACCACATGCAGCGGCCGGGATTCCTCCTCTGCCTCCTCGCCCGCCTGCTCTCTCCACGGGACTGAGGACTGAGGGGCTGCTGCGCTGTACGCAATCCTTGGCGCGGCTGCGACCGGTCGGCCGCACCGTGTACTGGGCGCACAGCGACACGCGCCTGTCCCCCGGGATCCTTACCCGCACCTGGGGGTTGGCCTCCTCCACGAACACAAAGTAGTTGTGCGCCTCATTGCCGCGCGCCTTGACCCAGCCGGGTAGGCCCTTGGGCAGCAGGCCCTCCAGCTCCCCGCTGGCCTCATCGGCGGCCAGCCTGGGGCCGGGGGGAGAGTCCAGGGGCGGGCTGGGCGGACGAGAGGGGGAAAGCGCTTGCTAGGTACCGTACTACTGCTTGGTGGTGGTTTGGTTTCGGGGGCGGCCTTGCGATCGGACAAGGGCGCCGTCTGGCACGCAACGCGGCGGCGGTTGTTATGGAGGATATGGTGGGGCGGGGCGCCGCGAGCTACCCCCGTCCGCCGAGCGTGAATACGCCCGCAGGGCCCTACGGACGCCCTCGCAGCGACCCGCGCACCTGTTCCCGGGTCCGTTCCTGGGTTTGTTTCTTTTTCTTTTCTAGACCCGCCCAACGCACAATGAAGCCCCGGACGACGACATGCGCTCCTCCTGGACCCAAAACAAAACCCCACCACACCCCGGACCACCCACGCCGCATCCTCTTCCCCCTCCGCCCCCGGATCAGCCGGAGACGGCTGCCGCTCCAGGTACTTACCTGAGGTGCAGCGACACCAGCTTGTCGGGCTTCTGCCGCACCGCTACGCGGTGGACGGTGAACTCGGCGCGCGCGGCCAGCTCGTCCGCGGTGGAGGACCAGTCCAGCGAGGCGCCGCCCAGCGCCATGAAGAAGTCCTGCAGCGGCCGGCCCTGCACGTGCACCCGCGGCACGCCTGCACAGCGGGAGGAGGACACACGGCCACGGCCACGAGGCGGCGGCGGTCGAGGCGCAAGAGCAGGCGCAGCGGGCGCGGTCGGGGAAGGGGGCCCGGGGGACAGCCGTCGGATGGGGCAGAGGCCGGGGAGTGGGACTTGAGAAGCGGGCTGCCCATTAGTACGGACTTGTCGTCGGCGCGGCCGAAGCGGCAGCGCAGGTCAGCGAGATGAGATTGTGGGTCCTTACGCCGCAGCCTCAGCCGCAACGTGGGCTGCGTTGCGTCTGCCTGCGCGCTGCAACTTACGGCTGGTGTCCCCGGTTGTTCCCAATTCAAACCGGCCGAGCACGTGCTCTCTGGGTATGCCTGAGGGGCCAAGTGGCCGTGGCGGTCAGTGGGAGGCGAAAGAAGGCGACAGAGCGCGAGGCGGGCGACGAGGTGGGGCGTGGCGCGGGCGGATGTGGGCAGCGGATGTTCAGTGGCCGCGGGCGTGGGAGCCCCGCCGCTGCGCACGCCTTCCGTTGAACCGGGCTGCTGCTCCACGCGCAGACCTGCCCGACTTCTCCAACCGGCGGCACAGACAGAGGCACGCGGCCGCCATGACGCCATTTCCATCGAGACGGAGAGGTGTAAAGAGGTCAGCGCCTCGGCTGCGGCATCACCCGCTGCAGCCCCGGGCGGCCGCTCGCTTGGCGCCTGGCGGCCTGGCCGCGGATCCGACAGCGCGGCCGCCAGCCATGGGCCGTTCTGCAACACTGACTACTACACGAAGACCAGGGGGAGTTGACCCGGATGTGGGTGCGGTGCGTACAGGGTAGCCTGATGATGATGGGTACGGCAATGGTGGAGCCATCGGGGGCGGGGTGCGCACCTGTGACGTGCTCCCAGGCCAGGTTGGTGTAGAGCACCTCCCAGCCGGGCTTGCTGGTGTCCACGAACATGATGCACTTCTCAAAGTGGTCCAGCGCGCGCATCATCTCCTGCTGCAGCTTCTCAGTCGCCACCTCGTTGGCGACCCGCTCCGCCGCCAGCGCCATGTCGCGCTCCAGCTGCCGGATGACCAGCGTCTGCAGGTTGTTGACCACCAGCAGGTTGGCGGGCTCCAGCATGCGCTCGTTGAAGTCAGCCATGCAGCTGCGGGGGAGGCCCAAGGGCGGGGTGCGTCGTGGGATGTCACCATGGGGGTGGCAAGGGGAGGCGGGGTTGAAAGCGCGGGGGTGCATCAGCACCACGAAGGCCGTGGCGTGTCGCAAGGCTGACAGCCCAACGCCGACCCAGTAGTGCTGGTGACCCAGTGCTGGAAAGGACGACGGAGGAAAGGTAGCGGGTTCATGACCGGTGCTGAGAACTGTTGCTGCGGGCGGGAAACCGGCCATCGGTTCGTGCAAATGTGTATAGGCCCAAGGACCCCGCGGACCTCCCGACCCCAACATTATATCCGAGCCCGCTACGTGAACCCACATCAGGACCCACATCACCAGAAACCACAACAGGACCAGGACCCTCCATGCGGGGAGGATTGGAGCCAGGGCCACTCGCAGCTGGGCTAGGGTCCCGCGACCCTCCACCCGCCAAGGTGACCTGCACCACCCGCCACCACCCCACCCCGCACTCACAGCGTCCCCAGCAGCTCCCCGGTGGAGCTCCGAAGCGGCGAGGCCATGAAGAACTTGACCTTGGGTTCGTGTTGGACGCAGTAGTACTCGCGGTACCTGCGTGCGGCCCGCCCAACCAATTAAACATCCATATAAACGCAGAGTCACGTACCCAATCCTTGGCACGCGGCCGAGGAGACGGTCTCCGCTGGCTTCCCCCAACGCCCTCACGCGACGGGCTCGAGACCCCGGTGCTCATCCATCCCCGGCTGCGCTGCGTTCCAGGGCTTGGTTGGCCGTCGAAAGCTGGGCTTGACGGCAATCGCACTGCAAGCGCCCTGATGCTTTCCCCGCGCCTGACGAATTTGACGACCCACACACGCCATCTCGACTGCGGCGCCCCATGCCGCGGCCACGACCCCTACTGCGACCCATGCCACCCCATATCCCCTTATATTCAACAAGACAGCAAACCCGCGAAAAGTCACCGAATGGAGAGTCGGTGTCCGATTGGCCGGCGTCGGCGTGCAAGCGTGTCGCAGTAAACATGTACAGCACCGTATAGCTGTATATTGGTATATGAGAATCGCGATAGCGCGGACTGAAGGCGCAGTAGCGGATGGCGGGCGGCCGGGGAAGAACTGCTAGCTAACCCGCGACTGGTGAGCACCCCTTAACCCTCCCTCCGGGTCCGTTCGGGCTCATTTTCCTGTCCTTCACTCTTACCCACCCCATTTCCCCCCAAGCCCCCCATGCCCCGACCCAATGCCCCCCGGAGGCGCAGAGGGCGCACCTCTCATCGTGTCCCGCATTCGGCACCATCAGCACGTCTCGCAACTCGTAGGCGTTGAGCATGGACCACTGCGCCAGACTGTAGCGCCACCGGTCATCATCCGTCAGCTTCAGGGCGGTGCTGCGGATGAAGATGTTGGCGGATCTGCAGCACACCACCGAACCCAGGGCCGCGAACGCGGAGGACGAGGTGAGGCGAGGCAAGGCAACGCCGCCGGCGGGGGAGGGATGCGCACGTGCACCGTCCGTCCGTCCGTCCGTCAGGTGTAGGTCGGCGAGAGCAGCGCAGATGGACCCGTTTCGGGGGAAACAAAACCCAACGGAACACGAGTCCAGCCACGAGCCGGCGGCGTCAGGCGCCGCCCTACGCACAGCAGCACTTACCGGTACGCCGCCACCAGCGCCACCGGCAGCTGGAAGATGTTGCAGATGAGCATCAGCACGTTCTCCACATCGCTCCCCTCCGGCGGCGACATGATACTCAGGTGGTCGCTGCTGGAGCGGCGGGAGCTGTCGCTGGCGCTGCGCTCCACGTCGTCCTCGCCCTCGCCCTCGCCCTCCACCTCGGGCACCACCTCCGGCATGCCGCCGGCCGTCGTGATCGACGGGTCGCCGGCGCCCGACTGCGAAGCATCCGCGCCGGCGTCCGCGCTGCCCGCGGCGTTGGAGCTGCTGGGATTGCTGCGGCTGCTGCGGTTGACCACCTCCTTGGGTGCGCGGGCCGGCTTGGTGATGCGGCGGCCGATGCTGGAGTAGTCCATGGCGCTGCTGCCGGCGGCGCTGGAGCCCGCCCGGCCGCCGGCCTGGGAGTGCGTGCCGGGCCCGGGCGTGGACGCGGCCATCAAATCCATGCTGCTGGCACTCTGGTCGGCCGCACTGCTGCCCATCATGGTGCCCGCCTGGCTGCTGCCGACCGCCATACGGCCGCCGCCGGCCGCGGCGGGGTTCAGGTCGCTGCCGCTGGCCTTGCTGCCGCTGGCCTTGCTGATGATGCCCTCGCTGCCGGCCGGCGGCTGCGCGCCGGAGGCGTTGGAGCCGGAGCTCTGGGACTTGCTGCGCTTGACGTCTGACGGATTGAGGGGTCGGTCGGTATGACATGGCAGGGCAGGCCGGCCGGCCAGAGAACTTTGTCAAGGGGCCGAACGACTGAGCGATGCACACCAAGAAACCTAGATTCACGACTGGCTCGCCCGAATCGACCCGCCCCTTTCCTTTTCCTCGCGCGAGGGAAGTCCAGAAGGCATGTCTGTTCCCCCGGCTCGCGCATTGAAAGCAAAACCCTTCCCAATGACCGAACCCAGCACCAAGGTTGCTGGTGCCCAAAACCCGCACCGAGTGCCTCCAGCACAACAAGCAACCCCCCCCTCCCCGGATGCCGGCGTTCGGGCCCGCCCTACCCTTCCTCCCGCGCTCCCGCTTGTGCTCCTTCACCCGGGGCGCCCCGAACATGAAGCCCGAGGTCACCGGCTTGGCACCGCCCGGGGTGCTCGTCGCGCCCGCTGGGTCAGACGCCGGGTTGCTGGACCCTGAGACACGATGGCGACGAAAGGACAAGGAAACACGTAAACGCGTGGGCGCAGCGAGTGCTCAGGGAACGCGACAGTTGGCGGGGACAAGGGGCGGGGGAACGGGCAGCACAGGGGGAACCTGCGCCGAACCCCGGCCGGGGCCGCACGTGCGACACAGGGGGACGAAGCACATGCTTGTGTGCGGGTAGTGGGCTTTCTGAATAAATAGGTGCGTGAGGTTCATGTCGTGGGTGCGCCCGCGCCCGCGCAGGCACGCCCAGCGCGCGGTGTTGCCGGCAGGCCTCCTCAACAAAGATTAGATACGGTGCGCACGAAAGCCCGTCTTCCGTTGGCACCGCGGCCGTCGAGTTCCACAACACCAGGTCGCAACCCGACTGCCGCATCGCCGTTGCACAGGCCTGGCCAGCACGGCCGAAAGGCTGGTTGCCGCGCGCATCAGGCCACCGCCAATGGAGCGGACGACCCACGTGAGGCGGCCGGGCCCCACCGTGGGTGAGCAGCAGCGTCAGTTCTGCCAACCAGCAGACTCAAAGGGTCGGTATATCTGGATTTCAAGGGTGTGGCGCGGCGGCCTGGGGCTGCGGGCCGCATCCGCACGGTAGCCACAGGGCGCCCCCCGCTTGTCGCCCAGGCTGTGCCTTCATTGCACTGCACTCCGTGACCTGAGGCCCCCAGCCATGCGAGTGCGGGTGCGAGTCCAGCCCGCAGGCCCCGGCGCTCTGCACCACAGCATCGGGCACAGCTCTCCTCCTGGCGCCCCGTGCGTGCCCTAGACTCCTTCTCACGCGGGTCCCACGCCCGCCGCCGTGCCGGGGCGCCCGGCCGGAACGCCCCGCCGCGCCCTGAGGGACCCCTACCCGCACCTTCAGCAGCTTCCGCTGGCTTGGCAGCAGGTTCGGGGAAGCTGTCCTCTGTCGATGCTGTGGCAGCCGCCGCCTCACCTGCTAGCGACGTCGCATGCGCTGCCGAGGAGCCCATCATGATGGAGCTTGGTTCGGCCGCCTGGCTGCCGCCCTGCGGCGCGGAGGAGCCAGGCTGCTGTGACGACGTCGCGCTGTGGGAAACCGACGAGGACTCGTCCCCGCCGCCCGCGTTCGGGTGGGCGCTGCGGCGGGAGGTCGCGACCTTGACCTTCGTCGCCTCGGCATCACAGGTGCCGCCGGGGCTGTCGAAACCCATCATGGGCGGCACGGGCGACATGTCGGAGGCGGAGGGGGTGCGAGCCGCCACGCTCTGTCCAGCCTCGGTCAGACGGTGTGCCATTGTCGCTGCAGCGAACGGCGACTCGGCGGGGGCAGCAGTCTCAGCGCCGGGCGGGACCAGTTGCGCGGCTGTGATGCGCGATGCGGCCGGAATCACCTCGGCCAACATCTGCGACTTAACCGGCGGCTCCGGCATGCCCGTGCCGACGGAAGGCACGATAGCGGGCTGCGGGTGCGGCTCCGCTCGGGGCTGCGGTGAAGGCAGTGGCACGGGCTGTGCTGGAGCAGGCGGCTGCGCGACTTGCGGCGGAAGTGGGGCTTCCGGCTGGGCGGGGCCCTGAGGCTGGGGCGCTGCTGGCGGCGGTGGTGGTGGCGGGGCCGCTGGCTGAGCGACCTCCGATATGGGTTGTGTTTGCACCGGGGGGCATGAATGCTCAGATTGAGGCGCTGCGCCAGCCAAATCGGATGGAGCAGCATTTGTACTTGGCTGAGGCGCGGGCGTGGCCGCTGTCGGCGCTGTAAGCGGTGCTGCGTCGACTGGAGCCGTACGAGATGATGCAGCAGGTGCCCCGCTCGGTCCGGCCTTGTCCACCGTCGCAGCTAACGGTTGAGGTGCTTCTGGATTCTCTGAGCGCGGCGAAATAGGACGCTCACTGAGAGAAATCTGAGCTGAATCAACGGGCGCAGCGAGTGCCGGTTTTGCTGGTATCGACGTGGTGCTGGCTGCCGGAGGAGGTTCTGTCTCGACGACCTTCGGCGCTGCCTGTTGAGTAGGTTGTTTAATAGTTTCTGATGTGCTTGCACCTTGTGCACTGCTTTTTCCAGCGACTTGTGCGGGCGCCTGCAGTCAGGTCAATAGCGCAAAGCAGAACAGTTTCTAGCGTCGCCCATACAAAAAAATACTAGTTATACAATTTGCGCGACGATGCAGGACTGGGTCAAGCAGTTGACCCTGGTTCGATTGCCAACGCAGGAAGCTCCGATGCGGCCTGAGCGGGCGCCGGCGGACTTACACAAGGCTGCTCCTCTTTATCAACACCATCTTTGCAACAAACTCCTCCCATTCTGGCTGCCCTTCTAAAAACTGACGTTGCGCAAATTGCTCAAGTGTCGCCGGCCATCGGGGTTAAGCAATCCATAAGGCGATATTTCCGTCGCGCAAGCGAGTAACTGGACAAAACAGAAGTGATTGGGCGTCCAACTACTCGGGGACGGAAAGCCGTTTCTCCGTACATGGTCGTCCGACCATGGAGCAGGAAGGGTTTGGCCGCACAAAAAGCATCTGGGTTACCACTTGATATCAGCTCGGTGTTTGGAGCTGTAGTTGGCGTCGTGCGCTGGTCCATGAACGTCTGTTCCCAAGTTAGGCGGATTTGCGATGCACCAAGTTGTCCGCTTCGACAGCAACCTGGTGACGATCGCAGGCCTATAATGAACCACCTTTCACAAGCGACTGCCATAGCTTCCGCGCCCTTCTCCCCCTTCGCCTGTTACCCTTTCACCTCTTGCCTTGCCGCAAACCCCACTCAACCAGGCTCAACCTAGTCCCGTGGCGCAGCATCCTTCCCTCCGCCAAACACGCTCTCCTGGTCCCATGCTTTCAGCAGGGCCATCCATACACACCCGATCAATGACCGCCACTCAAGTACGCGCAACCAGTTACTGCCCCAGTTCGCAATAGACCCGGCCAATCCGGTGCGGCCTGACCGCCACGGGCCAGGCAGTACCGTACCGAATTGCGCTCCCCGTAGCGCAGCCCACGTCCAGCTTGACCATCAAGATCGTCATCCTCAATTCTCCCTTTCCTTGTGAAGGTATTGCGGCAGCGCTCGTGGTGGATTCGGAACTGATCGGGATTCGAACTGGGTCGCCCAGAACCAGAACAGCCAAGGGAGCAGCCCGCTGCAAATGGACGAGCAGGGCCTAACAGTGGGCCGCGCGGCAGCGGAGACCGATACGCTACGACCCACTGGCGCGGCCCACTGGCAACATGGGATTCATTCACGAGACCCATTGTGGGTGGGGACAGGGCACGACGCGAGGGCACGGCACGGCTCGGGACAGCAAGAAGCAGGCTCGCCCAGGGAGGAGGGAGGAAGGGACTTCCGGTCAGGGGAGTAAACCCCCTAGGTAACACGGACACGCCCTCTGGAGCACGTCGACAGACGTCCTGAGTGCGGGCGATGGGTCATCGACACCCCTACTTGCAGCAGGTCATTGGTCAAAGGTGGACGCGGTCCTTGTCGCGAGGTGCCATATGGGCCCGGCACAGGGGCCGGCAACGGGGTCCTCATCGCCGCTGTGTGGAGCCTGCCGAGGTGCCGTACACATTGGAAGCCACGGGGAACTTGTACTTACAACCAGCGTCGCCGTCACACCCAGAAACACCTGAACCTGTAAGGTCATGGGTCAGGCACTCGGCTGCCCGGGCCGCTGTTGCCCGGGGACCTGCGGACGCAGTCGACTGGTGGGACGGCCCATCACACACGCGCACGCGCACCCCGAACCCCGCGGCCCCCGTATCCGGCCACGACATGCTCCACACATCGAATACACGCCAACGCCTGTACACGGGGCTCACAACCTCAGCTGCCGGCGAACAGCCGCACAACATGCGCGTTTTGGATGCGCGAGCGTGCAAGCCTCTGCCTGAGCTCCTCATCCTGTCCAACCTGCGCATCAGATTCTCCACCAGTCACGGAACCCGCCGGTGGTTTCCATATACAGACGCCGTAGGCCCAACACCACGGCACGCAAGCTCCAACGCCACGGCATCATACACAGGCGGTTCGGGCGGGTTGCTCCCTAGATACACACGAACACACACACGCTTCTTGTTACACACACACACACACACACACACACACACACACACACACACACACACACACACACACACACCCCGCAGGCCCGACCTCCGCAGAGGACCTGCAACATGACATGCACGCGGCGGCGCTCGGATGAACTCTCCCCAGCTCCGCCCCGCTAACCTAAACACGCGCCCAGCGGGTCTGCCATTCAGGTCAACCACGAACCGCCAGAGGACGGACGACTGCCGACGCCCTCCCTCCAGACCGCCGTGCTGCAGGGCAACAAAAGGGCACAAACGGAATCACGACATGGCACATCTAACACGCAACCGCCAACAACTCTTGATCGACTCCGAACTGCGACCTAGACGGCCACACCTCCCCCTGCATCCCTTCTCGACGCCAGGGGCGTTTTCACCCGACATGCAACCCTCATGACTCACGCGGGGGCAGAGCGGAAGCTGGTGCGCTGACTCGGGCGGCAGCCGACATCCAATAACAGCGATAACAGCAGCGGAAAGTGTGTGGAAGGGTAGAGACGGCGCACGCCCACAGGCCACACACCTCGAGCAGGCGCGCCGAGGTCCGAGCAAACTCGCTCAAGAGACACCGGGACTGCGCGACATGCCGGCCGACCTGTAACGGCCGGACTGTTGAATGTCGCGCGGGTCGCTGCCGCGTTGTGAGCCGCCGGCGGGGCCTAGGCACCACTTGTGGGGCGGCCGCAACCCCGCGGAGGCACACACACACGCCGGATCGGGTGCGCCCGCGGGCAGGTCCCCGCGGAGATGCGAAAGACTGTGGCGCCGTCCCCGCAGCACCGGGGAGCCGCGCCTCGGCCTTCGACGTGTAGCACCCACCCACGTCGCTTCCCAAATGCGCCTACGGCGCTCTCCCCCCTTTGTCGCAACGTTCTCGGACCGCGCCGCCCCAAGCCGCCAGGTACGTACGGCAACACACCTCCGCACAACATTAGCCCCCAATATTCACCACCGCGGAGTTCGACCCTGGGATAACGGGTCACGAAGCGTCATCGGCGCATTTCAAACTATGAAACGGATGCGGGTGCGGCGGCTGCGGTTGGATGCGGTTACCCTGCTCCGCGCCCTTCGTCGCGCACTCCACGCGGGCGCAAAATGAAACAAAACACTGTGCGGCCTCAAAAAAAGTCTTTCTTCGCTTCTTCTCCTGCTTTTCCTCATCGCCGGCTCGAGCCGGTTGGGATGCGGGCATGAAGTGGCAACGGATGGATCGATCATCGTCCCCGGGCCGGCATGAAGGGCCCCCCGGACAGCCGGACCCCACCGCTGCAGTCATCCACGCATCGCGCACGCGTACAAGCAAAACCAAGCACGCGCAGAACGCAAACAAAAACGCCGGCTCTGGACGCCGGCTTTCGGACGCCGTGCATTGCACTTCGGGCGCCGCCGTGCGCGCATTCGCAAACTCCATGAGGGCTTCGGACCTTGACCATGAAAGGGTTCAACACACATCAAAACAAAACCAAAATTTGGCTCTCCGGCCTTCTCGATTCGCGGGAGCGCAGATACCAAGCAGTCACCTCCCTGGCCATCGACACACGCTCAAAACCCCCCGCGGGCCCAGGACGTCGCCCTCGAGGATATCACAAATCACCCGACATGACACCTCTCGGCCTCAGAAGACGAAGTGTCGTACCTGCCGTACAGATGCACACAAACCGATCTACGCAAAATAAACATCACGCGGTTTGGAAGGCCCTGATCACCAGGCACCGGTTTCGCATCGGGTTCAAAGCTGCGTCCCCGGCACCGGCGACGGCAAACACACATACATACACACGGCTCAGTTTTCTTGTAACGTACCCAAAACATACACACACATACGTGCGCACAACGCTTGTAACTCAACATGCCGCAAACACCACCGCCTTCCGAACCCATCCAAAACTCCTTGCAGCACCGGCCCAAACGCATAACCATATCGCACACAATCCCCACACAATCCCGCTGTGTTGGGCGGGTTCTTTTTCTAACCACACCAAGCACACATATACGCACCGCAATGCACATCCGCCATGGTCGACTCTGGTGGAGCCGTGCAGCCGTGGCCCGACGGCTGTGACGCGCAGAAAATACACCACCCCAGCCAGAAAACGCGCGTACCCGAGACCGTGCTGGGCTGCGCTGGGCTAACAACCAAACACACACACCCCTTCTCTGCCTGCCTAAGTAACACACACACCCCTTCCGCTGGGCTTCGCTTCTTGCGGCCCAGTTTTCTTTTACGCATACCGACGAACTTCCAACAGCTCCAACCGTCATCGTCATCGCCTTCGCAACGCCAGCGGCCATAGCCGTGCAGCGGCTCCAACCCCCCTGTCGCCTTCGACGCCCTAACCATCCCAACGCTAACCGCTGCCATTCCGTCGCACAAAGGGACGGGACAACCGGTCCACACCCCCGACCGGCGACGGCGGTCCCTCGGCGGAAACCCAGGATTACTGCGCCCGCCGTATAGTCACAGTTAAACCCCTCGCGCGACGGCTCGGCGGCCCCCCCATCCGGCTGCTCCGCGAGCCAGCCGCCCACCGCCCATAGGTGCCGCAGTCCGCGGCCTCTCTGCACGTCCTCACCGCCCCTGCACCCCATCCCAACCCCGCGCTCGCCCCGGTGTGCCTCCCGCCACCCCCAACATTACAATCAACATTACGAACCGTTACGAGGTGGACCCCAACATGCCACTCCACTCCACGTGGAGCGGCCGCCGCAACCCGGGACCCGTCGCCGCGCCGCCGCGTCCCACAGCCGGGCAGGGCACGTGGTCGGCATTGCCGTACCATACAACCACCCCTAACGGCCATGACGTGGGGTGCAGCGGCCTTGGTGCCCCTTTCCTACCCGCCTCTTAACCCGCGCTGCCGCCAACAACGCGCCGCATAAGGGCGCCTAACAGCAATCCCCCCATTCTCCCCCCCCCCGCGCCTGATCCCCGTCTGTTCCCCGAGCGGGCGGCCTCCGCGTCCCACGCTGCGGCGGGCCCCTCAGGGCCCTTCCACCTGCCGCGTCCTCCCCTCTCATGATGCGCAGCAGCAGCAGCCTACTGGGCCTTACTGGGCCTACCCCCGAGCCAGCCCCAATGGCCGCTTGCCTAGACCCATAGGTTCCCCGTTAGTGCAGTCCAGCTTTCCCCTCCCAGGCCAGGCGCACAGGCCCACGCACACTCGGGCGCCGCGCGCGTCCTTGCGGTGAGGCGGCCAGACGAACCTCTCGGGTCTCGACCCACCGCTCCTCTTCCCTCCCCGAGCTCCTACAGACATCGATACCACCGACCCCATACAGCTTGGGGCCCAGCTCGGGGCCGCGACTTGCCGTGACCCGATGCGAACCACCGTGACTCAACCCCCCTGGCTGCGTTTCGGCTTGTTTCCCGCGTCGACGGGCCTTTGCCTTGAAAGTACTATAACAGGGATCACCCACCCCGACAGGCCCCGTAACCCGCCGGGCCCCGAAACCCGTCTCAAACTGCGGTGCGCCCGCTTCGAGTTGATCTTTCCATCCCTCGGCCGCATCGCTCCCCCGGCTGCTCATCCACATCGAGTCGCCGCTCTCAATCACCATTCGGTTAACAATCCGACAAAAAAAGCCACATGGGCAGAGACAGGTACACGTGGACAGCTCAGACCGACAGCTCAGACCGACAGCTCAGACCGACAGACAGACCGACAGACAGATCAATAGGCCGGAGGCCGACCCGCCCACAACTACAGGGTGTAGAACCACAGTGTGTGTGCAAGTGCCTCCTCAGTGTGACCAGAAGCCATGGAGACCCTTCCCTCCTCCCGTATTTCCCTGCCCTCCAAGCCCTCCCGCTCCTCCCGCCCTCCCGCCCGCCTGTCCGCCTGCGCCAGCGGACGTGTGTGTCTGTGTCTTTAATGAGAACCGCCCGTGTGTGTGTGTCTGTTTAGGTGTATGAACAAACCCGCGCGGGCGGACCTGTGTGTACAACGAAACCGAGCTCGTGTGCATATGAGAAAACCGAGCTCGTATGTGTGTTTAGCGTCGGAAAGCGCGCATCTGTGCGTGTGTGTGAGTATGTCCATTCCGCGCGATGGCGAGGATGGAGGTATCCTTCCCTCCAGCCCCAATCCCCCTCTCTCGCTCTCTCCATTTTTTCTTCCCGCCAGGGCCGTTGAGGTTCTTGATCCGCAGCTCTTCATGGTTTCTAACCAAGCGGGCCCTACGCGGCGCCCTACGCGGCAGCGGCAGGACCGATGCCCGTTCTCTTCTTAAGACCAAAACCCTCCGCGACCACGCGCGCCCTTAAACCCTTAAATCCTCATCCTCCCCCGCATCCCCTCACGTCCGTCGTACGTAGGTGCGCACGCCAGAAGCACGCGCACACGCATACGTTGGGCAAACGTTGGCCACCCCCGCGCCCATGGCACAACACGCAACCCTGCCCTGCCCACCGATAAACACACACACACACACACACACCGGAGTCCCGGCCACCACCACCACCACAACCAGCATTACGGTGACCATCATCCCCACGCTCCCTGTCCCTGCCTGCCTCCCTGCCCCTGTCCCTCCCTGCCTCTGTCTCGTCCCTGCCCCCCTGCCCCTGTCCCTCCCTGCCTCCCTCCCTCCCTGCCTCACAGGTACACCCCCAGCACCCGGTGCAGCTGCTCGCCCTTCTCCTCCGCCACGTCACACGCCCACATGTACGTCGCCATCATGCCTAGGGGCGCCGAGGGGGAATAGGAATCGGGAAGGGAAGGGGGGAGGGGGCGGCGGTGCCGGGGAGCGGGTCCCGCCGGTTGGGCTTCTTCCCGGGAGGCGGGGGAGGGGGGATGGAGGAAATCGGTACCTTCACAGGAGACTGGTACCAGAGGAGGAGGAGGAGGAGGAGGGTACTTCAGGACTGCGGGAGCGACAGCGGGGGTGTTAGGAGGGGGGCCCGCGAGGCGGGACGCGCCCCGAGTGCGGGCAAGGCGCCGCGGGCCGTCCAGTGGCAGCGGCATGCGACACATACACACACATGTATACATTCACATACACATACACACATGTATATTGGTGCTTGGTTTGGGTCGGGCGGGTCTCTTATCTAAACACATACATACACATAGACGGATCGGCGGCGCGGACCTACCCTTGCCCTTGACCTGCACTCCGCCGGTGGGCTCCCAGCGCTCGTTGGGCAGCAGCGCGTGGGTAGTGGTGGACACGTGGATGCGCCCCGGCCGCGAGGTGGACTCCATGCGGCTGGCGGTGTTGACTGAGACGGGCGGCAAGCAGGGGAGGGGGCGGAGGGGCGCGGGAGAGGCAACACAGGAGGGAGGCTCAGAGGAGGGAGGGAGGGAGGGATGGCCGATGTGTGTGCTGTGTGGAGATGGCACGCTGCGTTGGGCGGGTGCGGGCGGGCGGGCGAGAGGGAGAACCGCCCGCGGAGTGAGCGTCCCGCCGCAGTTGGGGGTTGGAGGTTGGGGGTTGGGGGTTGGGGGTTGGGATAGGGGTGCCAGCGCGCAGCGAACCCGGCCCCAACCCCCTCCCTCCCCGTGTCCGGGAAGGTGTTCGGGGCAAGAAGGGCCCCTGCCGTCTGGGGTCGAGGCGGGTATTGCGGGGGACCGGGGGAAACGTGCGTGGGTTGTTGCTCCTACACACGCCTCACCCACACCCACGCCAGGAGGCGGTGCCACTGCCGGATGGTGGCCATGATGGCCGCGAGTAATCGTAATCGTAATCGTAATCGTGCTGGTGTGCCGTCGCGGCGACCCGCCCCCCGCTGCTCGCGCGGCCCGCATGGGGACTTGGGGAGGCCCTTCCGGTGTCACTGCGGACAGCCGTCACCCCGGGTGCCCTCACGGTGGCCCTCCCGTGTCGGTTATGACGACGTGACGTTGTGACGTTGTGACGTTATGACGACGTTATGACGACGTGATGTTATGACGTTGTGACAGCCCCGGGTGCCCTCCCTCACCCGTGTCCCCGAAGAGGCAGAACCGCGGCATCCTGGAGCCCACCACACCGCTCATGACGGGACCCGAGTGGATGCCCACCTGCGGGGCGGGGGGCGGGAGGGCGGGGGGCGGGAGGGGGAGCGGAGAGCGAGGGGGTGAGGGAGGGGGGAGGGGGAGCCGAGGGCAAGGGGGGAAGGAGCTAAGGGGGGCGGGCCAGGGATAGAGACGGTAGCGGAGGGCGAGGGGAGAGAGGGGCAGGATGCAGCCTTGTTGTACCAGTGGAGGGTTGTGTATAGGAACCGGTAGGGCAACGATGAGCAGTGGACGGGGAGTTGGTCGGGGCTGGCCGCGGGTTGGGAGCCCCGGGCATGGTGGATATCCGGGCCTCCACTGTACGGCACCCCGATGTGCACGCGAGCCAGAGCCAGCGGCGCGTGCTCAATCCGTGCTCACACCGTGCCCGCCCCCAACCCCTCACATGCGGACCCGGACCGACCCATGGGACGCTGCGACGTGACCTTGCAATTTGGGCTCTCGCCCTCTCACCCGTCGACCTCTCACCCCTCCGCCTCGCACCCTTACCCTCACCCTCCCGCCTCGCCCCGTCTCTGTCTATCTTCCCCTCAGCCACACGCACCCGTCCACCCCCACCTTCACTCCTCCCAATCTCCTCCTTTTCTCCTCTCTTCTTCTCCTCGCTTCCCCCTCGCTCTCTTCCCGCCCGCCCCCTCGCTCTCTCACGCACTCACCCTCATGAGCACGGGGCCGCCGGTGGGCATCTGCACCTTGCGGGCCTCGCGGAGCATCGCCTGGTGCGGGAGGACCGAGCGTAAGGAGGGGGGGCGAGGAAGCGGGTGAGGGGGGGGCCCGAGCGTAGGTAGGAGGCGCGAGGAAGGGGGGCAGGAGAGGGCGACTTGTCTCAACCTCGTTGAGGCGGCGCGCCACGACGGCAGGGCACGGCATGGGCTAGGCGAGGGTTTGAACGACACGGGAGATCGGAGGCACTGCCTTACCCTGCCGCGCCCTGCCCCCCACCGTGCCGCCCCTTGGCCTGCACGAGCCTGCATCGCCCCGGGGCCACCGGTGGTCCTCGCCCTGCCCCACCTTTGCGAACGCCAGCACCCGGACTGCGTGCAGGCGGTCGTGGGTGATGGTGGTGCGCCAGCCCTCCTCGTCCTGCGCCACCAGCCCGCCTGCCACCATGAAGCAGTCGCCGATGGTCTCCACCTGCGGGACGGATGGTGGGGGCCCGGGGCGGGGCGGGGAGTGGAGCGGTAACAGCAGCAGTAGCAGCAGCAGCAGCAGTAGCAGTAGCAGCAGCAGCAGCATTAGGGGTGGGGGCAGCAGCGGGTGAGTGGAAGACCTGCGGGTCTGGTGTGGTAAAGTGTTTTATCCCTGCAGGGGACGCCACGTGCGCAATAGGTAGCCGTACTCCGCGAGACACTGTGGCCTGTCATACTGTGGCATGTCGTACTACGACATATTGTACGACGGTCAGATCGTACTTGACCGCCGTGGACGGCGCCTTCGGAACCCAGGCACGAACCAGCCGGCCCTGAACCCCCAAAGGCAAGCCCAGCCGCACCACCTTCCCCCGACATCTGTGCCCCCGATACCCAACGCCGCACACAAGCCCCGCGCGCCACTGCTCCCCCCTTCCTCGCCAGCCCCCGGCGCTTTGACCCGCTGGGACCTCCCCGCCCCACCTTGTAGACCTTGTAGATGTCCAGCATGGCATCGAAGCGCGAGTAGAGCTGGTTGAGGAAGGTCATCACCTCCAGGGGGGTCACCTGCTTGCACATGCTGGGGAGGGGGGGGTATAGGAAATTGGGGGGCGGGGGGACAGGGCGGGGGAGAGGGCGGGGGCGAGGTGTGAGGGTGGCAGTAGCAAGTTGATGGACACGACTGCGCAAGAGAAGGACACAGACACAGACCATTGCCAGGAGATGGAGGCCGCAAGAAGAGCGGGAGGCAGGTCGGCAGGTCGGTGGGGTTGGGCGGTGGGTTGACGCGGACGCCCCGCGCCCCGCGCCCGCCCGCCCTCCCGCCCTTACCGCCCTCCCGCCCTTACCGCCCGCCCGCCCTTACCGCCCGCCCGCCCTTACCGCCCGCCCCCTTACTTGGTGAACCCCACGATCTGGGTCGCGGACGACGAGGAGGGCGAGAGCAGCATCGAGGAAAAGAAGAGCCGGCGAGGGGGGCGGGCGAAGAAGAGGGGGCGGGGGGACGTGAACACTCGTCAGTCAGGAAGGTCGCCAGGACGGCGGCACTGCTTGGGTGGGTGTCGCCAATTCACAAGTCAGGATCCGCGATCTGCATTTGGATCCGGATCGCACACGGTGCAGGACAGCATCCATCACCAAGCGCGAACCACACCAGGGCCAGGGACAAACCCCGGTCAACCCCGGCCCCGCCCGGCCCGGCGCGGTCCCACCTACCAGGGCAGGCTGGGCAGAGATCCCAGCTCGAGTGATCAAGACGCAGTCCCTGGGCGCCTCGGCGCCGCCCAGCCGCTTCGCTTCCCCCGCCCCTCGCTGCACCCAGCGGCGCGCAGCCCCCGCAACCCCCGCAGCACCCTCCCTCCCTCCCTCCCTCCCCACCCACCCAAGCTGGCTCAGCTGCGCGGCCTTCCCTCCCGTCCCCCCCAGGCGGCGTCCTTCCCAACTCGTCCTAGCCCCCGCTACTCCACTACCAGCTCCCGACGATACTCTCCCCCCGATACATCTTCGCCCCGTTCTCCCCCCTCGCCCTCGCCCTCGCATCCCCTCCCTCCCTCCTCACGTCCGCGAACAGGATGGTGACGCAAGGGTGCGCGGTGGCCACACACGCCAACTGCGCCGCGCTGCTGCGGTAGTGAGCAAGCAGGCCGCCGCCCGCGGAGGTCCCCGCGCCGGCGTTGTTGGTGTTGGTGGTGGTGACGGTGGTGGCGGCGGCGGGCCCGGTGCCGCCGCCGCCAGCGCCCGATGCAGCGGCGGCGGCGGGCCCCAGGGACCGTTGCCCCGGGGCCTGCTGCTGCTGCTGCTGGACGGAGAGGCTGGCGTCGCCGCCGCTGAGGCGGTGGGCCAGGCGGCCGCCGATGGAGGGTCGACCGACCCGTGGGCCGTTCTCCGCGTGCTGCATGGTCAAGTACTCAATGACGTGTCTGGGTGCGGGGGCCACGGGACACCAGGGACGGCAGGGGGTCATATTAGTAGACTTGGATAACCCGTGTCACAGCCGGACGCCGTCTCGCTGACCACTGGCTGCACTTTGGCCAAACCCTGGCGCGACATAACCGCACCGCACCGGACCGCCTGGTGGCAACCGACACCCGACCAACCACCAACCACCATGGTACGGCATCCAACCAGCTCCGAAACCGACCTGGGGAAGATCGACTCGAGGATCTTCTGCTCTCGCTCCAACAGCATCGTCAGCTGCGATCTGGCGTCCATCTGTCAGAAGAGAGGGAGGCACGAGGGGGCGGAGGAGGGGCACAGCCGGAAGGGGCGGGGCGGAAGGGTGACAAAAGGGGGCCAAACGGGAAAATAGGAAATGGGGGCCAAACGGGGACAAAAATAAGCCCCATAACTGAAGGGCCCGTAAGGAGGGGCGTCACGGATCGGGCCCGCACAGGGTGCCGGTCCGCGGAGAGCTAGACTGGCGGTACGGCGGTACGACGTGTTGTACAGGAAAGGAGCCGGAAACGGTCCACGCCTGGCCAGGTCGGTCCAGGGGCAGACCGCCGGACGTAAGCCGCATGTACGGCAACCCCGGCGGAGGTGCCCCTGGAGCCATCGAGCGCTCCACAAAGATCCAGATCCACGCACGCCATCATGCGCGCGCTAGCGGTACATGGCGCCGTACGCACCTGTCGTGTCACGTCGTACTGCGTCACGACCAGCACCGGCACGCCGGAGGCGGGATTGCTGACCACACACACGTGCACCGTGTGCCATACCGGCAGCGTGCCGGCGGCGGCGGCGGCGCCGCCGCCGCCGCCGCCGGCGGGCCCGCCGGCGGGCCCACCGCCGGCGCCGGCGGCGCCAGCGGCGCCACCGCCCACCATCCGATTGCCCACGGTGGACCCAATGACGCCGCCATCGCCGGGCACCTCACACGTCGATGCCGTATTCCTGGCAATCTCCAACAGCTGTTCAATTCGGTCGTGCGTCGTCTGACGGGTGTACGGCCGCCGGGGGGCGGGCGCGTGGCCTTTGGTGGCGGGCGTGGGCGCGCCGGCGGTGTAGGAGCCGCTCTTCATGATGGGGTCTGCGGCTGCGAAGGGCGCGGATGGGAGGCGGCCGCCGACGGGAGGCGGCAGGGACACCACGTCAAGGCGGCCGGGGCGTCAACGGCCCCCCCACGGGGCCAGCACCGCCGGAAACGGAAACACGGCTACGGGATCGAGCGCACGAGCCTCGGCGGGTTGCGCCGGCGGCGGCGGTCCAGGGACCACAGAAAACCCAATCCTGGTGACGCTGGAAGCAACGGCAGGCGCGTTGCAGTTACAGTTATTACGGTTACAGTTACGGTTACAGTTACGGTTGCAGTTGTGATTGCAATTACGGTTGTTGTAGCTGATATGAACCTGGCGAACCGGCAGACAAGAGGTTGGTCCTGCGGGACCCCAGGACGGGACAGGAGCCGGTGCAGGGTTCGACCCTCACCGATGTCGAAGCTCTCCCGGTCGCGTCCGCGCTCCCGCTCCGGCTTGTCCTCCGACGCCCGGGACGAGCGGCCCAACCTCGCCAAGTCCAGCGATCGACTGTCCAGCAGCCCTCGACGGCCCTCGCCGCCGCCGCCGGCAGCCGCCAGGGCGCCGCTGTTGCTGCGGCTGCCCCGGCGGGCTTTGCCGGGACTGCCTGGGAGCCTCGTCTGGCTGTTGGTGCGGCCGGCGGAGCCGTCCCCTCCAGGGATGGCGCGTGCGGCGCTGCTGGCAGGCGGCGGGACGATCGTGTTAGGGAAGCAAAGGCTGCCGGCGCCGCCGCCGGCGCTACCGCCGCCGCCGTCGGCGCCGCCGCCGACCAACACGCGGACTCGGCCGTTGGCGCGCAACCGTGGCGCCGTCCCCTCCATCAGCGCCGCCGCCGCCGCCGCAACAATGCTGGTGACGGAAGGCATGGCGTTGGCGCCGTCGCTGGCGTTCCCCAGCCAGCCGCCCGCCGCCGTTGTGGTTGGCGACGCCACCGGCGGCGCGTCGATCATCATCATGTCCACGCCGCCGTTGCCGGCATCGCCGCCGCCGCCGTTGCTGGCATCGGCGTCGGCGTCGGCGTCACCGCCGAGCATGGCGAGGTTGCTGCTGTGGGCACCCGCGCTGCCGCCGCGACCCACGGGTCGGTCAGCGGATCGCGCCGCCAGCGCTTTGCCAAGCAGCGATCCCTTTGAGACGTCGGCGGAGCCCATCAAAATGGTGACGTCGGGAGTGGTCTGTGCGGTGGAGGAGCCCGTCGCGGATCCGGTGGCGTCATTCAATATGGCCATTGACGGCGCCGCCAGCGGCGTCAGCGGCGGCGGCGGAAGAAAGGGCTCCAGCCGGGATGACGCGTACAGGTGCACGTCGATGAACTGGGGAGCGCTCCCGCCCGATGAGAAGGCGTCGTCGTGGCCGTTGCCGCCGCTGCCGCCGGTGCCGATCGGTTTCGCGCGCGTCTGCGTCTGCGGCGGCTGCGTCTGCGGCGGTGGCGGCGCTGGCTTGGACGTCAGGGCGGCGGCAGTGGCGTCGCTGTGCATCGCTGCCTCGACTGTGAACGGACTTGCCAGCGTTTCCGCGAGGCGTCGTACACCAGCGCCGCCGCTGCCGCCACCGCAGACCGCGGTGCCGCCGCTGCTGCTGCTGCCCATGTTCTTCAGCTGCAGGCTCAGCAGCGACGTCGCGCCACCTGCGCGGCTGCCGGAACGAGGCAACATCGCCGCCGGCGGCGCCGCCGCCGGCACTGCCGCCACAGCCGGTGTCGTTCCTGACGACGCGGCGCCTGTGGCCGACCTTCGCCAAGGCGTGCAAATGCTCTCTCCGTCGACGAAGATGCCGCTGCCGGTCCCGCCCCTGTTGCCGCCGCTGCCGCCGCCGGGCAAGGCGCACAGCTCTTTGCTGTTACTGGTTGTGGCAACGTCCTCTTTGAGGGCTTGGAGCCCAACCAGCAAGCCGTGCACAGCCTTCTCGTCGTTAGACAGAGACCCGCGCATCGCCGACGTCGCGGCCGGTACGTCAGCAGCGTTGTGCGCCGCCAAGGCGGCCGCAGAAGCAGCGCCGACGGCGCCGCCGTTGCCGCCGACGACTGGCGGTACGGCAAATTTCGGCGCGTCGCCGACCTGCGGCGGCGGCGGCGGCGGCGGGGACTGCGGTACCACCGCGGCGTCGGGCACTGGGCGGCCCTGCACCTCCGCCGGCTCACCGGCCCGCTCCGTTCCGGCCGCCGCCGCCGCCGCCGCCAGCTGCACCGCGGCCGCGACCGCAGGAGCACCAACGCCCTGCCTGGACGCCGCTGCCGCCGCCTCGATGGCGGCCTCGATGGCGCCATCACCGGCTGTACCGATGACGGCGGCGGCGGCGCCATCGGCGCCACCAACGTGTCCGGTAGCGTCGCCACTGTACGGCGGCACGGGCGTCGGTACGGATCCCGTACTCCCACGCCATTTGGTAATTTCCTGCGGCGTCAATTGGGCCGCGCCCGCGAACGTCACCTCCGATTGCATTGTCGGTGCCAGCGGCGCTCCGACAACGGCGCCGTCCTGCGACGCCGTACATGCCAGCGGCGACGGCGCCGGAGGCAACGCCGCTGCGTTGGGTTGGGAGCCCCGTGACGGCGCTGTCGCGCCGCCGTTGGCCGACGCGCCCGGTCCAACCGCCGCCGCCGCAGTGGCGGCCGCGGTGGCGGCGTTGCGCAGCCGCAGCAGCGACGACTGCGACGACGCGCGACGGGGCGGGAGCCGCCGTTGGCGAGTCGCCTTGAGCGCCGTGACGCTGTCGATCCGCAGCGCGAACGGCGACGCCTCAAGATCTGACATGTCGCCCGTCAAGGCGCCGCCGCCGCCGCCGCCGCCGCCGGTGATGCCACTGCCGTACATGCTGTATACCGAGTCCACATCTGCGGCGCCGTCGCAGTACGTGTTCCCAGTGGCGCCGCCGGAGGTTCGTTGGTCCTGCAGGCCGTTGACGGCCGCGGCGGCGGCGGCGCCGCCGCCGCCGCGGGCGGCGCGGGCGCTGTGGCCGGCGCCGCCGTTGGCGGCGGCGGCGCCGCCGGCGCTGCGCAGGCAGTGGCCGCCAGTGGAGCCGATGCGGAGCTCCAGGGAGCAGCGGGCGTGGGAGGCTGAGATGCCATGGGCGCCAAAGGCCCGCGCGGCGGAGGACTGCCGGCGCTTGTTGAAGAAGTGACTCCTTTCCGGCAGAGACATGATGGCCTGCACGTGCACACATGCACACATGCAAATCCGCCTCTGCATGTCACGCACTCCTGCTCTGCCTGCTTACGCAACACATGCAAATAGGCACATGCATGTGCACATGTGCACATGGGAAGGTGGACGTTCACGCGGCGACGGCCTGCGGGACTCGATGCACGTGGCCCCGCCAACGCAATGCCCCCGACGGCCACCCCCCATCTAGCTTGCTGCTGCACCGGCGGCAGCGCGGCCGCGTCGCCACGCGCCCGCGCGCGGTCTCTGTGTTTTCTTTGCTATGCAGGTACCGCGCCACACAAGTATGATGAGTTATGTTGGGTGTGCCGGGGTTCGTTCTTTGGGTTCACTTCTTTTTTCAATTTAGCCCCCGACGGGCGAGGACGGGCGAGGACGGGGGGATACATACAGACACCCGATGGGTACACGGACAGGGTAACGCGCTCAAGATGCGTCGAGAAGGCTGCGACGACACGGCGACGGCGCCGCTGCCCACCTCCCTCCGACCGCCAACCCTGCCCGCCATACCGTGCCGCCGTACAAAACCCAAGACCTCAACCAACACGCCGTACCTTGAGGATTGAGTTGCTCCGCGACGCCACCTGCAGGTCCCCCTCGCCTCCGCGGGCACCCCGGCCGCCGCCATTCTCCCCCTTGCCGGCCGCCGCCGCCGCTGCAGCTGCCGCCGCCGCCGCCACTGCCGCCGCCGAGCCCACATGGCCGACGGACCCGTCCAAACCGCCTGCGAGGCCGCTGTAGAAGCCGCCGCCGCCGCCGCCCGCCGCTGCGGCAGCGGCTGCGGCGGCAGCCGCGGCCGTGGCGGGCGGTGCACCCGGGATGGGGGCCGGTCGGCGTGCGGGCACCAAGATGCTCTGCGCCGGCGCGCGCGGGCTGGACGTGCCGTACCGTCGTTGTGACGGCGTCGGCAGCGGCAGCGCGGTCGGCGCGCCGCCGCCGCCGCCGGGGCTGCCGGGGCTGACGCCAAATCCGAATGCCATGGCGACCTGGCTGGCCGTCACGCCCAGGGAGGACGTCCGCGAGAAGCCCGTAAACGTCGCCGCGGCGCCCGTCGTGAACGCCGACGTCGCGGCGGCGCCGCCGCCGGTCGGCGCGGACTCGTACGGCGTCAGGCGCGGGTTGGCGCCGATGGACCAGCGCTTGCCCGGGTGGCCGCGTGCCGCCGCCGCCGCCGCGGCGGCGGCGGCGGAGGCGGCGAGCTGCTCACCGAGCTGGAAGTGCACACCGCCGCCGCCGCCGCCGCCGCCGCCGCCCTGCACGCCGGCGGCCGACGCGCGGTGAAAGCCGCAGGAGCCGGTCGACGCGCGGCCGGTGGTCAAGGGTCCCCGGGTCCCTGTGCCGAGTTGAGATGGATACACCGACGGGGGAGGCGCATGCGTCGCCGCCGTCGCCGCCGGCGAGCCAAGCTGCTGTGACTGCCGCCGCGGGTCCCGCGACAGTCGCATGCGGCTGAGCGTCGACAGCAGCCCGTCGGACGCCGCCGCCGCCAGCACGCCGCCGGCGTCACGTGCGGCGGCGGCGGCTGCCGCCGCCGACCACGGCGCCCGCGGCGGCGTGGAGCGGCATGATGTACGGCCGTCAGTCCCCACGCCATCTCCGTCGTCGTCGGGAGGATTCGACGGCGGGTCTGCGACGGCGCCCAGGCCAGACGGCGCCGCCGCCGCGCCGGGCGTAGATGCGTTCGTGCCCCCGGCGGCGGCGTGAGCAGCACCCTTGGCGGTGTAAGCGCGCTTCAGCCGCAGTGGCCCGAGCCCCATTACCGGACTGGTGCTACCGCTGGCGGTGCCGGCGGCGACGCCGCTGCCCGCGCTGCGCTGCGAGCCGGCGCTCCCGACGGCAAACGTGTTGGCGCGGGACAGAAAGCGGGTCATGCGACGCGCGAGGTTGGAGAGGGAGGACTGGCCGAATTCGCGGGGCGACGAGCCGGATCCGCCCGAGGTGACGGCGCTGGCGGAAACGCCCACGACGGCCGCGGACATGGGGGTGGCACCCGTGGGGATGGCGGCGGCGGCGGCGGCGGCGGCGGCGCCGCCGCCGCCGCCACCGTCACAGCGGTTCGCTGCAGCCTGTTCGACCGCCACAGCCGGCTGCGAGTCGTGCGGTGCCGGAGACGTAACGGGTGCAGTTGCTGAAGCCGCCGCCGCCGCCGCCGCCGCCGCCGCCGCCGCCGCCGCCGTCACTGGAGTCAGCGGGGATCTGATGGGCCCCGACGCGACCGATGGCGACGACGACAAGGAAGTCCTTTGGATGGCTCCACGGGCTGGGATCGTCAGCGGCGCGGGCTTAGGTCCCTTCATCAGGGTGTCCTGCGCAAACGTGACCACGGCGGCGGCGGCGGCGGCGGCCCCGCCGCCAGCCGATCCCGCCTCCGGCTCTGTGCCCGTCGCCGCCGGCGTGGCACCGGCGCCGCCGCCGTCATCACCGCCGCCGCCAGCGGGACGCGGTTCTGCCCCGCCGCCATCGGCACGCATCTCCCCGCCATTGGCATCGGCATTGGCATCGCTCCGGCGCGGCGGCGGCGGCGCCGCCGCCGCCAGTACGGCGATGTGCGGCTGCCCGGACCCCGACGGCGGGTCTCCCGGCCGGGTCATGCGACCCAGCCGTGAGGTTCCGGAGCAGATGCGGCTTGTGAGGCCCATGTTGGAGGAGGTGGGTGACGCCGCCACCACGACGGCCTGCGCGCCGCCGGTGCTGCCGTTGCTCATGACCCGTGGGCCGTCCACGGGGATTACCGGCAGGGGCTGCGAGGGGGTGAGGTGGTTATGCAGGTGCCGGCCGGAGGACGCGTGACTCAGGAACCAGGCGGCGGCGTGCTGCGCACGCGGCGGCACCGCCGGCGGCGCGCCCGCGCCGCCGTCCGGCCCCTCGCGCACGTCGTCGGCGGCGGCGCCGCCGCCGCCGGCGGCCCCCAGGACCGCCGCAAGCACCTGCGTGCAGATGGTGTCGGTCGGGGTGTCCGCGGCGGTGCCCATGGCGGCGGCGGCCGCCGCCGCCGCCGCCGCCCCCGCGGCCGTGGTGCCGGACTCAGCACTGGAGCGGTGCTGCTCGGGCGGCGGCTGCAGCGAGGCGAGGAAGGGGACCAGGGTCGCCGGCACCTGCACCGTCTCCTCGAATTCCTGAGAAACGGCGGGGAAGAACGGACAGCGAAAGGGCGCACGTGCGCGTCGGGGCGCCAGGGCGGGTCGGAGGGCCCCCGAGGTTCTGGTGTTGCCGCCAGGTGCCGGGGCGGCCGCTGGCAAGATGCCAACTGCCTGCGGCCGGCCATGTTGTGGGCCTTGACCAGGCCGGCCAGGCAACCGGCATCTCACCTCGCACCTCTTTCCACCCACCTGCTCTGGGTATGTCTGGGGCTCTGGGCAGTTCCTTCTTAACCCACCTGCCAGTCCAGACTTCCAGCGCACCCGGACAGGACCATTGGCCCCGGCGAGCGCGCCCGCCCGCCCGCCCGCCCCACCGCCCGCCCGCCCCCGGGAGCCCGGTGCGGGCTCGCCCGGCAACTCCCTCACCTCGACTTGCCTCACCCGTACCCCTTACCCAAGTGCTCCCTTCACTCCCAAATTAGGGAAGCACACAGCCGCACCTCCCCCCTCTCCAACAACACACCTCGCCGGCTTCCAGGCAGGCTTGCAGCCTCTCCAGCGCGCCGGGTTCGTGGCGCAGCAGCTCGCGCAGCAGCAGCGGCACCCGGAAGAGGCTGGAGCGGAGCGGCTCCGCGGCCCCGCCGTCGCCGCCGCCGCCAAGCGCACTTGTCCGCGATCCGGACCGCCGCTGCTGGTGGTGGTGGTGCTGCTGGCGGTGGCGGTGGCGCTGCTGCTGCTGTTGCTGCTGCAGCAGCTGCTGCTCGCGCTCCTCGACGGCGATCATCACCTCGGGCGGGGGCGCCTCGCCCTGCGGACAGCCACCGGCGCTGGGCGGGTGAAGGTGATGTGCCGTGCTGGTTGCGACCACTACCACCACCACCACGACGACGACGACGACGAAAAACGGTAACCCGGCTGATTGTCACAATCATTACCTCTTCCTCCTCTTCCTCCTCTAGGATCCCCTCCCCAGGCAACCCAACCTCTAGAGCCCCACCACGCGGCCCCATAGAGACCCACCATGTAGGCCTCCGAGTTCCGGTTCTGGTACAGGATGGCCCCCGTGGTGTAGTCGACGACGGTGATGAGGCCCTGTGCCATGTCAGCCGCCAGGCCCTTGAGGCTCAGCGTCGCGTGCCGGGCGGCCGCGGCCATGGCCACCGCCATCGCCGGGTCGCCGCCGAGGAGCGGACCCACCGCCGCCGCCGCGGCCGGCAGCTGCGCAGTGCAGTGCATAACGCGGAGGCCGTGGCCGCGGGCGCTGCGCGGCGGCGGGGCGCCGCGGCGCGGCCGGCCGTCCCCGGTGTCGAACCCCAGCGGCAGATCGGTCTCGGAGGCCGCCGGCAAGGGCGGCAGCAGACACGTCTGGACCTGCAACCCAGCAACGGGAACAGGAACGATGCAGGGCGGGCGGGCGGGCGGGCGGGCGGGCCAGGGAGGGTCCGGAGAACGGCCGGGAGGTCGTTTGTAAGACCGCCAGGGTTGAGAGAATCACGTGCTACAAGCCAGGCAATAAAGCACGAGAAAGAGAGAATTTGTGAGAGGCGGGGGGAGAGAGAGGGGCGGTAGGCTTGGTGAGGGGACCTTAAGCACACAGCATGCCAGTGCCGTCTGAATGGAGCGGCCGCATCAGAAGCAGATATTGTCAGCGGTCAGTTGGCTGGGCCTGGGCCTGGATCCTCATGTTCGTTGCCACGCATGCAGTCAAGGCGGATGAGGCGGATGAGGGGCCCCGGCGGCTGTCCCGGGCCGGACCTGGGCCGCACCTGAACGTACGGCAGACCGCGCCACGATCCCGCGGAGGCATGCGGGTGGGCTCCACCGCCGCCGCCGCCGCTGCCCAGCCCGGCGGGGTGGCTGCACCTGAGCAGCACCGTGGCCTCGAACAGCTTTCCCGAGAGCGCCGCCCTGTGGTGCCCGGTCGGGTCGGATCCGGTCGGGTTAAATGGGGTTGGGTCGGGTCGGGTCGGTCACAGGCATGTCGAGCAAGGTCGTTTAAATCGGGTTGAGTCAGGTTGGGCTGGGTTGGGTCGGGACCCGTAGAGTCGGGTCGGGAGGCGCGATCCAGCCAAGGTGCTGAGGGTGCGGAGCACTGGCTTCCAGGCCGGGTGACTGGCAAGGGGCACGGACGGGCCGAGCAGGATCCTTAGAGAACAATGCCCCCGGCCCTCCCCGCCACTGCGCCTCCTGGCCCTGTGCAGTCTGCGCATGCTTGGCGAGTCCACCCAGTTCTCGTCCCCCTGCTGCAGCTTCTGTTGCCGTCCGCGAAGAGCTCACGGCCCCGACCCTCACGTCCGCCGTCCGTTGCTGGCTTCCGGCCTCCCGCCAGACAAGCAAGGCATGGGTTCGTAACGACAGGGTGGCACCAACCGCGGCCCCAGATCCGATTTGGGTTCCGAGCATTTCCTCGTATAACTATCATGTACAGAAGGTGTACATGTGCAGGAAGAGCATCCGGCCGACCCCCGCACCTCGCAGCGCGGCGCATCACCCGCCGCAGCCCCTGCTCCGAGACCAGCAGCCGCCTCAGCGCCTCCGCGTACTCCTCCGGACAACAACACCCCGCCAGCGGCGCCGCCGAGACCGCCTCCACGGTCCAGTGGCACCGCCCAGCCGCCGCCGACCCGACCCTGCGGCCGGCGCGGCCGGCGCCGCAGCCGTACAGTCCGCAGAGCGCAGCAACGGTGGCGCTGTTGCGCCGCCGCTGTGGGTGCGACCGACGGGACCCGCTGTCGTGGCCACCGCCAGGCCCCTCCTCCGCCGTCTCGTCACTCCCACTACACGTGTCCGGGTAGGACACGTCTCCGCTGGCCCAGACCCCGTTGAGCTCGCCGCTGGCGCCGCGAAGGACCCCCGCGTCGCCCGTGCTGCTGTCACAGCTCACGTCGCTGTCGTCCTCGGTGCCGCTGCCGCTGTCTCTGCCGGCGTCGCTGCTGCCGCCGCGGCAGCGGCGCCGGCCGTACTTGCCGCGCCGGCCGCGGGGCTGCAGCGGCGCCGCCAGCCAGCGCAGCAGCGACTTCGGCAGGCAGTGAGTGGAAACGACGGCATCTGATGTCGTAGAGCTGCGGCGCCGCAGGTCACCTGATTCGTCCGAGTGGGGTTCCAGGCGGAGCAGTGCTAGGATGGGGGCCGCCGGCGAAGCCGCCGCTAGCACCGCCAGGGCCTGGCCGTCGCTGCCGCCGTCGGCAGGCGTGAGAAGGGGACCGCAGGTCGCAGCGGACGCCGCGACTGTGGCTGCTGCCAGCTGGGCTTTGACGTTGTGGCCGGGGCCCGCGTGGGTCGGCAACGTCTGTTGGCAGCACGACAAGCCGAGCGCGTCAGCGCCGACGCCGTTCTCTGTGTCTTTGGTTCGGTACCCTGCAAAGATTCAATATTGAGTGCGTGCGAGGCGATTTTGTAAGCGAGAAGCGCGCCCGTTGTCCAACGACCACGCATCAACGAACAGATCAGGTTGCGCTCTTCGCATGCCTAACATTATTATTTCGTCAATAACGGTAACTTTCATTTATGTACGCATGGAAGAACACATGCTCGCGGCCGCCTAGGTGCGAAGTTGCATCGTCCCGCCCCACAGGATGCACAACAACTAAAGAATGGAAAGTACATTTAGCGCAATGTCTGTTGCAAAACTGTTTGTGTTCGTGGCTCAGTCACGCCCGTGCTGACGTTCACCTAAAAGCTGAAATCGCCGGTAAATCACCTGACACCGGGGATTGTAGCGCATGTAAGAAGCTACTGACACGCGAGCCGATGGGACCGATTATTGACGATGCGTGGGGACTGACTGGAACGCTCATAGAAACGGATGCGCCAGAGGCTTATCGCCAACCAAAGAAAGTTATATCAAATACATGTACTTCCCCACATCGTTGCATGGATAGCCTGAATAGCGCTCAAGATCCATCTCGAGACCCTCCTCGTATGGTTGCTGGACATAAGCATAACCTTATTGATGTTGACAGTATGAAGGTGTCCATAGCAAATACAAAACGCGGTTTTTTACATGCAAAGGTCCTGGCGTAACTGTGCACGAGAAACAGGCGACCGCTCTGCAGGCGACCAAGCATCCGTACGGTGATTTTTTGTCCGAACCGTTTCCCTGCGCTGATCAAATCCTCATCGCCTGTTTGAAATGTGTCATTTATGGTCAAACCAATGCGCTTTGGTTAAGTCAACAGGAAGGAGGTTTTGCGCAATGCCTTGTCGAGAGCACGAAACGTCGATACAAATGCCGCCTTGTCGTCTAGCAATTGACACGCATATATAATCTCATTTGTTGAAATGTTGATGGCGTGTGCGACAAATTCAATGCGTGACTAACTTAGTATGGGAACCAACTGCTCAACAACGTTGCTGTACGGCGGGCCAGCAGGGTGCTAGCAACGGCGTGGAGAGCAACGAAATAGAACACGGTCATTCCGAACTCAGCCAAGAAAATTGCAGCCGTCCCCGACACCGGCGATAGCCCGTACCATCACAACAACCTGTCGCAACCATAGGAACCCCCTTTCCTCCGCCAATCGCCGCCGCCCACATAGGAGGGACCGCGGACATGGGACCGCGGACATAAGACTGCCGCTTGCCCCCATCAACCTCCCCATCCGATCGCATGTCGTCCCTGGATCCGAAACTTCACAGGTCTTCTACGTGCGTGTCAGCTCTGCAGGCGGTCCAGCAGTCGCCAGTCCGCATCCTGGGGCCCCGGCCGCGGCACCAGCCAGGCCTTGAGGATGGGTCGCTCGAACACCCAGTAGTCCACCACCTCAAGCTCCTTGTCTGGGTCACCTGCGGGTCGGGTGGAGCAGGGCAGGGCAGGGCAGGGCAGGGCAGGGCAGCAGCAGGAGGAGATTCGGGTGGTCGGTGGCGCGCGGCAGGCAGGAGGCAGGCGAGGCACGAGGTACGGAGAAGAGCACGACACGCATACTGGCGGTCAACCGCCGCGCGCGCTGCGTTGCAGGTTGCTCTGCTGAGGACGTGACATTGCCAAAAGGGTTGCGACCCCACGGACCCTTCCGCCCGCTGCGTTGGCGAAGCTTTCGGCAACAGGCGCCTCCCCGCCCGAGGGTCAGTGACACACATCACTCAGGCAAGATCCTGACAGCTTCCGCCGTAGTGGAGGTACTCAATTCCCCGGCCCCGCCCACCGAAGTCGCCGGACGGCTCCTTCCTTTCCCTGGGATCACATCTCCTCTCCCCCACGCTTCGGGGGCATAACGTCACCCCACCACGGAGCAGGATTGCTGGCGCCCGGCGGCACAGCGCTACAGGCACCGCGCCCCTCACCGGCTATCAAGTTGCCGCGTGCGTCGTACACGGCCACCACCTGCCGCGACGGAATGCGCGCCGTCCACTGCACGAAGTTCAGGCGGCCCTGTTTGAGCGGGTTCGCCACCACGGTGCCCGACACCAGCTGGACGTCCCGCGGGTCGGGCTCCGAAACCATGCGCCAATCCACGCGTGCAGCCCGACCCCGCCGGGAGACCTCCCCGTTGAGGCGCATCAGCATGGACTCCGTGACGTACTGCGTGTGTGTATGTACGACGGATGCGTGGGCGGGCATACGTATGCGCACGGGGACGCGGGCAGGCAACTTCAGAAAGGAGACAGAACGCGGGAGGCGATGGAGCTGGTTTGTGCAGCAGAAGCCCGACGGTAGCAGGCCAAGGCTTCCGGGACACCACGGGATGCTGCCGATCTTACACCCCGGTCCGTGTGCACATCCTTAGGAGGATCTTGCCGTGACGGCGAACCGCGAGGGCCAAATCGGTTTGGAAACCGTGAAAGCACTGGACGATCCGCCCTAGCCTGCACTGAAACATGCCGCTGAGCTCCTGGCCTGGACCCTCTCACACCCCTGCGTGTGTGGCCCCCGCGTGTGATCGCCTGGCCATCCCCTGCCCCAGCGGCCCCTGCCCCAGCGGCCCCTGCCCCAGCGGCCCCTGCCCCAGCGGCCCCTGCCCCAGCGGCCCCTGCCCCAGCGGCCCCTGCCCCAGCGGCCCCTGCCCCACCAGCCCTTACCCCAGCGGCCCCTGCCCCACCGGCTCCGCGTATCTCATGTCCCCGGTGGCCAGCGCCAGGTTGACGGCCTTGTAGGCGGCGAGGATGCGCGCCTGCAGGTAGGACTTGTTGTAGCCCCACACAGAGCGGTAGCACACGAAACTGGTGTGCAGTCTGGGGAGGAGGTGGCGGGGGACGGCGGAGGATTGCACCGGCAGGGTGGATGGGGTTGGAAGGGAAAGAGATGAGGTGGCGCCTGACGGAAACACGAACAGGGGCCCACATTGCGCCCACACGGGGCCGCGGGTTTGCGGATATCCATTGCGGTGCCCCGAGGCAGGCATTGCGTTTGTGCGAGTAACGGAGGCGAGTTGCAGCTGACATCCAACGCGGCGATGGTCAGCTGGAGGCAGGCGGTTGCGTGTCGTGTGCGGGGACTGCGGGCTCCTCCCTCAAAGTGGCCGTTGACCCAGCCTTTCCCGTCCAGTATCCTGTACCTGTAGTTGAAGTATTTGGTCCGTCGGTCCAGCTCCGGATCGAGCAGCGGGTTCCAGTGCGTGAAGGGCTTCGGCGGCACGTACCGCTCCACCACCGACCCGTGCGACTTGTAACGGCTACACAGCAGCGCCTCATTGGAGTCGTACACGTCCGGGTAGATGAACTTGCGGTAGTCGAAGAAGGACCACGGATCGAAGCCCGTGAAGGCGGAGCGGGACATTGCGCGTGTGGGGCTGCGGGAGGGGTAGCCCGGAAAGGCGGGCGGGAGGGCAGGGGAGCGAAGAAGCGGAGCAGTGTCTTGCAGGCAGGTCAGGCGGTAAGCGCGCCGCAACACGGAGGAGCTTCTCCAGGGAGTCACGATCAGTGCGCGCATCAAGCATGGATTTGAGATACGATACCAGGGTACAGCCAGCTGAATAGAGCTAAAACACCGCAATCTGGAACGAGCAGGAATGACCCACAGGGACCCCAGGTCGGTGCGACAGGGTGTCGGCGAGGGGTCGGTGACGGTGTCCGACCACAGGAGAGTGTTCATCGGGGGTGTAGCTCCGAGGCTGCGCCCAGCCCCAGCAGATCCGTCACAAGTCCCCTGCGTTGAACCCACCTGATCCCGCATGTCCATGCTGCGGCCGCCTGGAAACTCGTGCTGGCTTGGGGCGTGATGAGGGAGCCCGCAGGGCGAGCACACCAACCTGCCGCCTGTCCGGAGCGAGGATAAAACGAAGGCGCTACGTTTGAAGAGATGTAGACGGATCAGCGCCGTGCGGTTCAGGTTGCGGACCCGCAGTCCCGCATACCTGCTGCTGCGCCGCGCTGCGCAGCACCGCTCCGAGTGTCGTGACGGCGAGCGCCGCGTGTCGCTGCGACATTTTCGCAGAGATCTTCCCTGGATGCCAGCTATGGGTTCAACTGGGTTGCCAACTCCACAGATGCCGACCTGCCACGAACGGATGCGTGATGGCGACCGAAAACCGAGCAGTGCTATCTGGGCATATCCATGTTTGATGATGATAACTATATACGAATTACCGTGTGCTAAATTTGCAAGGAAGTTGTCCATGAAGAAAGTCATGCGTACGGAGTCCCGGATCGAGGCGCGAACGACAGCCCAGATATTATAGCTTCCATACTGTTGCAACTGGGAAAGACAATTGATAGGTTACATAAGTGTTCCGAGAAATCATTTTCTGTTGGACGCTCAAGTGCGCGGCCTTCAAATGGGTGTCCGCTGGAAATGTGACCTGGACAAGGCCGTGCTCATCAGCAATTTCCGCAGACGTGGCTGGATAGACGTGACGTCTGAAGCCGATGACACGGACGGATGGGACCTTTGGTGGGCAAACGTGCAGAGCATCAAGGCGCTGTTCGCTGATGTCCTGACACGCCTCCAGCCACACCAGCGAGTCAACCATTTTCCCAACCACTTCGAACTCACTCGCAAGGTGTCACAGGGTACCGGGCGCCGAGGAAGACACAGCTGCTACAGCCCTGGGCAGGAGCATGCATCGGCTTGGCCCTGGCTGCCTGCCTGCCTGCCTGTCTACCTGGAAATCACGGGCGCCTCAACCTGCGAGCTTGATGTCCTGACATTCTCACTATAGGGTTTGCCTGTAGTATAGGGTTTGCATCAGAACATGGTCAGTATAGGGTCAATTGTGTTTTGCACCACTCGCCGCGTCGTTTGCTCATTATTCTGTTTTTCACCCATCGGTCTTGGCGTCTGCGCTGCGTAGTTGGCCACATCATGTCTTTTGGCCGTCCGGCGCGCTTCTGCCTCAACGTGTCTTCCTCTCCACACCTCTCTGCGCAGGACCTCATGGTCAAGAACATCAAGCGCTACCAGAAGCAGATCAAGCGGGAGGGCGGCAACGCAGACGAGCTGGACATCATCCCCACAACATTCGTCTTGCCGCAGGTGAGGGCCGCAAAGACGCCGCTACCCCTGCCTCCCAATCCACATCCGCCTCACGCGCTCCACCCCATCGAGCCGTCTCGCCTGCACATAAACCCCCTGGCCCTTTTTCGCCCTTGTCCGACACCACCTGACGCGGCCGATACGGGTCTGCTGCACTCGTCGTCCGGCGCCCTTCCCTCCCCAGGACTACATGCTCTTCGCGGAGGAGTTCCGCCGCTGCTCCCAACAGCAGCAACAGCTCCAGGCGGCTGGCGGCGGTGGTGGCGGCGGAGCCACCTGGATCATGAAGCCGTCGTCTCGGTCGCAGGGCAAGGGCATCTTCCTTATCAACAAGCTCAGCCAGGTGCGCGCAGTGCCCGGGGGAGGTATCCCAGGGCGGCAGGGGGCCGCTGGAATGGAACGAAGTGACAACCCTGGGGGTTCAGCGAGACTCCTATCCCAAGGACCGCGTGGAGGTGGTCGTGTGGGCATGTCTGCCTGTCACTCTGTCTGCCTGCCTGTCTGTCTGTGTGCGCACGGAAACTGTATGGGATTTAGGGTTGGATACGGATAGCAACCACAGCAGTGGACGATGGGCACTCTGTGGTGATGTCGCCCACACGGCGGGTGGTGGGGCCCACGGGAGTAGTGGGCGCAACTGCAAACGGCGGTGTTTTCTGGGGTTGGGCGCTTACTGAGATGGAAAATTCCGGGCCGCAGTCCATGTGTTCACGCGTTCGGGATGGGACCGGCCTGAGGCAAGTTGCATGCAGCTCGCCCGGGCTGGGTCCAGCACCATGTGCGCGTGCAGGTAGGTGCGGCTTGCACAGCGTTGCGGCGCCGTACGGCGTTGCAGGGTCGTGTTGCAGCCGCTTGCGACACTGACAACGGTAGTATGTGTGTTTGCTGTTGGGGAAAACCTACTGGTTGCAGATCAAGCAGTGGAGCGTTGGGAGCTTGCCGCCCGCGCTGCGCAGCGGCGCTGACAACTACGTGGTGTCCAGGTACATCGACAACCCGCTTCTGGTAAGGCAAGGCGCCGCGGCGAAGGGTTCCCAGCGCAGCGATCTGTCCGCAGGTTTTCAATGTCCTGCATAAACAGTAATAACAGGATGCGTTTGCGTCTGGAGCAGTTACCGTGTCGCATGATGTGCAGTAGTTTCCCGCGTCTACGTGTCGTTGAAACCGGCCGCGTGACGTAGCACGTGATTGCGTAAGGGCTGTTTTGTTCGCACCGTATCGTGTTTGCAGCGTTTACGTAATGGCCGTTTGGAATTGGCAAATGCCGTAGCCCCGCCCTTCGTGTTCCTCATTTCGCGACGGACGATCCAGCACCCTGTAGTTGAGGTAACTGTGCGGAAGGTGTTACGCATCGCCTCCACTGGCGTACAAACCTGATTACAACAGAACAAATCTTAAACGTATTTCTGTGACTTGCCCGGGGCGTCAAGTATGACGTTTGCGTGAAATTAGTTGTCAATACCCGCCGCTGTGTGGCAACTTGAAAACGCTACATAAAGCGATATCAAGTTTCTAAAAATCACATAGCGCGGTGGGCGGCCCCTCAAACCGGCTGTAACAATTCGCAGATAGCTGCCGTCGATGGTTAGAAACTGGACGGATTTCTGGTTGCGGCTTTCTTACAGAAACCCATGGGAACCGGCCCTGGAGACCGGAATCCAAGAACTTTTCAAAAATCTTCACTGTTGAAGACGAACAGGCCATTACCGCAGCCGGGAGCGCAGCGCCCGCCCGCCCACCGTTGGGCCGCGCGACTCCCCAACCCACGTGTTTCCACCCGCCCATCGCACACGGCGCGCAGGAGGCCAAACCATCCTCAGCTCGGGCTGTCCGCCTGACCTCTATTCGAACCCTTTTCGCGCCTGCGGCCGTGTTGGGTGTCGTGCTGCAGATCGGCGGCAAGAAGTTCGACATGCGGATCTACGTGGTGGTCACCAGCTTCAAGCCGCTCAAGGTTGGTACTGCCGGAAGTAGGCAATGCAGACACGCAGACCGCCAGGCACTCATTATTGCCTTGGTCGCCTGATACGCTGATACCCTGATACACAGGGGCGCGCGGGGTCGGGCGCGCCGCCCCACCCTCGCGTGGCTGCGCGTCCCCCGCCGTCATCCGGCCGGTCCACGCTTCCACCTCTTCTGCTGCTTCCCTGCTTGCAGACACCCATGTGCTACCTCCGGCCGACCTCACTTCGGCAGTCCACCCACGGGTAACCCATCAAGGCGCGCCCCCCCTCCCCCCCTGCCCCTTGCCGGGCCCCGGGCCCCGCCCCGCTGGCCGCCGCAGGTGTACATGTCGCGGCTGGGCTTCGGGCGGTTCTGCAACGTCAAATACAGCGCCGAGGTGGGGGAGCTGCGCAACGAGTTCATGCACCTTACCAACGTCGCCATCCAGCAGCACGGTGCGGTCGAGGAGCCCCGGAGTGGGCGAAAGGGGGCGGAGGGTCCCGTGCATTCGTCGAAGTTTGAAAGTGAATCAGTGTCGGGGGGTTGAAAGGGTCGGGCGGTGCCATACCCCGGGTTGGGCCAGGAGGGTCACCCCGGGTTGTGGCGCCGGCGCGGTGCGGTGCGTTGTGCAATGTGCGGGGTGTAGAAGTTCATGGTCAGCAATCACAACGGCCACACGGGGACACCGCGGGCGAGGTGCATTCGTCGGTCACAACCTGGTTAGGAATTGAAAGGAATGAAGGGAACACCCCCTACACCCAGACACACACCCGGGCACACCCAAACTGCAGGGGTGTATTCGAGCGGCGGTTAGCCGCCTTGCGATGGTACTATTGATGGTCATAGACCTTGGTGGGGGGGTAGAGGGTGTCAGGGCGATGGGAAGGGGCGGTGTGGCGTGTTGGGGTCCCACCGGTAAGGGCCCCCCCCCGCCGGCCTCCCCACGCAGGCGAGGAGTACAACGAGCAGCACGGCAACAAGTGGCCCTTGGAGCTCATGCGGCTGTACCTGGAGGGCACGCGGGGGGTGGAGGCGGCGGACAAGCTCTTTGCGGATATCGAGGTGGGCTGGGCAACGAAGGTTGGGTGCGGGGGGTTCGGCGTCAAGTGGGTAGCAGGGCCTTGCAGGGACGCGAGGGACGGAGGGTGGGAGGCAGGGGGCCAGGTGGCAGGCTTCTACGGAACCAGAAAAACCATAACCCAGAAGTAAGATCCGGCCATGAGGTTGTTGTACTGTGTGGCAACGTCCGCGCACCCGGAGGACGTTCGGTACCGAGGGAGTCAGGGAGATTACCTAGGGTTACACGGCTGAGCGCGGGGACTGACGCCCGCCCGCCCGCCTGCCCGACCGACCGACCGACTCCCCACCTGCCCCAGGGCGTCATCCTCAAATCGCTGCGCGCCTGCCAGAACATCATCGTGAACGACCGCCACTGCTTCGAGCTGTACGGGTACGACATCATCGTGGACGACAGCCTCAAGCCCTGGCTCATCGAGGTCAACGCCAGTCCCTCCCTCAGCACCACCACGCAGGTTTGTGTGTGTGTGGGGGGGGGGGGTTGTGAGTGCGGGTAGAAGGGCCCGCGGCGAGAGGCCTTGATTGGGGGGGGAGAGTCGAACGACGAAAACAACGAAACAAGTCCTTGGGAGGTCTGCGCTTTCGGTACCGGCATCCACGCTGTGCCTCGCGGGCGCCGCGGGGCCGACCCGCAGGGCTGGCTCCTCGAAGCTGCCCGGGTCTGCAGGTTTGCGCTCCGTCTCCGTCTTCGTCTCGCGGTCCTCGCGCCCTCCTGCGCGTGGCACACACGAACGTTATTGCGGCATCCCCGGTCCCAGGCTGTCACCATTTTTTGCGGCACGCCCGGTCATCACCTTGGGTTTAGGTCGAGTCCCCGCAACCCGTCCTCCCGCCCTCCTGCGCTCCTGTCCCCTGCCCCAGGCCGATCGGCTTCTGAAGCACCGGGTCATCAGCGACACCCTCAACATCATCACGCCGCTCGAGTGGCTGACGCTCACCGAGCCCGCCGCGCTGCCGCCCGACATGAGGGACATCGACCCGGCAGAGTGGGTGGCTGGGTGCGGGGTATGTGGCCCGGGGGAGGGGTTGATACCGGGGGCTGATACCGGGGGCTGATACCGGGGGCTGATACCGGGGGCTGATTCCGGGGGCTGATACCGGGGGCTGATACCGGGGGTTGATACCGGGGGCTGATACCGGGGGCTGATACCGGGGGCTGATACCGGGGTGATACGGGGCTGATACCGGGGGCTGATACCGGGGGTTGATACCGGGGGCTGATACCGGGGGCTGATACCGGGGGCTGATACCGGGGGTTGATACCGGGCGGACCGGCTGTCGTTATTGACAAAAAATGGGGGGCCGGACCGCGACGTGCGCGTCTGGAGCGCCCGCTGCTCTCGCGGCCTCGTGTCCCTCTCCCAGGCGGTTGGGCAGCTTGTGGGTCACCTCTGTCCTCACAGTACGGTATGGAAGGGAAGGGAAGGCCAACTGCGGGGCTGTCCATCAGCGGAACATGTCCCGTTGCTCACCTTTTGAGCCCCTGGTTCCGGTTCCAGCCCCCTACCTCGCCTCGGCGCTGTTACCGGCCCCTGCTCCTGCCCCAATCCCTCCCTCCCTCCTGCCCTGCCCCACGGTCGCAGTTACCCCTTCCGGGAGCAGGTTGGCAGCATGTTCCTTATCTGCGACGAGAGCGAAGACTACCAGAGGTACAAGGCAGTGCAGCAGGCCAGGGCGGCCATGGCGGCATCCGCCATGATGGCGGCCGCCGCCACCGCAGCGCCGCCGCTGCCACCACCCCCGCAGGCCGCGGGCAGCGGCAGCGCTGCCGCCTCTGACGGGGCAGCCGCCGCTGCCGCTGCAGCGGCCGTGGCGGCGGCAGCTGCCAACACCACCACAGCCGCCGCCGCCGCCGCCGCCGCGGTGGCAGTCCCGGCGTCGCGGCCCTCGCGGCTCTATTCGGCACATTCGTACGGCAGCGGCTGGGGCCGGTCCTCTCTCGGCCTCGCCACGGGTAGTCGCCACTCGATGGGGTCAGGGGTGCCGATGGCGGGCGGCGGCGGCGGTGGCGCGGCCGGCGGCGGTGGGGCCGGGGCCGCAGATCCCTCGGCGGTGGGCGGTGCGGGGTCGTGGTCGCGGGAGGCCGCCGCCGCGCGGCTGCTCAAGAGCTCCGTCAGCGGGCCCGCCGCCGCCGCCGCCGCCGCCGGCGGACCCGGCAGCATTCGCCCTCGGTCCGCTGTGTGAGGAGGAGCCGACCAGGGTGCTGCCATCATCCTCCAGGCTGACCAGCCCCCACCTTCTCCCCTGCACCATGTCCATGTCCATGTCCACCCAGACAACCCTCCGAACACGCCCATCCCCGCCATCCCCGCCACAGCCGCCACCGCCCGCGGCTCCACCCGGACTGCTGCCACCAGCATGTTCGCCACCGGCACGTTCCCGCACCACGAGCGACCAGCTCCGCACGCCCGCTTGGTGCGCCGGTGGTGATGGAGGCGGAGCAGCTCGGAGCAGCTCAGGCCTGGGACCTGCGACGGGCCCCGCCACCTCTGGGTTGGGATATATCCCAGCCACCTACAGCCACGGCGATGGCGCTCTGCGAGGCAGCCAAGCGTCGGGGCCGGGGTGCGGACGGACGCCGCCACCTCCGGGTTCGGGTCGGGGCCGGGGTGCGGACGGATGCCGCCACCTCCGGGTTCGGGTCGGGGCCGGGGTGCGGACGGACGCCGCCACCTCCGGGTTCGGGTCGGGGCCGTGGTGCGGACGGATGCCGCCACCTCCGGGTTCGGGTCGGGGCCGGGGTGCGGACGGACGCCGCCGAGCGGAGCAGCGCCGCCCGCCGGACGGGCTGCGAGTTGTGGGGACTGAGGTGAGGTCCGGGAGCTACGAAGAAGGGCCCCTCCCCCGCCGCCGCCCTTCCTCCAGCCGTTCTCTTTCCCATCTTCGCAACGGGGGTGACCGCCCTGGGGATCACCTCCGCCACCTCACCCACCCCCTCCCCATCCGTGGTCCCCACACGGGGCGAGGGCACCCACGGGGCGAGGGCACCCACGGGGCGAGGGCACCGCGCAGCCGCCCCTCCAGCCAGCGCCCTCTCCCCCAGCCTCCAGACGCCGCCGCCGCGGTCGCCGTCGTGCCGCGGTCGCCGTCGTGCCGCAGTCGCTGCGCGCCGCCCGCGCGCTGCCGCCTCTGGCCGCCCTCCTGGGTAGGTAGGAGGTGGCACCTCGGGGTCGTCCCGGGAGGCGGCGCCCGCGGGCGCTGCACTGCCTGCACAGCTGGGGAGGGTGCTGCACCGCGAGAAGCCGCGGACCCCACCGGTACTCCACTTTGCGGTATGCAGACGCATGCAAGGCACGCGGCTATCAGGACAGGGAGCCCTCCTGCGGTCCCTCCAATGCCCCTCCCTCCTGCCGGACCCTCCAGGGGAGGGGAGGCCCTCGCTCCTTGGCCGACCGCGCGGTCGGTCCCCCGGGGACGGGCAGGGGCAGGGGCAGGACCGAGTGTAACGCCCCAGACGGGGTGGCAGACGGGCGACACCTCACTTGCGCCAACCCCACTGTCAGCGCCGCCCTCCGCTCGACACGAATGCACACTCACACTTCACTTCGCGAAGACCCTTCAGCACGGAAGAGGGCAAAACCAAACCCTAGAGAAGAGAGAAGATCCTGCCGCGCCCGAGCGTGTAGTTCTGAGAGCGGGTGCAATATGAGATGACGCAGAGCCACGTGTGTTTAACAAGAAGCCCACTTGTGTGTGTGTGTGTGTGTGTGTGCGTGTAATTGTGTTGCGAGGAGACCCGTCCGACCCGCCCCGCGTGTGGCTGTGGCATTGTGTGGGCGTTGTGTGATCACGGAGGAGGTTGGTGGTTCGTTGGCTCAGCATGCGTGGTATGCAAGGAGCGTTGGCTGCGCCAAGGGTATATGCCTGTGTGCGTAGAGCAATGGCCATTCCCAACCCCAACCCCAGCATGGGCATCAATAACAACTGCAGGCTGCAGGTGGGTGGATGAGGATCGCCATTCGTGGGACGCAAGCTGAAGCGCTGCCTTGTGGCGGTCGGTGCGGGTCTGCTCTGCTCTGCCTGCCCCGCAATGCCGCGGGTGCGTGGGGTGAGCGCGCCGACGACCGGAACGGAGCCACGGCGCGCGCACGTGTGCTGAATGAGGAACCCGCGCGTGTGTGTTTGTGTTTAGAGATGAGACCCGCCAGACCCAGGCCAAGCAGTTTGTGTTTGTGCGTGTGTGTCTTCGGAGGCGCGTATGTTTGGGTCGTGCGCCGGTTTGCCGGTCTGTGCGCGGGGCGAGACTTTTGGGTTCCTGATTGAGGGACGATGCCGCTTGCAGGCTGGCGCGTCCTGCGCGGCCGCAGTACGCCGTCGTGTCCCCCGGGGGCGTCCCCGTGTCCCTGCACCCAGTAGGGCAGCTTTCGTGCATTTCTTCCACAGGGCCGGGCGATGCAGTGCCCGATGTTTTCCTTCTTTACAAATGGCAGTCGACATCATTGCACACCCCCGCAAGTGCCGCCCAGGGTTGGCCGGCGATTAATCTGCGGCGGTAGCGTGGTGCACCTGCAGGCCCACGGGACGTGGTGCAACGAAAAGAGCGAAACCTGGAGAGTATTCCCCGATAGTCGGCATCCGGCGCAGTAATGTAAGCTGCAGACGGCATGCGCCGCCCCTGCCTTCGATATCACCCTCGGCCGTTTATTCCGGGGGAACAAACAGCAACGCTCGCGGCTGTAAATCCAACACCCACAATTGCGCAAATACTGGACTTGAGCGCTTCCGATGTCACATCACCGTCCTGAAGCCCGATCTCGAATCATCACCGATCATCATCGGACCACTTTTCTCACTGTGACAAGGTTGGTGACCTCCGCCTTGCGTGATTTGCGCCACGTCGGCGGTTGGTTGGCGGTTGAGGTCACGAGGGTGTCGGGCGTTACGGTGGAGTGTCGGAGTTTCGGAACCAATATAAAAGCCGACCGGCTTCTACACCGTTTTCATCCGGCATCACCCTTCAGCCCGGCAGCCTCAGCAAATCAGCCGACCACCGCGGCCGCAGTCGAAACCAGCACCGTTATCAGTTTGTTGTAACCTGAAGCCTCACTCGCCAGGTCGTCGTCGGCGTCATGACGCGCCTCGTCTCCGCCTGTCTCCTGCTCGGAGCGCTGCTGGTGTGCGCATCCGCCGGTCGGATCTCCAGCAACGACCGACTCGGGGATGACCCGCTGTCGCTCAAGGTGAGATTGAGACTTGGCGACAGGCAGCAGATACGGCGCGAACGGCGTGGGACGTGGGATGTACTCCCCTTCCCTAAGTTGAGCGGACTACCTGCCGTGCCGCGTCTTGCGATCGCAACAACGGGCGAGCGACAGCCCCCCAGGAAGGAAAATGAGATCGCGCTGACCGACCCTCGCTGTCCTATTCGGCTGGCAGGTGGCAGCCCTCGCGGGCGCTACCGGCGCCCAAAGCGGCTTGCGCGGATGCTCTTCGCCCTTGTCAGTTGTCACGTACCTTGCTGGGGGCTGGTAGCGGGGGTAGCAGGCGGTTCGGGGCACTCGCAGGAGCGTAGCAGTCGGTCACCGGTGTGGCGGATGTGCGGGTTTCGCGGATGCGCGGGTGGGATCCAACTTTCGGACATGCAACGAATAAGCGTTGTGCCTTGCCTGTTTGTTTGTGTCACATCGGGTTGTATACCGTACACAAAGGCCGCGGGGTTGAGCAGTACAGCGCAGGCCGCCAGGCCAAACCGCTTCCAGTTCCGGAATGCTGTCGGCTGGGCGCACGGTTGGACACAACCCCAAAACCAAAAGATTGCGCTCAAGACCTGCTTCCCAACGTCCGTCGCGCCCGACATGCTCGAGCGATACGGGTGGGGCCCCAGGGCCGGGCACTCGGGACATACATGGTTCTGACCCATGGGTCGGCCGTCCCCATGGGTCAGTCGCACCCTCCAGGACTTGTTCATGTTTACGCTGACGCCTCCATGCGGCCGCAACAATCTACCGGTTTTCCTTTGCCCGATTTCGTTTTGTCTGTGAATAGTCTCGGAACATCCCTTCTTCCCTTGCCTACGCTGTCGAGCACCAGACGCACCTCACCTCACCTCACCTCGCCTCACGGGACCGCGCCGCGTGTTCTCAAATCCTGCTGCTGTTGCTGCTGCCCCACAAACCGAAACCCCGGCCCCGCAGTGGCTGACCGAACGCATGCGCGGGGCTGAGAAGAAGAAGGGGGAGGGGGAGGAGGGCGACTGCGGCATCGTCGCCACCAAGTATGAGGTGCCGCCCTCCATGAGCAAGGACTTCATCGAGGAGTGGTGGGTCGGGTGGGGTCGGGGTGGGTTGGGTTGGAATGGGGTCAGGTCTCCGCTTGTGCGCGTGTTGGGGCAGGGGGATATTTGTGCGCGTGTTGGGACAGGGTTCAAAGCGAAAACAAACAGCGAGGGTCGAGTGGAGGCTTGAAGACGACGAGTGCGGTACAGCCGAAGGGAGGTGTCGGGCAGGCAGGTGGGCGCGTGTGCGTGTGGCGCGATGTGCGTCGGCAAGCTGGCAGCGCAGCCGCACTTCCCGCCCACCAACGCGGTGGTGTGTGCTTCCCGACTTGACCACCGGCACCCGCAGGCGCCGGCTGCAAGACATGACGATGAAGGAGGAGGGCATCCGGATGTACGACCTGAAGAAAACCATGGGCGACAACGTCTACTTCTGGACCGTGAGTTGGGTTTCAAGCGTGCGTCCGTGATATAAAGTGCACACTTGGGGCGGGGTGCCGTATCGCAGCCGTACGCCTACACCTACCCCCTCGACGTGAGCAAATCAGGTCTCCACTTCTCCACAATCACACCGCGACGTCTGTGCGGAGCGGCGAAGAAACCTTGTTCATAGCTTGCTGCGCCAGGGTGAATTGAATTGAAGGCGCCCAGTCGGTTACTTCTTCGGCGGCCCTGCGCTGCGTCGTCCCCTCGTTCTCCACGTAGCGAGGAGCGCACGGGCTGTAACGTGTGCTTGCTCGCGCCGGTATGAGAACGAACGCATCCCTTCGGCCCCCCCGTGTTGCCCCCCGCGTCCTGGCCCCTCGGCACCCCGCCCTGCCCGGACGGCCACGTGGGACCGTACGACAGTACGGCGAGTGGGACAGCATGGACAAATTCATGGAGCACTTCACGTGAGTTCGCCGTACTGGCCGTACATACAGGAACCCGAGTCGGTCTTGGGCATTGCTAGTGTGGGCTCCAGCCTCAAAAGAGGATGACAGCGTAGGGCCTGTCCCATGGGCCCAGGGCCGCCGGCGGCGTCCCGCACGTCCTCGCCTCAAACCCGCTTGCGTGAATGGGAGAGTGACCCGTGACCCGCGGGTCTTTGCACCTTCCTGATCATCCTCGCTCGAAATCCCCCCTTGCTGTATCGACTGCACGTGCCCTTCTCTATCTTCGCATCCCCGACAGCGCCGACTACATGACCGACTTCCAGAACTTCCTGAACGACCGCGACATCATGTGGCACATGTTCCCGCTGAAGAACGTGACCGACAAGGCAGCCATGAAGAAGAAGGTGGGTGAAGGGTGGGCCCCCGGCCCCCGGGGCGGGATGGGGTCATGGGGACGCGCGTACATGGGCGCGCACAAGAAGTGGGACTGGCCCTGTGTCGAGATCCGCCGCCTACAATGATGCACGATTGGCCAGATGGCGGTGGACAGCCTCAGCAGAGTCACTGTTTGCGAGGATGAAGTTCCACGTCTCCAGAGAAAAAAGTATTGACCCGGCGATTTCGAAGACGCCCACTCCCGACCTTTTTTGGAGGGTTGGTGTTCCGATTTTTTTTCCGTCTGGATTCAAAAGGGCCCTCCCTAGAGCCCGTTCCGCTGAAGGAACACCCGCTTACGGGTCCCCCCGCCCCCGGCGCTGCAGGAGTCGGCCGACAACCGCGGGGGCAAGGGCAAGGGCGATGACCCGCGGGACATGATGGCGCACGTCGTCATCGAGTACCACGTGCCGCCGTCCAAGGTAGGCAGTCGATCAGTGCGTATCAGTGCGCAAAAGGACGTGTAGGCAGTCCAGCGTATCAGTGCGCAAAAGGACGTGTAGACAGTCGAGCGTATCAGTGCGCACATGGACGTGTAGGCAGTCCAGCGTATCAGTGCGCACATGGGGTGGTGGTGGTGTCGACTGCAGACCACGCGGGCGGGCTGCACCCTCGCAACCCAGGAGACGTACTGTGTAGTGTTCCTGGCTTGAAAATATATTTTGGGTCTTCCGAGATGCATTTAGACTGGGCCGAGTGCGCAGGGATGGTCCGGGTCGGTGGGCATTACCCAGACAAGGATGAGGCCCAACGCCCAAGACCTGCGTTCTTCGGCCACTCCGCTGGTCTTCGGCGGTCTGGGTTGATACCTGGGGTCAATTCTGAGAAGGGCCCCTGGCCATTTGGCAGGGCTGTGCCGCCATGCCTGCCTGGAAATCCCACACCAGTCCCGGCCTGTCTCCCACTTCCCCCGCCCCTCCCCACCTCTCCCCAGATCGGCGACTTCATCGACGCCTGGAAGGACTGCGCCATGGACACGTGGGACGAGGAGGAGAACAGCATCTACGCGTGAGTGTACGGCACGTGTAATGGGCATGGACGAGCATGCGCGTCAGTACGGGTCCCCGAGTGCGTGCACGGGCCGGTCGAGAACGTGTACGGGGGTGGACGAGTGTGTATGTACGGAATGGAACATGGGGTAGCGGCGGAAGCAAGCGGCTGGGTGGGTGGGAAAGATGTTAGTGGGTGCGATTCTCATTCTTTCGGGTGATTTTCCGACCCCGATACCCCCCCCACACACACCTGACGGCCTCACTCGTCCGCGTGCGCAATTAGGGTCCTCGCAAGTCGGTGTGTCTCGGTTTATTTTAACACACCTGACGGCCTCTCCCCCCCCCGCTGCTCTCCAGGCTGCGCAAGGTGGCTTCCATGAACCACCACTTTGTGGCGTACGGCACTTGGGACTCGTACGACGCGTACATGGACCACTTCATGGCCAAGCACACCCGCCGTCTCCGCAAGTAAGTGGTTGCGGGTAGTATCGGGAAGGGGGTCCCCGCGGGCATTGGCGAGGGGCAAGGCGGGTGGTGCAGGGCGGCGCACAGGGAAGTGGCGTGATGTGCTGCGGGTTGCGGGGTACGGCACGTGCGGGTTGGGGACGACGGATTAGTCCCATCATTATGTTGATTGCTCGGGGTCCGGATCGTCCTGATCGTTTGCGTCGGAGGAGTTTCACACAGGAGGGGCCGGACGTCGAAGACTCGTGTGCGAGGGTCCGCGAGGGTCCCCGGGTGCACGCCTGCGAATTGGATTGAATGCGCAGTAGTTGAGGAGGGGGGAAGGCTGACCGGTAAACCTGCGAGTATCCGTTTCCAGTGTTTGTTTGTCGTAAAGTTGCGTTTCGAGGCTTCGAGTGTTATGACTTGATCCGCTTTATACAAAGATGTATGCCCCTGCGGTTGCCACCTGCCGTACGACAGGTTCCTGGCCGAGAGCGACATCATGTGGTTCTCCGACCCCCTCATGTCCCTGGGGGAGGAGGAGGATCTGTGAGCGGAGCAGCGGTGTGCTGGCCAGCGGGGGGGGGGAGAGCAGAGGGCCTACTGCGGGAGGTGTTGGTGTTGGTGATGGTACGGATGATAGGTTGGTGACTCGTGTGAGAGACGGCGCCGATGCGATGGAGGCGATGTCGGCGACGGCTGAAGCGAGTTGATCAGGTGGGTAGGGCAGATGGTATCGATGTTGAATGGGGAGGGGGGGGGGCAGAATCTCGAGGCTGCAAGGTGAAAGCGTGGCGCCGGAAGCGCTAAGGTTGCGTGTATTACCTGATCGATGTCACTCGGGTTGTACACGTGCGAGCGCCGCAAGGCTGTCGTCTTTTGCCTGCAGCCGTTGGGATCTGTCGAGTTGGCAGAAGCGGTTACTAGATGCAGACCGAATGATACGGTTGGGGGTGGCAGAATCGTGAGGAGGCTGCATGGTGAAAGCGTGGCGCCGGAGGCGCTCCGGTAATGTGTTGACTGGTTGGTCGATGTGACCCTCTTCAGAACACGTGTGAGCGCTGCAGGGCTGTCTACTTTTGCCAGCAGAAGTTGGGATCCGTCGAGTTGGCAGGAAGCAGGTACCAGGTACAGACCGAATGTTAGGGTACTGATGGGTTCGACAGTTGGTAAAATTGTATTCGTCGCTTCAGTTGGCCGAATCGTGGACATCTCCGGGCTGTCGACACCTCTGTCGATGGTACTTTTTGCTTTGGTACAACTTACGTCTGTAACACGCGGACACGCACACTTCCCCGTTGAAACTGCCCTCGACAGCTGCCGAACTGCTACCACCGCCTTGACAGGTGTGAACTAGCTGAGGTTGCAATCCGACGATTCCAGTCACTGTCCCGCCGAAGCCGCCGCAGGGGTGCCCCAGTTAAGTAATTTGTGAAACTGAGCCGCCCGCCGGCACAGGGGCGCGCCACACCGCCCTTCCACTCTCCAAGTGGACGACAGCGATTTAAAGACCCGCGGCGACCGCACAATAGCCGAGCGATGACGGTGTTGCGCTGCTCCCGCCGCCCTTATCCCCTGTCCCTGTCAGAGGGCGGTCCCGCCGCCGCCGCCGCCGTCAAAGTGACAACCAAGTGCCGCTCCGCGCTGCAATCCCGCTTGCGCGCGCCTGCGGAGATTGCGCGCCTCTGCCGATCATGCTCACGCCTTGCAGCGCGGCGCCAATCCGCGCGGCTCCTCGGATGGTGGCGCCCCCCTCCACTTCATCCGCACATCCAAGCACACATCCAAGGCGGTCCTCTGGTACAGCAGGACAGGCTCAGTCTTGAGGCACTATAGCAGCAACAGGGACTGCGATCCAGGCGAATAACGGGGCCCACCTACCGGGCCCCCCAAGCACGACCTGTACAGCTTCCATGGCCGCACACCACCGTGTCCTCCTGGTACGGCACCGTGATTTTTGGATACGGCAACGCGGCGGCATCAGTGCCCCTTTTTCTTCTTGGCCGCCTCGCGCTTCTTCCGCCGCGCCTCCGCCGCCGCGCGCTTGGCCTCCTCCTCCGCCAGCCGCCGCGCCTCCTCCTCCGCCTGCGGCAGGTGGCGGCGGTTCGCCAAAATGCGTCACACGACCGTCCATGTGACTATCTTGTGGTCAGCGCGAAACCCAACCCCCGCCCGAACCACCCAGGTATGTGATGCTCATGTGGGTTCATGTGGGTTTATGTGGGTTCATGAGATGTTTGATCCGTTGCGTTTATGCACATACGGGTTGGTGATGCGGGACCCATGGGGTCATGCGGGTCGGGGGCCGGCCGCAAAGAGTCCCCCCGGGGAGTGCGTCGCAGCAGCGGCCAGAAGGGCGACAGGGCAGCCCCCTGATGTCCGTCAAGACAGGGCGGCCCCCTCACTGCACAACCCAGCCCAGCGAAGCGCACCTCGGCATTACTTCTGCCCATGCACCCTCTCAAACCGCGCGCCTGGCGCAGCCCCGGGCTTGCTTGCCGGACGCGATGCAGCCCTCGCCCGCCTCCGCTGATGTCCCGCGGGTCGAACACCAGATGACTCGCGCCCTACAACACATCAACTAAACCCCCGGCTTGACTCGCTGTCCCGCCGCCCGTTCGCGTATCCTCAAAACCCACCCACGACCTCGTGCCCTGCCACACCTCTGCCTGGCCCCGGCCCCCTCTCCTCACCCGGAGTCGCTCCTCCTCCAGGCGCCGCCGCTCCTCCTCCTCCGCCTGCACCGCCCCACGGGAGAAGGGAGAGGGGGGTTTCACGACGTGGAGCCAAGACCAGTACCAAGGCGAAGAAGACGTGGCTGGCTGACGGCATTGCGGTTCAGGTTACACCACCGCCTCTTCGCTCACGGGGCCCCGTTCGTCAGAGACCCATGGGCCTTCGGCTCCCCCAGGCCCTCACGACTCCAACTCGAGTGCCTTAGCGTCCCCAACTAGCAATGCCACCACCACCACCACTACTACCATCACCAACACCAACAACCACAGGCGGAATCTGCCGCACCGACGCGTTCTGCCGGGTCGAGTACAGTTGGGTTCAGTTGCGTTGGTTGCATTCATTGGGTTGATCTTGACTTCTATTACATGTTCCATGCTTCCATCCCGTCCCTCCGTCGCCCGCCGCCCGCTGCCCCCCGCCAGCTGCCGATGCCAACCTCCTTCCCTCCCCGGCCCGCCACAGGCCACACCTTGAGCCGCGCCCGCTCCATCTCCTCCAGTCGGTCCTCCTCCGCGTCCTCCTCGTCGCGCTTCTTGCGGGCGGCCGCGAGCCGCTCCTCCCGCGCCTTGGCCCTGCAGGCAAGCACGCCCCCGGCAGCCAACTCGACGGCGATTTTGATGATGGCGGGTCCCACGGGTCGGTCCCACAGCGCCGGTGGCCGCAGCTGCTCGTACCCCAATCCCCAAAATCCAAAAGAAAATGTCTTATGCCTCAGCAATCCAGATCATCGTACAGCCGCACAGGTTTCCGTACAAGTCCCGTACAGATTCCGGACCCACTCGATCTCCTCCTTGGCCCTCCGCTCCGCCACCTTGGCCTCCGCCTCCGTCTCCGTGGCGGACAGCTCCGTCGCCAGTTTCGTCCGCTCCCCCGCGCCGCCCTCCGTCACCCGCTTGATCCACGTCTGCGCCCGCTGCGACGACGCCAGCGAGAGTGCCGTATTGCCGTACGCGTTTTTGAAGCTGGTGTGCGCGTTGTGGGTCAGAAGCAGGCCCACCACCTGTCCCAGGGGGTCGTGACCGTGAGGCAGCCGCGGCAGGGGCGGCAGGGGTGCGTTGCGGGGTGAGTTGCACGGACAGCGAGATGGGTTACGGCTGTGGGATACGGCACTCCGGTGGAGCGATGCAGTCCCGCGGGTCGGTCAGGACCGCGGACAGCGGACGGCATCTCGCGGTCAGGGCCGCGGGGGAGGGATATCTGGACAACCGACAACACAACAACATCCGTTACGGTCTGTCCACCCACGGCAGTAAGTGGGCCCATCCGCCCCCCGACACACACACCTGGTCGTGCCCCTTGCTGGCCGCCACGTGCAGCGGCCGGTTCCCCAGCTCCCCCACCGCGTCAACGTTGGCACCGCCCTCCAGCAGCAGCCGGGTCATGGCGGCACTGCCGCCGTACGCCGCCCAGTGGAGCGCGGTGTCGCCGGAGCGTGTGGCGGCGTGCACGTCGGCGCCCATCTGCGGGAGGGTGAGGGGCCGGGGCAGGGGGAAGGGGCCGGCGGGCCAGCGCGTCCTCAGTTGCTTAAATATGTCACACAACACACACATATATATACATATGCGTATGGATATGTATACGCGCTTAGCTGACAGAACCGCCCTTCGAATGTGTATGAGAGTGTACATGTGTGGCTGGCTGGGCAGAAAATAATACAGCCGCCGGACAGCCCGGGTTGCAGGTGGGTCGGATTGAGTTCGGGAGTGGTTGCAGCGAGGTCCGGTCCGGCGGGCCGAGAGAGCTCCGGAGTCCAGGAACCGCAGCCCAGGAGCCGGAGTCCGCGGATCGCTGCGACGCGTCCCGCCGTCATATGGGGCTGCCCTCAAGCCCCGCCCCGAAACCACGTGTGAGCGTCCGTGGCCGAGCATGCACGTGGCGCCACAACCCAGATCGCCGGCTGACATAACCGATGCTCTCGTAACGGGCGGCCTGCTAGGCTCGTTGTCGGGTGGGGTGTGGCCACACTGAGGGGGACCCATAGGGCAGTGGCGGGTCCCGGGGCCAGGCTGGCCTTGTCGTGACGGATTGGGGACAGCCCGTTGTGGACCTGAGCGACCCATGGGTCGTGCCCCACCTGGAGCAGCAGCTCGACCACCTGTACGGACCCGGATTGTACTGCTTGGATCCTGTCAAGGTGCGGGGCGCATGCGGCCGGTTACGGTGGGTTATAGCTAGTGATGCCACCGCAATTGACGAGTACGTGCATCACAGTCTCTAGGATAATCTGCCCCAAGTGTGGTGGTGGGTGTCCGTATGAGGGGATCTCGGGATGGCAGCGTGCACTGCGCATCCGCGGGTCGGGGTGCTTGCAGTAGCGGCAGTTGCAGCAGCGTTCCGGGCGCATCTACGCGCTGCGCTCGTTGCCCTTGCAACTACAGTATTTGCAGCCTATAGGCCTTGCCAACCTATATAGCAAAGGCCGGGTTCAAGTCGCCCTGCCCCGCGCGCGGTCTACAGCCCTTGAAGTCAAGGTACACACCATCCAGACGTCACCAACTTACAGTGGGGTCACGCCACCGCTGGATGTCTGCTCGATGTCCGCACCTCTATCAAGTGCAATCTGGGGACCGGAGAGTGAAAGTACGGTCAAGGGCTGCAAGCGCAAGTCGCGCAACAACACATGCGGAGACACTCCGCGACCCCGACGACAGTCGTGCATTTCCATGTCAGTCCGCCCTTACCTGGACACTTTCTACATCGTTATCTTTCACAGCTTGAAACAAATCGACGACCTCGCTGTCTGTGTCCCGAAACACGACGCACGAGTGATCAATCCGATCATTACATATGCATACCACATGACATTATATTACCTTCTCGTGCAACTCTGTCAAGGGTAGAAGGACTTCCGCCTTCGTAGCGCGCTTCCTCAAACTCCTCTTCCATGTCAGCCCGACCAAAACCTAATAAAGCTCAGTAGGTAGCCTTGTTATTCGCTTGTAATGCTCTTCTACCTTCCCTTAGTGCCTCTGCCAATTTAACCAGATGCGCAAGGCAGGTCCTACTTCGATGCTGCACGCCGCTGCAATCGTTTCTTGCAATTGCAAACTACGCATATTGAGATACAATCATCTAAATTAAACTATGAGCCAGTAACAGTTGGCCGGGGCACGCTCCGAGACCTATGCTCCGGATTCACGAAACATGAAAGCAAGCCGAAGTCGGTCCAACAGATAACACCTTGTAATAATTCTCTATGTGATGTCTTAATTGCACGAAATACTGTTGATGGACATCTGAAAGTCGGCTTTTGAACGTCTTCCGACGGCTGTGTCGCCTTTCGTGCCAAACCAGAATCTTGTTTCCGATACAAATTGGTGCATTCCCTTCAAGGGCAGTAACATCATTGTTAGTGAATTACAGATTCCGGCTTAACGTCGTTTGGCTGCTGTCCTTCACATCCAGCGCAACTCCAAGTTCGACGCCATGACACGTGTCTCGTTGCCGAAGCGAGTAGAAGGTCATGACAGGCCGCCTGCTCTGATTGCACCCTCAATTCTCTCCAGTGACTTCGCTCGTCTTGCCGACGACTGCAAGCGCATGATGGACCTTGGCGCAGATTGGCTTCACGTTGACGTCATGGTGAGCAGATGTCGAACAATTGCGAGCCTCATGCGGTTGCCAACCAGTCGCGCGCGCGGGACTTGTTTGCGGGACTGTCGTGGCATCGCCGACGGTTGGCGTGCTGACGTGAGACGGCAGAGGAAAGACCTTCCGTAATGCACCCTTCTGTGGTATTCGGATTTCTTCGTGACTGTCAAGGACAAGTTCTGTCTACATAAACATATCAACAGCAAAAAATACAACAGGAACACACTGCTCATGCCGGTGGAAAGACGTCGCAAATGTAGCCGTCGCAGTGTCCATCGCCGCCTACGGCCTCTCACAACCGACTTTGATGCTAATGTTCACAGCTCCCGTCCGCCCGTCGCGTGTTGCGTTGCGCCAACAAACGCGGACCCTTCCTCCCGGCGGCTGCACCCTCGTCCCCAGAGCCCAGACCGAGTGCTGTCGTAACCACCATAGCCACCATGCACAGAAAGCTGCGGCGCCTGACAGCGCACGTGCACGGGCAAATCCATCCTCGTCATAAGCAGCACCATCGCGATCGCACTGCTGCGCTGCCCACACCACGACATCCCCAAACCCGGTGCGCCAAGGCCCCAAACTGTTGTCGCCCGTCCCTAGCACCTGCTCGTGGTTCCCCGCCGACCTCGCCACCTCCTCTTCATCCGCTTCCTCCGCTTCCTCCTCAGGACGGTCACTTCGTGCCCAACCTGACCCTGGGCGCCCCCGTGGTGGCCTCCCTGCGCAAACACACCAGCGCATTCCTGGACTGCCACCTCATGACCACCAACCCCGAGATGTGGGTCAAGGTACGGCAAGGCTGAAGGGGGAGTTAATGAGTCCGACGCCTGTTATGAGTGAGGGGGCGTGAGGGGCTGACGACATGGCTGCGTTCAGCACTTGCGTGTAGATCCACCCGGGGTAACCCCACCCACTCTTCCGCCTCCGACACTGTCGGCCGTCCCATGGGTCGGGCGGTCTCGTTGTCTTCCTGGGCTCTGTTCTCACTCCAACCCTTCCAACTTGCCTCCCGCCCCGCCTTTCTCCCGCGTCTGTTCCGCTCCTCGGTCGGTGTGTGCTGCATCCCCTCGCCCGCAGGACTTCGCCAAGGCGGGTGCCGACATGTTCACGTTCCACCTGGAGGCGGCCGCGGGACCCAACTCGGACGACTGGCACTCGCTGTCGCCCGAGGAGGCCAGCGCGGCGGTGGTGGACATGTGCCACGGGGTGCGGGCCGCCGGGATGCACGTGGGGTTGGCGCTGAGGCCCGCGACGCCCGTCGAGCTGGCCATACCCTACATCGAGCAGGGCCTCGTGGACATGGTGGGTATCGAACCGGGGATCGTCACACAGCGATCCGGGCCTGACGCTGGCCAAGTTCTGCCAACCCAGCCCTAACGGAAACGCGTCCTCACCGCGTCCCGCTGTCAGGTCCTGATTATGACCGTGGAGCCGGGTTTCGGAGGCCAGTCGTTTATGGCGGAGAAGGCCGCCAAGGCGGCAGTACTGCGCAAGAGGTTTCCCGACCTGTTGATCCAGGTGGGTCCCTGGGGCCTGGGTGAGGGCGATGGTGGGTCCTAGGGTAGACGGTCTGTATCAGCATGGGTAAGGAGTTTCCATGGGTAGGCTAGGAGGGGTGAGGGCTGGCACGAGAATGGGGTGGGAGCGCGATCAGCGGTGCAGAAAGGGCGTTGTGCCCAGGCAGGGGTAAACGTGTAGTTCGAGATGAACGGTTCCACCTTAGCGCGCTGCTTCAACACTCCACACATATTTGACTTCAACACTCCACAAATATTTGACGAAGGCGACGCGTCCCAGTTGCTGGGCCCTACGTGCACATCGTAGTGCGGGGCCCTACGTGCAGCCATGTGCGCCCCACCCATGAGCACGACGGTATGGGCAGCATGCGATTTAGGAACGGCTTGAGTACGTCAACGTGCCCACCCCTTGCCACGGGACGGCGCGCACCCCGTCGTTCCCGCGCCGCGCCGCTTCACCGCCACCACCCTGCAGGTCGACGGCGGCCTGGCCCCGAGCACCGTGGGCCGGGCGGCGGCCGCGGGCGCCAACGTCATCGTGGCGGGGTCGGCCATCTTTGGCGCCGACCAGCCCGCGGTCGTCATTCAGCAGTTGAGGGATGCCGTCAACGAGGCCGCCACCAGTGGCGCCGTGCCGCACTGAGTGTGTGACTGTCGGGTGAACGCGCCCATCCTTCGGCGAGGTGTTGTCCGTGTGTGGAGGCCTTGACAGGTCCCTCCATGCGAACCCAACCCGGGGGCGGCGATGGGGGCAGGGGTGTGCCTGAGGGCCCAACGTGGCGCCGGCCCGCATAGTCTGGGGCTCGGTTAGCACGGGAGAGCCACCCGGCGGGAGGCAGAGGCGGGGAAGGCTCTGGGCGGGAGGGGTGGACGGGAGCAGTGGGCAGGAGGAGTGGGCAGGCAACTGGCGTCAGGGGGTTGGGGTCGTTACGGCTGATCGGATGGTATCTTTGGGCGCCGCCGTTTGGGACCCTCGTACAGCGAGACAGTTAGCATGACGGCCAGCTGATACTTGCAGCAGGAAAGCGGAAGGCACTGGATCACCAATTATCCGGGATTTGATTTTTATGTTTAACCCAACGGAGGTTCGCGCACAATATGGCGCCAATAACTCACTGCTGTGCATCGCCAGGCCGCCCATTGGTCCAACGGTTGCCCAGACGACCTTCCCGCGTCCAATGGCAGCGTTCGACAGGTGGCGAGCTGGGACAGCGAATCGCAACTGCTCGGGGGTACCCGCCGTTGTACGGTCTTGGTGTCTGCCGTACTGACCTATACTGACGCAGCACGACACTTCTCGCCACACACATACGCCCACCGCAGCCTTTCATTTACGCAATGGTCGGGCGATGGCCGATTGGGTACATTACATACGCACACGGGCAACTTTTGGGCACTGCTCTTGCCCCTTGCATGCCACGCACTCGTGTTCTGCCTGCCTAAGAACGCACATGAGCGTCGGGCGGGCTTCTCGCTACACACATGAGCGGGTGGCTCAGGGTCCCTCATGCCAAGGCATGTATGCACGGGGACGGGGTGCCCACCGTAGGATGAGGAGCTGCTTTGCCGTACGCGGTACGCCCTGTGCCCGTCGGGGTCAACAACACCCGTCAGTCGAAACAGTCGAGGCGCAGCGGGACGGAACCAATCGCAGGACGCCCCTGTTCTCCAGGAGCCCGTCATGAGCTGCGGATCCGCCGTGGGTGCGTGTCCCGTACGGATGTCGGCCCTCCTCGCCCGCGCTTTAGGGTCAGGGATACCGCTAGCTGCGAACTTATAATTGGGGTCAAACGAGCCCAGATTGGTAACAATCTAGTACACTGGCCTCACTGGGTTGGGTACCCAATCATGCCTGCGACCCGTCGCGCTGCCTCACGCTACCCATGAGCTCCGCGAACATAATGGTAGCTGCTGGTGAGAAAGGGTGCTTGGGCGCATCGCAGTCCGTCGAAGGCATCACGCCCGCTTCCCGCTGTGACGTTGATTCATACGTGCTTGACCTCTGTCACCTTCAAACTGTTTGGATGGCGTCCACTTGCAACCAAAAGAATCTTTACGACTGGAGTGACGATCCCGGTGTTGAGCGGTGCTCACCAAGCCGCACTTGGGCTGGGAGACCTGCTTGCCACGAGATCTGACCCTAATTGGCCCCTGGTATATCGGAATTCAAGAATGTTCAGCATTTTGCAAAGGCAGCCTGCAGCTTACGTGAGGGTCTGTGCCGTTGCCCCGTTTCGAATTCGTGGCACGCACATAACCTTGCTTTCTGCTATACTTTATTTATACTTAGATCGATATCTGCGGCTCTTCGTTCTATTTCCCCCGTTTAAATGGTGGTGATGACTTCTGAGGGCGCACTAGCGTCTGGGTAGTATTGAGATATGAGTGTAGAAATGAGGTAATCTATGAGTATGAACTTGAAACTTGCAGGATTGCACCGATAAGCTGTACGGCGGCTGGACGGCACATGTCAAGTGCGGTTCGAGGACTGGCCCTTAGCTTATCATAACCCCACCGTGTATCTTATGGCGGGTTGCAAAACAAACTCCGTTTCCAACGTGAACTTCGCGATGTTGAGCAAACCTGTATTGGTAGGCCTTTTGGTCGTTTTGGTCAGGTTGCTCGTCCCAGATTGCTCAAATCAGTACGCAGAATGTCCCGATTGCGGCGAAATAACAACGCCAAACACTCCCATCCGAGATGGCTTTTCACTAGAGGGATAGGATAGTGTACTTGACTGAAAAAGCACAGTCAAAGGAGCCGCAAGGTGCCGTCGAGAATGTAGTTTTGAAATTTTGCTGAGCAATTTTGGACGAGCAACCTGACCAAAGGCCTACCAATCGAGGTTGCTCAACATCGTGGATTTCACGTTGGAAAACGGAATTTGTTTTGCAACCCGCCATAATGATGACCAACGTTAGACATACATTAAGATCAGCTCGCCTGGTGCCATCTGGTTGCCCCCTAAACCGAGGAAATGTATGAACCGAGGAAATGTATGTGCGACATTCAGGTTTAGTTGGCAGCACCTCAGCCGCAGCAAGATGACCTTTAGGCTTAGGTGAGCTGGCTTCCGACAGCCTTCGGCCCGAGAAGGTTGCCTGTTGCCCATGGATCGTTGTGTCTGCAACAGCTCGCCGAATTCGCAGCGGATTCATGCTCCCTTAGAGGTAACGTTTCTCCTAACGTTCATTCGACGCTCAATACGTTCCACAGGGTTTGATGACGCCTGAGGTCCGACCGCTGGCGACATGGTTGGCAGTAGCTCTGCAAGGCGAAAACCTGGAGGTTTGTGGGTTGGGGCCGCTCGTAATATGCAAACCATCGCATAGTATATGTACTTTACTTACGACGGGCAGTCACCTCGAAGTCCGTAACGCAGCGTTGCTTTGAACCCGATCACGGTATTTGCGAGTGGCATGCCTGGAAATGCACAAAGAGATTTGCCATACAGCTTTTTATTATTGCAATTTGCTCTTTGGCGAACCGAGTTGCAGACTTGCTGAGCCACACCTGATACCTGTATTGTATGCCCGTCCATGGCGAAGATCGCGCAGTGCTGTTTCCACCCGGCGCACGTCCCCTGCCACAATTTGTCCCTCTCATTCAGGTGCAAACGGCGCCCTCAAGGGCATCTCCAACGGCAACCCAAGCAAACAGTCACACATGCGTCTTCAGCACCTTCGAAGCCATCTTCAAGGACATCGCACGTGGCGAACTTGATCAAGAACATCTCGCATGGCATCATCGGACAAGAAGATCTCATATGGCTACATCGACCAAGGACATCATCGTTAAAACCCATTCGATTAGCATCTCCCAAGGCATCTTGCCGAGATACCGTGTGCAAGTCGATGCAAACTTGAGGCCCCACGGGAGGACGGTGGTGAGATTCGGGGGGGGGCTACTGGTCGGAAGGCCCCACGGGAGGAATGTGATGCGATGCGCGGGCTACTGGTCGGAAGGCCCCACGGGAGGAATGTGATGCGATGCGCGGGCTACTGGTCGGAAGGCCCCACGGGAGGAATGTGATGCGATGCGCGGGCTACTGGTCGGAAGGCCCCACGGGAGGAATGTGATGCGATGCGCGGGCTACTGGTCGGAAGGCCCCACGCGAGGAATGTGATGCGATGCGCGGGCTACTGGTCGGAAGGCCCCACGCGAGGAATGTGATGCGATGCGCGGGCTACTGGTCGGAAGGCCCCACGGGAGGAATGTGATGCGATGCGCGGGGGGCTACTGGTCGGAAGGCCCATGGCTCGTAACGTTCAGAACCCAGGTCAGAACCTCGCGGGAGTGCGGTGTTTCTAGTTGGGATGGCATTCAGTGATCCGATTTCGATGACGCTTATGTTCTCCTTCGTTACGAAACTAACGGGGTAATGACGGCTGCAGCTTTCACGAGGGAGACCGCCGCTACGATGCCGGTTGGAAACAGTGAGAGAGGCGCTGGATTGAGGAGGTGCAAGTTGCCTACGTGCAAGGGGATCGGGACCGAACACGGCAATATTTCTCCCCGGAAGGAATCGATCGGGGGGGCTGTCCTTACAAGGTCGATTTGGGGGACTAGCGTATAACACGACGCTCTCATCAAAATAAATGCAGTTACATGTTATGAACGAATTTGGTAGTATGACCAAGGGTCCATGACGGGCAGGTTTGATCGTTTGACCAGCAACGATGTTGATTTGGGGGATATGCCGAAGCCAACGACTACAATTTTCACATTTGAAATGTTCAGATTTACAGCCAATCCGAATGGGAAATGCCCCGCATGAGCGATGAGTCAGTGTGTCAGCCGGCGTTCTATTACAAACGACCTGTGTCACCCGTCGTACAAGTTTTGTTTCCTGGGAATCAACGTTGTGTGGGCTCCTATAAAAATTTATTTGCGACAGAGTGCGACCTCGTCCAGTAGCAGTTCAAGGGTGCCGTCGCGGACAATTCCAGAAAACGCCTGCGGTCTTCGTCGAGTCGCTTTACGAAAATAGGCATAATCAGATGGCGCGAACGTGTCATGCATCTGTGTGTATCCTGCTGACATGTTTTGTTTGTGGCCTGGGTGGCCTGGGCGGACTTGCTGCACGTGGCCCTGGTGGCGACAAGCAATTCATAGGGAGGGACGTCCCCAAGCAAACATCGACTGAAGCATCGCACTCTGACACCACGACGAAGAATCTCACCCTGCCAGAGCCAACCAGCTTCGGCTACCTAGATGTTAACTCAGAGAAGGGCAGCGCTATGTACTATATGTACTATGAGGCTCAGGAGGTTAACCCGGACGATGATGACGTTCCAATTGTGCTGTGGCTTCAGGTATGCTCGCCAACGGCCAAGGGTTCGTAACTAACAAGCGGTCGCTTTTTCCTTCAATGCATGACATCATCAACTCCATGCTTTTGATTTGGTTTAAGTTTAAAGCCCAGGCTGCATGTGGGAGAGAGCCTGCAACTTTGTTGCTGCACTGACGTGTTGTGCGGAAATTCGAGGGGTCGTTGCTATCGCGATGCGGCAAGTCTCATCCGGCCTCATACCTGGGTTCTATGCCACAATCAGCCTCAAAATCCAACAATCTCAAACTGTGATGGATTTTCATGCCTCCTGAAAGTCTGTGTTTCCCTTCCCTCCACCGGAGTCTCTCCCGTCAAGTCCCCGGCCGATCCCGTTCCCCGTGCCCTCCCCGTGCTGCCCTCGCCACCCCACCCCGCCCTACCCCAGGGAGGTCCTGGCTGCTCGTCCTTCTTCGGCATGCTGTACATCAACGGGCCGTACTTCGTCAACGACGACCTGACCCTGCGGCGCAACCTGGGCACCTGGAACCGCATCTACGGCATGCTCTTCATCGAGCAGCCCATCGGAGTGGGCTTCAGTGTCAAGGGTGAGCCCGGCGACCTTCCCCCACACCGGACGCTCTCCCGCGGCACCAATCAATAATTGCACGGTGACGGGTCGCATGACCGGACAACACTGTGCGTGTGCATGCGGGCCCCATGCCCCGGGGGCCAGCTTGGTGACCGCTCCGCGGCAGGGGTTTGGACCAGCTCGTCCGACCCACATCACAGCAGGCAGCCGCGGATGTGGGTCCATTGGATGCTGTTGGCTCTGACCTGTCCCTTGCTGCCGGATAGGTCCAGGGCGCGTTTTGGCAGCCAGCCCTCCATCCCAGCCCAGTCCACTACCCACTTGCGACGCCGCCCTCGACCCCGACACCGAATCCTCGCTTCACCCCTGACCCCCTACACTGGACCTCTGCTCTCGGCAGGCAGCTTATAACCTCCACTGTTCCCGCGTCTGTCCCTGACCAATGGGGACTTCCCAACGGTCTGAATTTCCTTTTTGGGTTGCCTCTTTTTGATCCTCAACCCAACCCACCCTGCAGGCTCCGCCCACATTCCCGACAACGAGCTGGACGTGGCCTGGGACCTGTACCGGGCGCTGCAGTCCTTCTTCCGCAAGTACCCGCACCTGCAGACCCGCCCGCTCATTATCACGGGGGAGGTGCGCAGAGCTGGAGGGCAGCGCGAGGGGTGGGCCGGGTGGGGGTTGGGGTGGCGCGACCATGGGGAAAAGGGACGGGGAACGGGTGAGCGACCGCGCTGGGATGGGCCGGGTATGGGGGCCGGGTGTCGGGGTATAGAAAATTGGTAGACATGTTCAAACTGCGCTGCTGCCAGAGCAGCCGGTGTAGATTCAACTGTACCAGAATCTCCAGCGATGTCGGGGGGACACGCGTGGGGCCGGCGGCGCGGGAAGGGGAAGTGTTGCAGCGCGAGTACTCAGTCGCGCAGGCAGGGCGCCCGGGAGGTGGCGCCGTGGGCTGTCTCGAAGCGACCTTTCCGGGTACCAGAGGGGCGCAGAGGGTTGTTGGGCAAGAGAGGTCGTGCGCGAGGTGGGGACAGCTGGATTGCGGTGGGGAGGAGGGGGAGCCTGGTTGGATGCGGGGACTGGGGACTTCCAAGAGGTCCGCGGCAGGGCCCGTGGGGCAGTGCCCGGGAGCTGTGGTGACTTGGCCGGGTGGGGTTACGCATGCGGCTCCCGTGAATGGCGATGCCTCCGAAACCGTGAGGCCTCCAAGCCAAGCAACTCCGTGCGCGTCGTTCCTCCTGCCGCAGAGCTACGCTGGCAAGTACGTCCCGTCCATCACCCACTTCATCATCCAGGTGCGCTGACCCACGGATCAGGGACCGCGCTAGGGTGCTGGTCTTGGGGTTGGGGTTTGCGGAGGGCGGCGGTAGGGGGGCCTGGAGGCCACCGCACAAGGTCGGGAACCCGCAGCTAGAGCAACAACACGGTAAGAGATAAAGGAGGGGGTAGAGGCGGGAGGCAGGGAGAGCCGTGTGGAGGCCAGTGGAGGCGCGGCTTCTGGTCCGGGCTTCCGTCCTGCCGCTCGTCATCCCTCACCTTCACCGGCCCCACGCCAGGTCGCGGGTCTACCAACGTACGGCGATACCTCCCCAGTCATTCCCATTCGCACCCCTTACCCTGGCCCAACTAACTCCGCTGTCCCCCCCCCCGCCTCCCCCCCGCCGGCCCCGCAGGCCGAGGCCCGCGTTAACGGGTTTGAGGACAAGCTGCGACACGCGCGCAAGCTGAGTCAGCATGTGGAGCCGCCCGTGTTCCAGCTGGGGGGCATGGCCATCGGGAACGGATTCACGGGTGGGTGCGTGGGAGGACCCGCAGACCCATGGGTCGGCGATGGCCCGATCTGGGTCGACCCGGGCCGGGCCGGGCCAGGCCGGGGCGGGGCGCAAGGCAGGGCGGCGCGCTGGGCTGCGGCCGGGGAAGAGTCCTTTTGAGGTGTACCGGCGACGGGATATGTTTGATCGCGACGGAGTCGGGGGAGATTCACCCCAGCGTCCCGCAGCCGCGTCCCTGCGGTCCTGTCCGCGGTCCGTGCCCCATCTCGTCCGCCTGCGTGGTGGTCCCTTCCTTCCCGGTTGATCCCGATGTCGCTGCCCCGCTGTTCACCGCCCGGCCGCAGACGCCGAGGAGCAGACCGCAGTCCAGGCGGAGGTGGCATGGGGGATGGGCCTCATTGACGGGGTGCAGCGGAAGGTGGCGGAGGCCATGCAGGACCAGGTCATCGAACTGGTGGGGCTGGGGTCGGGCTGGAGTGGGGAAAAAGGTGGGGGAGGGGTGGGGGAAAGGTTTGGGGAAGGGTGGGACGGCAGGATAGGGGTTTTAAATTGGCACCATTGCCTGCATCATTGCGGGGAGGGGGGCCGCAGCCTAGGACGAGGAGGGTAAGTGAGAGGGATTGAAGGGGAGCGGGAGAGAGGGGTGCGCGGGATGGCGGTGCCGTGAATTAGGGAGCGGAGGGCGAAGGCTCCGACAACGCTTGGGCGGGGGGAGGCACGCGCAGTTCTGACCCGTGGGGCAGTGAACGGGGAGAGGGGGCTGCAACGCGGCCGCATCCAGGCTGCAGGCTGGACGGGGTGCATCCTGAACCAGCGGTTGTGGCTGGTGGCCCGATTTCGGGGGCTCGACACGGCGGCCTGTCGGCCGCCTGCCAGGGCCGCAGCTCCCCCCCCCCGCCCCTACCCAGCTCTCCACATTCCCCTCCCCCATATTCGTGCGCACGGGTGCCCCGCAGGTCCGCAGCCGGCAGTGGCGGGCTGCGCGCAACGCCTCGGACGCGCTGCTGCATTACATCACAACGGCGGGTGGCAGCGCCACACTGGAGGACGTGCGCCGGTGAGGAGGGCGTGGGGGCTGTGTGTGTGGGAGGGGCGGATATAGGAGAATTATGTTGGGAGGAGGGCACGGAGGTGGTGGGGAGGCCTGGAGATCGGGGAGGAGGCCGGGATTTGGGGGGGGGGCTATTCCCGGTAACGCAGCGGGACTCCCGGCTCCGGGTGGCGAAGGAGCTTTGGGGCACCCACTGAAGCTGGTGCATGTGGCTGCGTCCCCAGGCGGGGAGGGAGGGCGGGCGGGCGGGAGCAAGGGTGACATGGGAGGTTGGGGTGGGGGTTAGGGGGCCGGGGACGTTCCACGACTCCGCTGTCTTGATTGACAAAAGGGGCCGGGGATCTGCGCAGGCATCTCTGCTTGGTCCGTGCAGGAACGCGGGCGGTGCGGGGCTTCGGTGCGGGGCTGGGGCAGGGAGGGGAATTACCTGGGCGGGAGGCGGACGCCCCGTGCACTGACGGCGCTGGGACCCACACCGGGCTCCTTCTTCAGGTTCCCACAGGCAGGCGGGCGGTACAGTGGGTCCGCGTGTACGTGCGTGTGAGTGTGTGCTTGTTTGGAAAGCCACCTGCACCGCTCCCCTGAAGACCACCGCCCCCGTTCCCCGTCGCCCGTCCCCGTCCCCCCCTCCCCCGGCTCAGCAACACCGGCTACGACTCCCGCAACCAGGTGGACGCCTACCTCAACTCGCCCCACCTGCGGCAGCTGCTGGCAGCCAGCGGGGTGCCCTCCGCCGCCGCCCTGCCCTGGGCCAGCTGCTCGGCCGAGGTGGACAAGGTGATGGGACACGATGTGATGAAGAGCGTCAAGGGGCTGGTGGCGGACATCCTGGACTACCGGCCAGTGCTGCTCTACCAGGTGGGTGTAGGGGGGGAGGTCGCCGGGGGGAGGGGGTCGCGGGTAGAGTTGGAGGGAAGGGCCGTGGAGGTACGGGTATGGCGGGCGGTACGATGTCCACGTGCGAGGTGCGGCGAGGAGGTCGAAGCGCGGGAGCTGGGGGAGGGGAACGGGGGTTGAAAAGAAAAACAGCCCAGACACACCCAGCCCCCAGGGGAGGGGGGTTGCGGAAGTGGGAGGCGCTCGTGGTACGGATAGGTGGGTGGGTACTGAAAGAGGAGGGGGTGGAGGGCGCAGTGACAAAGGCACTGTTGTTGTGGCGTCTTCCCGGGACTTACCATCACACCCGCCGTATCCAAACACAGCACTTGAGCCCTCACCACCGCAGCCGCAGCCGCAGCCACCACACACCACCAGTAACCCCACACCCTGTCCCACGCCCAACCCAACACCCCTCAGGGCCAGTGGGACGCCGAGTGCGGGGTGGGCTCCAACGACGCTTGGATTCACACGCTGCAGTGGCACGGACACGGCGGCTTCACGGCGGCGCCGCGAAGGTGGGGCGCCGGTTCTCCCCCGGGGCCGGAGGCCTGTGGGGACCTCGACTCGGTGTGGGGCGGGCTGAGCTGGATGGATTGACATTAACACATAGAAGGGTGGAGGGTGGTCGGGATGGACGCATGCGGTTCTGCACCCTCGCGCTCATGAGGGTCGGAGGGATTTTTTTATGGCGGTCGGAGGGGAGCAGCCAGGGCGCAGTGACCCCTTCCCCCCGCCGGTGGCTGTAGGTTGGCGAAGCCCCAACCCCACGTTGCTCGCTCCCATCGGAACGGGGTACTCGTCTGCACTCCATCCCTCTGGTACTCAGTTCCCGCGCGCAGCACATGCGCTACCCGGACTCGGACTCGGACTCGGGACCCTTGCCCTCCGCATCGTCACTTGGGCGTTGCGTCTCTCGCCCGTCGGGGCGGGGTCATGGCGCAGCGCGGTGATTGATGGCGCTTCATTGCTCGTTAACTTACTTTCACTGCAGTTAAAATGGTCTCCCTGAGCCCGGAAGAGAAGGGGCATCACGGCCGTCGTTGGGGGGGGACGCCCTCGGGTCCCGCCGCCTGTGCTGCCCGGTGCGCGCACACACACACACACACACACACACACACACATCTCTCGGTTTATTTTAACACACACACATACACGTGACCCGTTCGGGCCGGCCCCCCTCCCCTCCCCTGCGCGTGCAGCTTCTGGATGGTCAACGGGCGCATCGCGGGCTACTGGAAGTCGCACAGCACGCTGGACGTGCTGGTGCTCCGAAACACGGGCCACATGGTGCCGCACGACAACCCGCTGGTGGGCTCGGTAGTGGGGCGGTTCGAGGGCGAGTGCGTGTGTTGGCACATCCATCCCACCTGAACGCGCACCCCAAGTCCAACGGGGCATGGCTTGTCGCCGCCCGGCTCTGCTTCGACTTCAGAGGGGGGACACGCCACCTGGCATCTGGTGCACGTCCCAGTTTCCATCAAGCTGCCAGCTGCCAAGGGCATCATGCCATGGTCGCCTGGGACGTCTCGTCTCCTGCTCAAAACACAGCCATGATGACTATGATGCGCCTCACCTCACCACCAACCAAACACTATCACACTACGGACCAACAAGGCATCGATGCGAACGCAAATACAAGAAGGCAGGCCTTCCGTTGTGCATGTCTAGATCCATCCCTCTGCTAGGGCTGACGTCCGCTGGAGAAGCGTCCACAAACCAAACGAATTAAGCAACCCGTCCGACCCAAATTATTTAACAATATACTATGTAATATGTATGTAATAACCTGCGGATGCAAAATGCAACGAGCAGAAACGGAACCAGGGAGCCGCGCTGCCACCGGCACGTGTATGTGTCGAAGGGTTTAGGGTTGAAGAAGATTGTGCTTCGCCGGTCGGTGATCCGCAGCGGGGTGGGCAACCCCGGGGGCTACCCGCCGGGTGCCTCCGTGCCACCGCCCCCTTCCCCCACCCCGGGCCCCCACCCCGGGCCCCCACCCCGGCTGTTTTCTTTTTAACCCCGGGCCCAAGTTGCCCCCCCCCCAGCGCCGTGTCGCCTGACAGGTGTCCCCCCCCCCAAAACGCCCGACCCAACTCGGTTGCACGCCGCAGATTGGCCAGCTGATGCTGGAGCGGTGGGTTGAGATTGTCGTACGTGGTCGACAGTACGAGCGCGACAAGCACGTGACCCCCGCGGACGAGGAGGAGTACGCCAACCCCGACCAGGCGGATCATTCGGTCTGAGGAAGGGCGGGACTCGGGAGTCCGCGTTAGGCCGCCTCCGAAGCCGGGGCATCATCGCCGCCACGTCATCCCGCGCATGCTGCCATCCGTGCCGGCCCCGTGTCGAGCGCTCGTGGGGCGGGTGGCGTCCCTCGCCGCGTAGCCGCATTGCATGTCGCAGGCGCCCTCCCTCCGGCCCGCGTGCCGGCGATGATGTGGCGGCGGTGACGGGAGGGAGGCAACTGGAGGTGACGGAACCGCGATGACGGAGCCTGATGGGCGGGGTCGTGTGGAATTGTTGGAGGCGGGGGTTGTGGGCGGCGGGTTGGGGAGGGGGGGCTGCAGCTGGTTGACTTCAGAGAGCTGAAGACGGTGCCACCGAGGTTGCATTGGCGCTGTTGCTGTTGCTGTCGATTGGAGAGCTGCTGCTGCTGCTGCTGCTGCTACTCCTGGTGTCTTGGAGAGGGTGCTGGTGGGTGGTGGGTGGTGGTCAGAGAGCACTGCAATGTGTGGGCTTTGGACTTGCATCCGGTGGTCCGTCTGCACTGGTTGGCACTGCCTCTTGACGGTCTCTCCATGGACCGTCTCTTGATTGGCTCTTGATTAATTCGACACGGGCAGTCCGTTCCAGGGCTGCGCGTCACGAGGGACATGTGCATAAAGGGTTCGAACGCTTCAGCTGTCGTGTCACCAGTTGGCGGTTGGGCAGCATTGCGGTTGGCACGGCACCCCAGGGGCTTGTCCCACGCCCCTGCTGCTGCTGGGCGTGCGCGCACGGGGGGGTCTGGCATGCACGAATTGAGGAGCGAGTTGGTTGATGCCGGAGCTCAAACCTCCGGCCGTCGAGAAGGCAGAGGCTGGGGCGAGTACATTGTGGTGTTAGCCACACTTATGCACTTGGTTAGGACATGGAGCCGTTTTGTACACGGACCTCAGCGCGCCAAAGCTTGCTATGAGGAGTCAACAGCACGGCGGTGCGAGGGCCGTGTGTGCAAATTGGGCCATGGCCGAGAGGTGGCGCGCCGGCCTTAGGTTCCGAAAAACACGCAAGGGTTGACAGCTGCTTGTCCGAGTTTCCGCCCCGAAGAATTTTCATTCTTTTCCTTGTTTAGTCCAGTTTTTCGCCTTCCAATCGTTTTCCTTTTGCAGCCCGGCGCGCTGTGGTTTGGCACCACCGGTTGCGAACGAGTGGCGCTGGGTTCGGTTGCGGTTGGCTTGAGTGCCTGTAGACCACCTGTGACGCTGCGAGAGGCGTTTTGCGGTTGTGGCAGGTTGCGGTGTCTTGAAATAATGAAGGCCGGATATGGCGGGAATGCAACTGATCGGCGACGCAAAGTGCGATTGGGCTTGCCTAATCTGGCCTACAGTTGTTGGTTTGCGTGGCGGGCTGGGCAAAGAAGGAAAGGAGACTTTGTTTTTTCCTCAAGCAGCATAGATGGCCAGGCCGAAGGCTGAGCTCTGCTGCATATCGAAGAGCTCCCAAATGCGCTTGGTCGTTGTTTCATGTCGGAAATGATCTGGCATGCGCTGTCAGGTTGCCGGTTGGGATTGTGGCAGGTTATTGAATTTCTAGCCTTCTGCAGGGGAAAACCCACACAGAAGCAGGCTAGGGAAATCTGGTCTTTCTCTTGCAGCTTCAGTGTAAGCTTTGGCTGCTTGCCCAGGAACATAGCAGCATCAGTTAAAGGCCGCAAGACGGTACATATTGTGATGCAATAGTAAGCTGTCAAGGCCAGTCGGGAATCAAATGTTACAACCGTGGCCGGAACGGTTACTAGCACGTGCGGGCAGAGCGTACAGGCCCAGCGACGAAGATACAATACAGGCGTGGTCGATCATTGCATGTCGACAAAAAATCTGTCCTTCGCACGATCTCTGTCCTTTCAGCAATCGGCAGCAATTCGGGTGAAGGACACCCGACAGAAACCCTAGAAGCCTGGACATGCGTGGCCCGTCAAAAACTAATAATCAGAGCCAGGATGTCCAGAGAACGTTGAAACTTGCTTCCTGCCCCGCCCAAACCTGATCGTGACCTAAACATACGTTGAAGCTGGTGCTGGCTGTCCGGAGGCTGATACGTATTTTTTCTTCACGCCATCGATAGATTCTGCAAAAGATCGGAAGGGGATATGAACCTTTATATGTACAACGCCATCTGCTTTCACGAGTTTCCTGGCGGGAAGGTACGGATCGTTGTGGGTCTTCACAAGCATCGTTTGTAACTTGCCAGCAAAATACATGACAGCATTCAACCATGCTTATCATAAATTGAGACGTAGCTGTGACTATTTCCGGCCCATACCCGCTTTCAAAGGCCCAGAGCGCAACGCTGCGTTCAAGGACGGCATGTCCCAGATCGAAACGAGAAGCTGTGGAAATAAGTGATTACCATGGATAACGATGAAATCAAAACTGACTTGGCCGGAAACTCCATGCTTGAAGCGTGGAGGCAGCAGGGCGCGTTTTTTTCAGGGCCGGCTGGCGAGAACGCCCGCGGCACCAGTTCCAGCTTTAATATCGCTGGTTCAGCATGTGAAATCCATCTGATCTCGTTTCCAGCGCAGGAGCATGTGAGCAGCTCCGCGGAGGCGCCGCAACCCCCCGCCGCGGGCAGCCCGCCCTCGACCACCACCACGGCCGCCGCCGCCACCGCAGATGGCCCCACTCCAACCTTTCCCAACGGAGCCCATCAATCCGGTGCCGGCAGGCGCTCTCACCTCGGCGCCAGCGTCCAACCTGCTGGCCAGCCCGCGCACCCTCCCAGCAGCGCCGCCCCGCCAGCAAGTTTCCCCCTCTCAAGCCTGCCCCCCGCCGGCGGCCCTGGCGTCGTTGCCGGCGGCGCTCGGCGGTTGTGCGCGGGCAGCACCGTCATCGGCCCCTCGACCTCCTTCTTCACACCGCTGATTCTCTCCCGGGCGGCCTCCCCCATCCAGGCCTCCGCAGTAGGCCCCCCAGAGCAGCCGACAACGGACCTGGGGGCGGCGGTGACAATGGCTCCGGCCCCTGTTCCGGCACGGCCCGGCGAACTCCGCCCCGCTGGATCCGATGCCTTGCCCGCGCCTCATCCCGCGCCTCATCCCCCAACCCACGGAGACAGCGGCAATGCTGCAGGCCGCGGTGGCAGCGGCGATCGGGGCGCCGGGACGCGGGGCGGTCAGATCGCTGCAGACGGGGGACGGGCGATGGGGCACCTGGAGCACACAACCACCGGGACCTCTGGAAGAGGGTCGGCGGAGCACCTCACGACTGCGGCCACAGGCGCAGCATCGGCGCTCCCCATCGACCCCACCGCAGCGGCGGCATCGATGACAGCAGCAGCAGCAGTCGCGGCAGGCGTTTCAAGCGCACCCGGGTCGCCTGGATGGCCACCAGCGGCGCCAGTGCTCCTCCGTCTGCCCCCTGGCCGGCCGCAGCCACCGCCGCAGCCGCAACCGCAGCCGCCGCGGGCGGCTTCCCGCCCCGCCGCAGCACCGCCGACAGCCCCGATGTGCTGGCAGCCCCCGGGCGTGAAGCCGCAGGCCGCCACGCCGGCGGTACCGCGACCTGCTCCCCCGGGCGTCGAGGTTGCCCCCGCCGCCTGGCCGCCTGCGGCCGCGCCCAAGTCGGGCGCTGCGGGCCTCCCTGGTGAGGGGGTCCCAGGGGTCTCTCCAGGGGAGCCGGGGCGAGGACGCCGCGGTCAGCACGTTTCCTGCCGTCCATCCATTCTGCGCCTGCCTCATTTATCTTGACCCATCTCGAGACAACGGATTCCGTCTATCGCTCGTGTGCCTGCCTCCCAGTTTTGACCCGTTCCTAAGATGATTTTGACCCATTGTCTTGGAATGACTGCCTCCTACGCAACTCGCGGTACCGCGGGGTTCCCTGTTGATGACTCCTCTGTCGGTGTTGCTGCCGCAGCAGTCGCCGCGCGGGACACCGACATCGCCGTCGTCGCCTGGGCACCGGGGAGCGAAGGCCACGCCATACCCGGCGCGGCGTGCAACAAGCCGAACTGCGTCGCCGCCGCCGCGGCGGCAGGCTACACCGCCGCCGCCGCCGCCGCCGCTCGCCACGAGGTCGCCGCAGGCAACAACGCCGCGCAGTGCTGGGGGCTAGTTGGCGGCGCAACGTCCGACAGGCGACCTGCGGCTGTCGCGGTGGCGGCGTCAGCCGCACATCCAGTCGTACGGCAATGTACGGCAGCGTCGGCGTACACGGGTGCCGTGCTCTCCGAGCTGCATTCCGAGCCAGGAGCTCCCCGTCAATGCTGGAGTCAGCCGTCTGGACTTGTCAGCGCGGGAGGACTGGCAGCGGTGCCGGCCATGGCGGCGGCGGGCAGGCAGCTACCGCCGAAGCCGATGGGATTAGTCAGGGCGAACACGACGGTCGCCGCGGCCGCCAGCGCGCGGCATCAGGAGGCGGCCATTGCGCGGAGCGTGAGCGGTCCTGCAGCCCTGTCTGACCTGCCTTCCAACGCCTCGGCCGCTGCTGCTGCTGCTTCTACTGCTGCTGTGGGTGCAACTGCGAGTATTACTGCTGTTGCTGCCGCCACCACCGCTGTATCAGCAGCAGCGGCAGCAGCGCCGGGCGCTGCTGGTCAGCCACCCTCACGGATGATGATGCTGCAAGGCGACGCCGACGGCGCGGCGCATGTGCCTCGCCAGAGCTCCTCGTTGCAGCTGCACCATCAGCCTCAGCAGCAGGGGCAGCAGCGGCAGCAGCCACTGCAGGCTCAACACCCAAAGCAGCACCAGCAGCACCAGCAGCACCAGCGGGTACCGCCCGCGCCACCTCCACCCGGCGGCGGGGTGCGGGCGCCTGGCGACCCTCAGGAGGGTGGTCGGGCCGCGCAGGGGCCGGAGCCCGGGGGCGGTCAGGGGCCGGGGCCCCGGGAAGTGGTGGACCTGCAGCGGCACCAGCAGCCGCCGCTGCGTCAGGGCCCCAGCCCACTGGCTGCCGAGGAGGGCCCGCTTCAGCAGCCGTACCAGTGCTGGTCGGCCCAGCAGCAGCAGCAGCAGCAGCACTGGCAACACCACCCGGCACAGTATGTTCCTCAGCGCCCCGAGCGATGCGAACATGCGCACCCACGGACCTGTCAGCACGCCTGGGAGCAACAGCCGCATGCACGTATGCGGCCGCCACAGGACCAGCCACCGCCGCCGCAGCCGCAGCAAGGGTATCTGCAGCACCCATACTGCCACCAGCCGCAGCAGCATCAGCAACAACAACAGGGTGACCCCCAGCAAACCCAACTGCAGATGCACCATCATCAGGCCTACCAGCAGCACCTGCAGCAGCAGCAGCGTTGCCAGCAGCAGCAACTGTTGCAGCAGCAGCAGCAGCAGCGGCACCAGCAGCACATGCAGCGTCAGAAGCTGCAGCGGCCCGTGCCGCCCGTCGCGGCGCCCCCTGCCGCGCAGCTGATGCAGGCAGCCACGGAGTCAGCCGATGCCACGGTGACCCTCTTCCCCCGCAATGCAGACGAGTTCTCTGCCCGCTACGGTCAGCGCTGCCAGCAACAACTGCAACACACCGCTGTCGCCGCAGGCAGAGCAGGGGCTGCTTACACCCGGACCGGTGCCGGGTACACCGGGGCCGACGCCAATGCTGCCGGGGCTGCTTACACCGGGGCGGGGAATGGGGCCACTGGCGTGGCGGCCCCCTGCCCACGTGTCGCATGTGATGGCCGAAGCCGGATGACTATGAAGCACTTCGAAGAGGACATGCTGCATATGTGCCAGGTGAGCATTTGGGCGTGGATCCGGGATCCGGGATGGAGGTGTGCCGTATCGTACGGGAGGGAGGGGGATTCTGGGGTCCGGATGTCGAGGAATGTGGCCTTGGCGGCCTTGGCGCCTGGTGAAAAGGACAGCGATGGCTTTGCGGCAGGGGTGCGGCGTACCGGGCTTGTGCAGGGGCTATCCTCTGGAGGTGCGATTAGAAAGGCTGTAGGGGGTAGGGTGCTGTGATTCGATGAGTGTCTGTCACTGCCGGAACGGTTAACTGCCCAAGGGCAAGTAGTTGTGCGTGCAAGGCAACCATGCAACCATTACGCATGGCGGCTGCCGCTTCCCCGACCTGTGCCCACGACCTGTGCAGAGCGCCTGGGGCTGGTATGGTGGGGACACCACCGCTGCCGCGGCGGTTGTTGCAGCCGCGCAGAACGCTGATGCGCCGTCTGCTGTCCAAGGCAGCCCTTGCTTATCTGTCCAAGACCGTGTGCCGACACCGGTGCAGCAGCCCGAGTCGTGGAAAATCCAGCCGCCATCGTCGCAGCAGCAGCAACAACAGCAGCAGCAGCAGCAGCAACAACAACAGCAGCAGCAGCAACAACAGCAACAGCAGCAACAACAGCAACAGCAGCAACAGCAGCAACAGCAGCAACAGCAGCAACAGCAGCAACAGCAGCAACAGCAGCAACAGCAGCAACAACAGCAGCAGCAGCATGTGCAGCAGCAGCAGCAACACCCATGTGCTAGGCCCCTGGTGACCGGATGTGCCACTCCGGACATGGGCGGGTGGAAGTCGCCAATCGAGCCCAGCGACCCGCCTGGTCCCGATGGCAGAGCTGTTGCTGCTGCTGTTGTTGCTGCTGCATATGAAAATAGTAGACACTCCGACGTGCAGCCAAACCCCAAGCACCTGGCGCAGCAGCAGCAGCAGCAGCAGCAGCGACAACTGTACCATGGACAGCTGCGGCTGCAGCAGCAGCAGCAGCAACAACAGGCGCTGCTGCACAGACCCAACATGCTGCAGGAGCAGCGGCAGCATTACCAAGAGCAGCAACAGCAACAGCGGTACAAGCAGCAGTTGGCACACCAACAGCAGCAGGCCGCCCAGCTGCGCCTACAGCAGCAGCAACACCAGATGCAGCTTCAGCAGCTACAGTTGCGACAACAGCAGCTACAACAACAGCAGCTACAGCTGAGGGAGACAAGAATGCGCCAGCAGGCACAGGTACAGGAGCTGACACAGCAGCACCATCACCACCACCACTATCACCACCACCATCAACAATATGCGGCGTTCACCCAGGAGGTCGTCGCGCCTGAGATGCCGAGGCACAGCTCAACAGGTGATGTTGATTGTGGCGGCGGTGACGCAGGAGCCGCGTGTACAGTCGCCGGCAGCAGCAGCAGCACCCCGGATGGCGTAGGCCCGGGTGGCAACATGAGCCGGGTTGACATGGCGCCTTCTTTTGCAGCGCGATCTCCTGCAGCACAGGGAGTTAACATGTCGACGGGCGGCGGCGGCAGCGGCGGTTGTATCGGCAGCAGTGGCGGCGGCGGCGGTGCCGGCAGCGGTGGCGGGTATCAAGGCTCCATGCTGGCTTGTGATAACGGCCAGATCCAGGTCCAGAACCAGATCCAGGAGGGGTGCGCCGGCGTTGGTGACCCTGCAGCCGCTGACCGCGCGGATGGACTGGGTGCAGGTTGTCCAAGGGGGGACAGCGGCGCTGAGATCTGCTGGCCGGTTCCAGAGCGTCAGAGTGTTGCTGGCGGCGTCGCAGTGACCGAGGCGGCAGCTGTGGCGGCCGTCATTCGGCCTGACCAGACCGTGGCTGTGTCCAGCCAGCTGTCGCTTGAGGGGGATCCCGTGCACTATCCAGGACAGATGGCGGTGCCCCGGCAGCCGAGCCGTGATCACCAGGGCCATTGGCAGCAGGTGACCAGTGCCCCAATGGGCCACGATCAACACCAGGAGCAGAAGCAGCGGCAGCATGAGCAAGCGGTTTTGTATTATCAGCAGCAACAGCTGCAGCAACAGCAGATGCAACAGTCGCAGCAGCAGCAGCAGGTGCAGCAACAGCCACAGCAACAGATGGACCAACAGCAGATTCAACAGCAACAGCAGATGCAGCAACAGCAGATGCAACAGTCGCAGCAGCAGCAACAGGTGCAGCAACAACCACAGCAACAGATGCACCAACAGCAGATGCAGCAGCAACAGCAGATGCAGCACCAACAGCAGATTCAGCAGCGACAGCAGATGCAGCAACAGCAGATGCACCAACAACAGCAATGGCAGCAGATGCAGATGCAACAGATGCAGATGCAGCAAATGCAGCAACAGCAGCAGATGCAACAGCAGCAGATGCAGATGCAACACCAGCACCAGAATCACCATCAGCAGATGCAACAGCAGTACGGCCAGGCGCAGGCGAACACTGCGGCGTGCTGGCTGCACTGCCAGGAGGGTGCCGGGGACGATGATGACGATTGGTGCGACTTGGAAAGGGCCTGTAAGCGGCCCAGGGGAGAGCATCCCTAGGGCAGCGGCTCCAGGGGAAGCGGCCAATGGGGGCCGCAGGCCCAGGCTCAGGCATGTCTAGGAGATTCACCACATGAAGAGACGAGTGGTGGCTGCAGTAGCAGTGCCGTGTTTCGCTGTGGAGGGTGGGGCACCGTGTTTTCTGTTTCCTGTGTACAGCGTAATTGTCGACGGCCCAGCGGCGCACTGGGGGCATCATCGTTGCCACTGTTATCATCGTCATTGTTGTTTACTTCTATCACCAACGGAGACGTATAGTGAAGAGTCTGCTGCAGCAGCAGTACCCTCTGCGTGTTTTCAGGAAAAAAACCGCCCAACCCGCGTGTGTGTGTGTGTGTGTGTGGTCGTAGGCAGGCAGAGCAGGGGTGCGTGACATGCAAGGGGCATAGCTACTAAGCCCGGAGAACGCCCGTACGCGACCAGACCTCCGCTGCCCCAACCCATAAAGAAGCTGGAAGGATACTCTGTGTGTGTGTGTGTTCGTTAGCAGGCAAGGCGACAGTTCTTATGTGTGTTGAGCTACTGAGGGTATGCCGTGGACACTGTGGGGACACACCGAAGCATGACATCGTCGCCGCAGGGATGTGCTGCCAATGACGGGGACGGGGGAATACCAGTGAGGCAGGCACGGGCGCACGATGTCACCCAGGGATCCCTCCCCAGAGCCAGCCGCGTCCGAGCCAAGAATGCGGCGCGCGCATCCTCGGGGCATGGCTATCAAAACGTAGTTGTCGCGTTGAATTCTTTCCCTTTCAGAGGGCGCGTGAAGGGGTGTGTGGGAAGGTGCGGCACAGCAAGTGCTGCAGAGCAGAGATTGGCCGCACGTTTTGCTGTGTTGGTTCAAGGGGTTTTGTGTCGGTGCCGTGTACGTGCCATGCGGCAGGGTGGGCGGCAGAGGTGTACATCGATGGCAGGTGCACGGCCGAGGCGCGAACACTGGAAGCATAAGAGGGAGACAGCTGCGGTGCCTGCGGAAGTGCACGCGGGGTTGCGAGGGGTGCGGTTGGGTCGGGCTGGGTGCGGTTGGGTTGGGTTGGCCTGCGTTGTGTAGGTTGTTGGCTGGGTTTCGGTTTGGAGTAATCCCCTCCGGTGTTTGAATCGGTTGCATGTGGGTGGCAGTGGCGAGCTGTCCGCTAACTCCCCTGCCGGTGTGTTGCGTAGTCCAGGCGATGGAAGCTGGACGTCGAGGCGATATCAACGCGCGTAAGGACAACGATCCCCGCCCCCTCCACAGCTTTCGAACAGGCGTGTTGGCGCCTGATCGCGTGCTGCGATGTGAGCCCGAACACCCTGCACGCGCGAGGACCAATCTTGATGCTTCAACGACTGCGACCACTCTGCATTTGTACACGCAGGGCGATCTGGGAATATCACGGCATGACAACATAGCATGGCATAAGCATACCGCGAGGCAGCGACTAGTATAAGCCTCTATCATAACGGCCAAATGTAGTAAAAATAAACCGAGAGACACCAAATGTAGTGTTTTCAGTACCGTAGGTGCGGAGCACAGGGAGGGGCGTTGGTGGTGGTGGTGGTGGTGGTGGTGGTGGATGCGGTGGGTGCATATGTGTGTAGTTATGTTGAAGCCCGTGCGGCAATTCGATGTCATCGGACAAAGCGCAGTGCAGTGGGCGGCTGCCAGAGAGCGTTCACTGCGCAGGCGAACCACCTGGAAGGGGCCTTGCCTTGCGAATCCAAACCGTCCAGCCCGGCGGGCAGGCAGGCGGGCAGGCAGGCGGGCGGGCAGCCGGTCTTGAATCGGACTTCGCTCGGTTAATCGCTCGCTCAATGGCGGATGTGTCCGCAGACTGCTTTTGCCCTCTGGTGCGGTTTCAGTACTGAGCACGTGCTTGAGTTCAGAGGCTGTCTCGGAAGAGGGAAGGTTGCGCCGCTGCATGTGTACCCGAGATGCGGCGGGCGGGGGAGGAGGGGGCACCAAAGGCTGCCCGCTGCAGCTACAGCTGCCGCCACATAAGCTGCTGCCGCCGCGCTCCAGGCCAACCGTTAGATGTTCGTTTAGGCCCGCGCTGTCGATGGGAGGCGGCGCCGTGGTTGAGGAGGGAAGGGGAACCGCCTAGCAGAGGCCGCAAGCCCCCTGGGGCAGAAGCACTGGGAACACATTTGGAACCCTGAGATAACTGCCGCACCCGAGCGGTCGGTGCCGCGCGTTGGTGCTGCGCTTAAATGGGGGCCATCACCAAAGGCGCGATTTTGGGGAATAGCAACCGTTCAAAATCCCGTGTTTGCCCCGCACATTCAAGCAGCATGGCGCGGTGGCAACTGTGGAGTGGGGTCCGGTCCTCCTCCTCCCACCTGGGAGGCCGACCTGGCGTCGCGGCCTCTCAGCTGTTGGCAACGCCGTGCCGCACAGCGCGCTCTGCTCGGACGCCAGGTAAATTTCCGCATGTGTACGGATGGGTCACGGTACGGCAACCTCTACGGTGCAGAACAATACAGGGGAGGACTGGCGGGTGCGCGTGGGACGCGGGCGGCTGCTTCGGGGCACCCGAGATCGGCCACATGTCGCCACATGTCGCCGGGAAACCCTAAACCCTTCCACATGTCGCGGTGGAAGGTGTAGAACGCAGCATTCGTGAGGTTCGAGGGCACGCGTTCTGATGCCCTACATACGGCGTGGTCGTGGAGAGTGGGCAGTGGATTTGCCTCCCGGGTGCATGTTGCTACGATACCTCATCCACGGGAGGATGGAACTGTGGACCTGGCTGGCGCAGCCTGTCTAGGGGTAGGGCACAGCCGGACCCGGACGCAGCTGAACAAGTGGCTGCAGCGGCACCGACAGCGCCGTACACAACTGAGCCAACTCGCACCGCTCACCGCTGTAACCTGACGTCCGTGGCATTCCCGCATCATCGCCAGACGTGCGGACAGGTCAACGCAGCCACGTCCTCCCGAGCCAGCTGATGCGTAGCGCAGTCCAACCGTAACCATGTCTGTTAGGGTCGCCCGGTCGGGACCAAGGGTCCACCTTATAAGGGTTACCAAACATGGGTGCTTTTTTGTTGTGGGGCCGTCACTGCGAGGCAGCGCACGGGGAAGGGGAGAAGGCGCCATGCTGGCACCGCTGGTAAACCCGAACAAGTCGCGCGTGTGGTTCGGAACGACCAACGACGCCGGAGCCCTGGAGGTGGGTGCCTGGGAGAAGGGCGAGGAGCACAGGGCCAACGCTGACTGTGCCGCTCCCTGCGGTGCTTTGTCGACGGAGTCGACCTACCGACGGGGAATAGGACGCGCTGGGCGGCGCAGGGCGGGGAGGGGTGGGAGGCGGGACATGTGCTCTTATGCGTTTCAGCGGGCCATGGGGTGGCGGGTTGGGCCCCGGTTCGCTGCGTGTGGGCGGAATGTCCCCGGGGGCAGGGAGCTGCGGACAGCGACGGGTGTTCGTGCCAGGGGTGGCATGTGTACGGGCTGAGCGCTTGAATCCAGACGACGTTCCCGGTGGGGGAAACGCGCATAGGGGACTAGTGGGAGGGGGCTGTGAAGGGGTCGGGGGGAGCCGCCAGGGGGTGACGGGGGTTGTAGCGCTGCTACAACCCCCGTATCCGGTCTGGCCGTGGATACCTGGGTGGCCTTACAAGCAATGACGATCAGGGCAGGGCTCATGACCTGATATCACACCGCCAAGCAAGTGGTGTCGCTCAAGTCACTTCCTGCACATTTGGCGAAGTTCCGCCTCATACGGCCGAGTGTCATAGCGCGCTACGCGATCCGAAAAGCGGACAGGCAGCCCTGGAAAACTGTCCAGCCAATTGCTTTGCGTTAACTTCCACATCAGTGCAAGCGTTCGTTCGTTTTCGCTCCCTATAGAGTTTGAACTCTTAAGAACGGCGCAGAGGCGCATGGCACGTTCACTCGGAGCGAAATGAAAGCCGCGGAATTTTTGTAATGTGAGCTGTGGCCTTCTAGGCCAAGATCGGGAAGGGAACTTAAACGCGGATACCGTCTGCGCTGGATAGATAGACAAGATCAGCACAAGGCAAGCCATCGGCAAAGTCATCGCAAATGACAGCACGGCACTTACAACCACCTCGAGAGCACTGCGGTTTGCGGTTTCGACGCGTTAGGTTGCCTCCTTCTTAAGGATCGAGGTACGGGGCCGGTAACCTGATGGACGGCCAGATTCGTGCAGCCTGTTTCGTTGATTTTTATGCTTTATCTTTTATCAATGTGTGGATTGAACTTTTCTGTAGGTTTTTGGTGTCGGTGAAATTGATGACAATGGACAATACCAGTACAGGGTCGCTACCCGACCTCAACGGACAAGAGGATCTTTTCCTTGGCGAAAATAATATTGGTAATGTTGAAAACACGAATTATAACAAACTTGCATACATCTCGCGCGTTCGCTTAGTACACAGCGGCAAAAATAAATTCGCCCTCCTGCTTTAGACGAGCATGGAACGCCGCACTGCGTCATCACAAACGTAAATCTCTGCCCTTGCCCATGATTTGCCTGTTATATTCCAGTTGTGATCAATTATGCCTGATGTAATCGGCTGCGCTGATCGGTTGGCCTTGCCGGAGTTCCGGTGAACGCATTATGGTCGGTGTGGTCTACTTGCGGGAAAGAGGACATCTCAACATACCGTAAACTGGCCACGAAGCTGACATGTGACGGGGCAACGCTGACATGATCATCACCGCCAACCTTTGTTATTAGCTGACGACGTCGGATCGACCATATTTTGTAATCCAAAATATTTTTTAAGGCCTGCGTACAGTATAATGTACTTGACATGAACGTAGCGCCAGTACCTGCTGTGTTGCCGGAAGATTTGATTTGATTTGGTAGATCTGCCAGCATCACATCAGATATGAACGAACCGAGCTGCATCTTTTGCTCATGTATAATAGATACTTTGCGTTTACAGGTAAATTAAAGAATCGTCCTTACAGGTTGTTGATGCCGGGCGATGGGCCCCCAGCCGCAAGTACAGCGGGAGCATTCATGACAAGGCATGTGACAAAAAGCAAACGCAATACCTCTTAACCGTAACATCTGCATGATCGTCTGCATTAGAACTGTACTGCTTACGCGGTCGCTGGCAACGTTCGTGTCATCCTGCTGAACCGCACGGTCTTACCGTCCGCAACCCCCTATCCTCACTTGGGTCAAAGCCTTATTGTGTAACAACTCATCAACCACTGTTCACTTTCGGCCCCCTCTTCCCGCAACACGCCACTCCGCCGCATAAAAGTGAAACTCTTCCCCAGCGAGATGCGGCTTGCCACAGCGCGGCCATTAGAGGGAATACCGGTATCCAACCATAAGAGCAAGATTCGGACAGGAGTTGTGAGGGGCGGCGTCCCCCGATAGTGTGCCATGCACCTACCTCTGTTACATCCAGGTCTGTCTAACCAGGCCTGCTGTTGTACATACTTCAGATACCTGGTGAAAGGAAGTTTGCAGCCCATGTCAGGAAGCCCGGATGCTTTGGAGTCGCTGAGCACAGATGCGGCTCACTGGGCAACTCTCCATACACGAAAACAGGGTCTGTCACTGACGCTGGGCTGAGAAATTCACACATACGTCAGGGTCTCATCGTTGGGAGTGTGCAATGCATACCCTGAAAGGGGCCCGTACGTGAGAAGGCTGAGGGTGAATTATGGCAATTATGGCTCCGTTGTCGACTGTCAAACCCATGCAGCGTCAAAGGCGCGCTTCTTTTGGCCGTCCAAGTGTGTTTTCAGGGAGGTCAACGCCTTCGCAGTCCAGCCCGACCAACCAAGGCCAGCCAAGGCTGGCTGCCCGCACAATCCTGTAAGCCCCGCTGCGTGTACGCGATGCAACCCAGTGCAACTTGGCCATGATAAGTCGCACTAGCTCAACATGAATGTGCCTTCTTGATACATTTTAAATCGGTCGCAAAGCTGCACACCGTGCTGCGAAGTGTCAAGCAGCTTAGGGGGTCATCGATTCGAGTCAGGCAAGCCCGGAAACCGGCCGGCTTTACCTGATGCATATTAAGTCACTATTGAATTGACTTACTCGAATGGTGCATCCTCCGTTGGAAAGAGCCCACAGTAGCCGCACATGACATCCAGACGCAGTGCACCGTAACTATCGTCCACAATCAGAACACCATACCTGCCGGATATGTAAAAGACTATGCATATTAAACAAAGCACCTTCGTTTATGAGTACTCTTCTCCTGTGTAAACGATCGATTGCAGATTAATTTAGTCATGAAAGCGCCAGGAGCGGTTTTGCGATTGCGGCAAGGTTGCAGCAAGTTCAGCCAGTGATACTGCAATTAAGTGCGCCCAATTATTGTGTTACCGAAGTATTCGGCTAGTTTCCCTTAAGAGTTGTGCCGTTTGTCCATACGAGCCGTACACACACACCAAAAAATAGACACCTCTTCACGCACACCCTGCGAATGTATAGTTCGCCTCTCATGTTAACGCATAGAAGAGTTGTCATCTCTCTAGAGAAATACATGGCGTTAAGGAAACCCGCCGGTATGGCCACGTTGCGCGCATTAAGGCCTATGGCTTGGATGGCTGTCTTCGATTATATGTTCTGCCGCCGTTGATGCGCATATCAACGCTCGTGAGATCCATTTAAGTGATAACATGTCCAGCAGTCCACCTCTTTGGTCAGAAGGAGTGCCCAATGCTCTAGCTGTTTCATTTATAAATCATACGGAGGACAAGGGGCGGCTGCTTGGGAGGCGTTATTATTTGCATTTGGTGGCAGCCATCGCAAGCGCATCGGTACACAACGCGCTGACGCACCGGACGGCCACCCGACGGCAGTTCTTAGCGCGAGTGGAAAACATATTACTTACCGCTCAAACGGTTGAGCGTTTAATCGCCGCTGCCGTTCCGGCCGAGGACGACGATGAATTCGAGGGGAGCAGCAACAACGGTGACGACGACGATGGGGTCGCGCGTTTGCAGAACATCGAGGCGCCGCTTAATCGTTTGGAGGAGGTTGTCTTGGAGCTCCGGCTTGAGGACCCATCAGGTCACCTCTTGGCACTTGACGAACCACCTGGGAGTAACCCGGCTGGTTCACCCGCTGCCAGCGGCTCCAGAGGTGACACAGGCACCGCCCGTCTGCCTTCCGGCATTCTGGACCTAACGGAAGCTGCCCTTGGGCCCATCTTCGCGTTTCTTGACGCGCGCACCGCCGCGACCGCGGCCGCGACCTGCAAGCGTTTGTGCAGCGCGCACCGCCGCCTGCGCTACTTCGACCTCTCCCCGGCCTTCTGCTGCTACCTGCTAGCGCTGCTAGGTCTCCAGGATGACTTTTCGGACGGTTCCCTGGAGTCCGAGTTCGCAGCGAACTTTCCGCTGGACGGCAGCCCCGCCTGCGGTAGCGACCTGGCCGAGGAGTCGTACAGCCGGCGGATGGCGGCCGCAATCCCGGATGTGGAGCAGCTGTTTGCACTACTGGGGAGGCCCGGGGGGCGCTCCGTTGAGGACTTTCGATCGTCCATTGAGCGTGTGGAGCGCCGGCGGTGGGTCGGGCGTGTGTCTCAGTCGGTTGTTTGCGCCTGCAACGCAGAAACTACGCCATGCCACAACCCCACTACAAATTGTGCCGGTACGGGTGTGTGTAGGGGGGTTATCATGGCCGTTTCTGCGCCGGTCTTGAGGCGCTTTCCTTTCGACCTAAGCGCCATCACCGATTCTAGTCAACCTGTTACCCATGTCCTGCGGGCCTGAAACGGTTTTTCCCTGCCCATGTCCGCGTGTGTTTATAGAGCCTGTCTGTGTGTATAGGAAACCGAGCCCGGCCTGTGTGTGTATGTGTGCGCCCTCGGCTCCGTTGGCCGTCCCCCGAACAGGATAGCGCCGCCGCATGCGCAGAGCTCGCCGCTGGCATTTTTCAAATCTTCTCAGCCCGTAGCGTTCACCTGCAGCGCCTTCGATGATCACCTGCCGGGGCAACAGCTGCAGAGCCACCAGCAGCTCCTGCGGGAAGGGCGGCAGCATCAACAACAACAACGGCAGCGACAGCAGCAGCAGCAGCAGGAGCAACACCACCACCACCAACAACAACAGCAACAACAACAGCAACAACGACAACAGCAACAGCAGGCTGGGCAACACCCGCAAGTTCCCCAGCAGCAATCGGCTGATCCGTGGTGGTACCAGCCATGGCGGCTGCAGCCGCATGACCCACACATGCACTCGGAGTCCTCGTCTCAACCTCCACAGCCGGCGCAGCACCGCGGTGGACCGGGACCGGACTCGGAGCAGCGGCAGCAGCAGCTGCTGCCCCAGCTGCCGATGCGGCAATCCGCCGAGGACGGCGCAGCAGTTGCGCCGCTTACACCGCCCGAGACACGACCCGTGACGCCCTGGGCATCGAAGGCCTCCATTTCAGTCGTGGCTGCAACAAGCACCTCCAGCCCTGATCAGGGCCCACTGGCACCAGGAGCTCCACTGGGAGGGGCGCCCCACCCGACCGGAGATGATGGGGGTGGTGGTCGCGGGCGTGGTGATGACAGGGAGGGTGACCCGGTGCCAACCGCTGGCGTGCAGCGTGGTGGCGATGTGTGCTGCTTGGCCAACGCTATATGCGACGTGCAGGAGGTCTGGGACGTGCCCACGGGTCGGCTGCACTGCGACGGGGATCTGCTCGCGATGGCCAGCGTGCCCGCCCCTCGGGATGCTGGGGCGGGTGACGGCGGCGACGCCCCGGGGCCGGTGGCGGCGCAGCGGCGCGCCGGGTTGTGGCAATCCCGCCGGGGGAGGACTCGGGCGCTGTGCGCGGTGGCGCTTCACCGCGGCAGTGCACATCCGCAGTACGACAGAATCGCATGCTACGGCCACGTCATCGAGTGGGGGGCGCGGCAGCTGCAACGGCAGCGGGAGCTGCAGCACGAGGCGCCGCCCTCGATGGTCGCGCGGTTGTGTGCAGACAGTGGAAACGGCCTCGTGTGGGCAGGCGTGGACGATTCGGCCGGGTAGGTGGCACCACAGGGGGAGGTGAGCCTGGCGAGGATTCCTCGTGACCCATCACCTGTACATTTGGGTGTGCCGTACATACCTCAGGTGTACGCCGTACACCTTGATGGCGCCCGGCGGTGCCTCTTGCCCTTGTGTTTAGAGGAGAGACCCTTGCCCTTGTGTCTCTGTTAGGTCGATCATGGTCATGTGGATGTGTGTGGTCTTTCTGTATGGTTTGTCCTTAAGTAGATGCCTTCCTTAGATGTGTTTCACTAGAGATAATGAAACCCTGTATGTTGAGTGAGGAACCCTGGAAGCCCCAACCACGCAGGGCCCACGTTGCTTACCAGCTAACCACCCTGTCGATAAGTGTCTGAGTGAGGGCCGTTATGTTTCCATCCGTTGTTAATGCGGTGGACGCAGACACGTTTACGGTTTCGCGGCACCCGTGGAGCCCAGCTGGGCAGCCGCTGGGGGGCCAGCGGGTCGACACTGCGGAGACGCCGAAGCGGAGCAGCACCAGCAGCAGCACCACCACCACAACCACCAACGGCACCACCACTATCACCACCATCACCACTACCAGCTTTATGAAAGGCAGCAACCGGCGCAGTGTGTGTTGGCGTCCGGCGTCAGGGGCCTGGAAGGAAGCCACGCGGGGCTGCATGTCCTGGGGAGGCGACTGATATGCGTGAAAGGTGAGTGTGGTTGATGGGGCCAACTGATGGCTTTTGTGGGTTGGCTTGATAGGATGGTTAAGAAGTTCCTTCCTACACAAGAAAATCTTGAGACTTTCCTTAGTATCTTCGCATTATGAAGTCGGGCGTATGTGCGAACGAGTTTCAGCCGGACCAAGTTCACCGGTCGCCCCAATGCTTGCTTCGCGGCCTGCGTTGCTTGTGCCTTAAAATTGGTTGACGACGATGACCAAAAACCTGAAAGGAGTAAGGGCACACACCGGCTGTCAGTGAGACTCGATCCCAACGCGATGGTCAACAGAAAGTTTCAGGCAATTTGGCAGTCATCGACAGTACCGAAACCCGAAATCGCGTCGCCAAACATTTCGCTTTTTGTGCGGGCACCATGGCGTGTACAGCGGCTACCGTTCAATACGATGCTTGTACCGCCTTTGCGACGTCCGTGTGCTGCATGATGTGTGCGCCAAAGGTTCTGATGTTGCTGATGGGGTAATCGGTGTCTACACGCTGCCGTAGTGTTCAGCACAGCGGAACCGAGCTGTTGTACACTCCAAAGCACCCACCGTTCCTTCGGTTTTAGCTATCATCACATTCGCTTTATCAATACGTATTTAATGCAAGACATCATGGAAACAATTGCGGTTGGTGCTTCAGCGTTTCAAACCAAATGATTCTGATGTTACCACTCAGAAGGAACGGAGGCGCAGACCCACGATTTTCAATGACGGCTTGTTAGACCTTGTGTGTTGACAGATGATTCGCGCATGCCCGCTGTCCTAAAATCAATCGACGGTTGGGCTGTAAGCATCGGAGCACTGCATATACTGAGCTTTTCTTCTCATTATAATTGACCAAATTTGATGTTAATACTTGATTGTGCTGGTTGGACTGGTAGCGTTTGTTGCCAGAACGCCTGTCTGCAGCTGTCCCACTCACCCTCCCGAAAGGCTGTCTGCTTCCATCTATATAATTCACACAAAACCCTGAATGGTGCAGTGCTGATGAGGGTTAAATAACCAGGACTGACATGACATAGGAACTCCCGTACGCGGAGAGGCGATATCTTCTGCGGGGTTGGCACATGCGACTGCCCCCAGGTTGTTGAAGCACTGTAACTGTAACTGCAACTGTAAGCAGTACCTGAGGGCTGCACAGTCGGCGCCTCGCCACAGCTGCCCTGTCCATGTTGCAGCTACACACGCAGTTCTCAGTGTACCGCTACTCCAAACAACCATCGTGCGGTCACCGCGTTCAACGTGCGCCTTGCAGCGCGCCGCCGCCCACATGCCGTACAATCAACCTGAGGTGGCGCTACTCGTAGGAGGGCGGAGGGCCCCTTGGGGGTTCCCATCGTTGCAGTACGGGGACACGTCAGCTGTACGGTGAACCCGCCTGACCCTGGTGCTGACCCGTGCAGGCAGCGGCGCGCTCCTCTCTTGGGACATTACTCGGCTGCCGCTGTGGCGAGATGATTACAGCGGTGGCGGCGAGGCCGCAGACGGCGGTGGCGAGTACGAGGACGAGGATCTTGACGCCCGGCCGTACCAGCGGAGGCGACAGGAGACCTGCGCGTACCCCTCTGCCGGCGGTGGATACCCCGCGGCCGCTGGCCGCCAAGAACGTGCCGCGACGTACTCGCGTGCCGTACAGCCGCACGACATCAGCGTGCTGCCCCTGCCGTCACCCTTCGGCAGACCGTCGGCCGCGGGGCTGCTCATCAGCCTCTCACGCAGCCTGGAGGAGGGGGCCATGGCGGGTGGCGGGGGCCCGTACGAACCTGTACGGCAGACACAGCTGTTGTACGACCCTGCAGCGCCATCACCACCGACACTGGTGGCCGCCATGGCCGGCAACATCGTGGTGACGTACGATTTGGAGACGGCTCGCGCCAAGCAGTGCCTCTTTGGGCATCTGTATGACATTATGGACATTGCGCCGCCGCCGCCGGCGTGGCGGCAGGCCAGCGTGTTCGCCACGTGCTCCAAGTCTGGAGACGTCAAGTTGTGGGACGTGCGTACGGCATGCAGCTCGGCGGCGGTGACGCTCACCTGCGGCGAGATCTGGCAGATGAACGCTGTCGTACTGGCGAGCGCATCGCCCGGCGGTTGGGCGGGAGGGAGCCAGCTTGGCGCAGGCATGATGTGTTTCGCGGGTCAGTCCTTTGGGTGCGGTGCGCGCTGTGGACGTTAGAAATGCAACCCGACGTGAGAGTGTGTGACTGTGTGTGTTAAAGAGAACTGAGCCTCGAGAAGTGTGTGCGTGAAAAAGAGACACACAAGTGTGTGTGTGTGTGTGTGGTGGCTGGGTGGATCCTTGCGCTGTGGTTTTTATGTCACTGTCGAAACGTGTCAATCTCACCAATGTCACCAGCGCTGACACCCCCGCGTCGCCGGACTGGGTGTGTCTGGGCTGTTTTTCTTCTTAACCCCCGCGTCGCGCTGTCCCGCCGTTACCCATCAGCGACCGCACACGGCTGCCCTTCCGGCCAAGAGAGCGCGGCGCCGCCTTTCCCTCCGTGCTCCGACGTCACGCTCCCGACCCGCTGCACCCTCCGCCCTGTGTCTGGGCTGTTTCCAGTTAACCCTCCGCCCTGCTGTGAATTCCCCTCTGCCCCTTCAACCCTTAATGGGCCGCCCAGGCGGTGAGGGTGAATCCATCTGGGCGTGGGACCTTCGAGGCGGCCACGCCCGGGCTGCCTACGAGCTGTCCACGGGCAACTCGCAGGTCATGTCGCTGGCCTGGCACGAGGCGGGGAACAGCCTGTGGGCTTCCTGCGAGACCCGCTGGCGCACCCCGCTTGGTGGCTACAACAGACGGGACTGGAAGACCGTCAGGGTCAACGACTCTGCCGCCGCAGCCGCCGGCCCCGCCGCGCGCCCGGCGGACGGCGACAGTGGCGGCGGCAGCGGCGGCAGCTGCAGCCTTGGCGGCAGCGGCACCGCCGGCAGTAGCAGCGCCGGTGGTATGGCGAACGGCGCTGGTGGCAGCAGCACGCTTTCGCAGTCCATGGAGACCTCGGCGGGGCGCGGCGATGACGAGGGCGGCGGCGGCGGCGGAGGAGGAGGAGGAGGTGCTGGCGAGCGCGTCCGTTTCTGGCCGACCCGCGCTAAGCACCAGCCAGATGACTTCGGAGCGTTCTTCAACATGTCGCGGGCTTGCGTGCTGAGGTACAGGTTCGGATCGGAGGCCAGGGGGGAGATCCCGGCGAGTTCGGGTCCTGGGTTCTGAGCAAACGAGTGAGTGTGGGAGTGGGCGAGAGCGTGAATGGAGGACAGAGGGAGGCAGACAGCAAGCAGTGGAGCGGTGAGCAGGCGAAAGGTTGAGGCGGGGAGCGCATTGGTTTCATCGCGGCGGCTGCGCGGTTGGGAGTTGGTTGGGAGTCGGTTGGGGTAGGTTGCCGCAGGCCTGCGCCGGCGCCTCACGTCATCCGTCACCTCCTGCGGAAACGGCATACGGGTTGTCGCGACGCTCAACGATTTTGGTACGACTTTCATCGTACGAGATACCGTACGAGCAGGGTACGGCGTCGAGTTGTTGGTGTGGCATGGGTCACCGCGGTTGCTGTCGTGGCTGCTTCTAGACCTTTCGCGCGATCTCTTGTTGCTGTTGTGATGTTGGTCGCGATCCGTGCCCCGCTCCGCCGCGCCCCCCCGCAACAGCTTTACCGTGCTTCATAATGCTCCGGAACCGCGCGTCGGACCCGACGGGCGCGAATTCGCGCGCGCACACGCGTCACTCGCAGTACGGAATTACTGACCCGTGGGTCGATTGAGTGACGCAGGCGAATGGCTCCGACAAGGAGGTGCGAGAGCGGCCGTTCCTATGATAGTCGCAGCGGGCTGCGGGGGGGGGGGTGAGGTCGGGGATGCGGATGAGGACGACAGAGGCCGCGGGAGGCACCTAGGCTTGCATTAGAGGCAGACCGGCGGGTCATACGACAGCGAGCACGAAGCAGGGCGCGTGGTACGGCAAGGGCAGGTGGTGCGTGAGCGATGCATGCGCACCCAGCCCTGGGGCGACGGACGGACGGTCGGACGGACGGACGGGGCCCCCCGGGGCGGGGGGGACGCGTCTGAGTCGTATGCCCCCGTAGGTCGGGGCGGGAAGAAGGACACGCCGGGTAGCATGGGGCGGCGGAAGGAGAGGACCCTGGTGCGCCCGTGTGGGTCCGGGCGACCGCGGTGCTGCGGTGGGCCTCGGTGCCCAGTGGCGGTGGCGGTGTCAGTGTCCGCGGCGGCCTCTGTCGTCAGCGGCTCAGCGCAGCGCAGCGCCCCGCTCCGCATGAGCCGTGTGCTGCAGTCCGGATGCTCCGTGGCGGGGATTTCCCCGGTCGCGGTGGGGGGCGGGAGCCCCTCAGCCACCGGAGCGAGGGCCCCGCAACTGCCCCCGACCTCGTCTTCTTGGTTCTCCTTTGCGCGCAGAAGTTGGTTGGTTGGTTCGGTGCGCGGGTGGTGGTAGTGGTTCGGTGGTTGGGTGCGGGGCGGTGCGGGGGGCGTGTCGGCGTCTGATTGGGCGGTCGGGTGAGGAGTGGGAAGCGTAGAACAAAATCAACACCACGCTCGTCCTGACGACGTTGGGCGTTGGCCGTACTGAGCAATGTGTGGTTTGCTGTGGTCGATCGCGCCGGGGGGCCGGGCGTTATGAGATGTACCAGGAGGCCGAGGGGCGGGGTTATGATGACTTGAGAGGGTATTGTGACCCGTGGGACAGAGCCTCCGTGACGTCCTGTGGGGTGCAGGTACCAGGGTGTACGAATGTCGGGGTGTACGGGTGTCAGGGTGTACGGCACCGCTGTACCGCCTGCGATACTTCGAGCGGTTCGACAGGTGCTGAGAGAAGCGACGCGCAGTCGTGGAGGGAGGGAGGGGGGTGTCAGGGGCGGCGGATGGCAGGTGTTGTACCGCTTGGTTTCGATGTGTATAAGAAAACTGAGCCGTGAGAAACGAGGGGTTCAGCTTAACACCGTCGTGGTTTCGATGCGTGTTTGTGTGTGGGCCCGGCGGTGATTGGGTGCTGTGGCGTGGGTGTGGGGAGGGCGACAGGAGGTGCCCATCCAGGCCCACTGCGGGCGTTGGAAATCCTCGTAAGGGGGGGAGGGCATCTTGAGTTGTCTCGTTTGATTGTACAAATGTGTGTGCGTGTGTGTGGATTGTGAAACGCGTTGGTTGGTTGGTTGGTTGGTTGGTCTTTTCATTTCGATCTCTACGCCGCGGAGGGCCTTATTTATGGCGGCGCCAGCTTTTGCGGTGTGTGTGCCACCGAGCTAGGGCGTCGTGTGTCTGTCTGTCTGTCTGTCTGTCTGCCGGGGAGCCGCGCCCGTGCAGCAGCCCCCGCGACGGCGACCGCGACGGCGCACTTCGGAGTCGCACCAGCTAGCTAGCTGGACTCGCCGGCAGGAGACCGGAGCATGCGCGCATCTAGGAGCGGTTGCAGCAACGGACAGCGCGCGCACGACGCGGCAGGCTGCAAACAGGCATGGATGCGCGACGGATACACGGGCATGCAGGGCGCAAATAAGCGAGTGGCACCCGCCTGCTAAGGAGCTCGGGAGCTGATGTGAGGAGTGATAGGTGGGGCCGGGGTTGGCACGCCGAGCTGACCCTAGCCGACCTTAGCCGGCGGGAGAAGAGGTGCGGCGAGGCGACACCGCAGGTGCGGCGCGCCGCGAGCCTGTTACATCATATGTCTACCCTAGAGCACCGCCGCAGCGCATATCCATTCATGTAGCAGGGGTGGGCCATCCATGCCAAGCCAAGCCTCCATAAAGTGATACCTGATGCGTTTACGTTTACTGCTTTTGCGGTACAAAAATTGTTTTAGGAAAAACTCGACGAGGACTTCTTGCTGTGGCGGAGTCTATGAGTGGATGATGGTTCGCCTCGGGGTGGGGCGCATGAGGTCGCTTAGTCGATGTGGTGCCGTACAGATGCGCGCGCACTCTTGCGTGCATGTGTGTGTGTGTGTGTGCCGGTGGTGGCGGGATCCACACGCCTGTTTGTACGGGACGGGAGGTATGGGATAGGGCTTTGGGATAAGGGTTTTCGGTACCCCGTCTGTACGAAGCACAAAATCGGAGAAGCCTGTCTGTACGGAGCACATCTGCTGAGGCTGTATCGGAGTGCGCGCGGCATCACGCTTCCGGCCTACCCGGGGCGACCTCCCGGGTGCGGGTGCGGGTGCGGGTGGTCGAATCGCTGTCCCGGTGTGTGTTCGTTAGCAGACACGGCAGCAGGCGTGCGTTTAACGAAAAATCCGTTGTGAGTGTGTGTTTAGAGAAGTGACCCGCCCGCGTGTGTGTGTGTATGTGTGTGTGTGTGTGTGTGAATCGTTACATATCTGCCGGGCCGACGCTGGCCGGGGGCGCTAACCCGCCCCATACGGGAGACCGCCGAAGCACTCTCCCCCGGATTCGGGGGAGAGGGGCGTAAGGGGCCTCTGTCCCCTCGCTCTTAACCAAGGGCGCGCGCCCGATCCCTGAGGATCGGTGACAGCTGTGCAGCTGTGTGTGTGTGTGTGTGTGTGTGTGTGTGTGTGTGTGTGTGTGTGTGTGTGTGTGTTACACAGGTGACCTGGCCCGACGCTGGCCAAGGGCTGCAAACCCAGCCTCAACGGAAAGACCGCCGGAGCACGCTCTCCCGGATACGGGGCCAGAGCGGCGAAAGGGGCCTATGTCGTGTGGGATTGGGGGTTTGGGTGGGTGGGTGGGTGGGTGGGTGTCCGCGTGGACTCTTACTGATCGCTGTGTCGTACGTGATGACGAGGGCGGTACGGCGCGGTGCAGTCGCAGCAAGCACACGGATCCGTCTGTCGGACAGGGGGTTGGTGGCACGGCCCCTTTGTTTGTGTGTGCGGTGTAGATCGCGTTGCGTGTGTTGCTCACGTGGCACCGCCTCCTCCGATGGCAGTGCGCCCACGAGAGGGATCTCTGTCTGTCTGCCTGTCGGTCTGTCGGTCTGTCTGTTGTCGGCCAGGGTGTAGTGTACGGGGGAGGCCTGGTGTGGCTCTGTGGGCCCTGTGTGGCCCAGCCATATGTCTAGGGTTTGACTTGGGCTTGGGGATTTGCCTCTCGGGGCACACAGGGCCCCAACCGTGGGGTCGTCGCTTAGGAAATGATGAATGCGGTCAAGATGTATGAAGTGGACTTTGCGGGGGCTGGGGTTGGGGCTTGGTCAGTGCCAGGGCGCATTGTAGGAGACCCACCTAGCTGGCGGCATTGGTTCGCTAGCAGGCTGGGTTGCTCCAGGGGGGGGGGCGACCAGCGCGGGATCGTTGGGAGGTGGGACAGTTGCCTGCCTTTCTGTCTGTCATGGAAAACGAACGGGGCACGAGCAACACGGGTATGCCCAAACAGAGGCACAACCACCTCGCCCCCAGCGGGCGCAGGGGGCGTCGACAAACAGCGGTTGGGCCGGGGCCTCGCGCACCCGCCATGGTCCCACCCCTCTTCGATATGCATTGCACTGCAATGGAGGCAGGGGCGTGGTGGGACTTGACAAGGCCGAGACTGCAGATGCGGGCTGCGGGGGCCCTGCGGGTCGAAGGAACAAACTTGGGGCGGTACGACGGTACGACGGTACTGGCTATGTTTGCTAGCTCGATGGAGGTTTCGCGCATTTGGGGGGGGCGGGAGGTGCGGTACGGGGTTTTCATCATCGTACCGATTGTCTCGGGGCTGCAAGACGCCGCTAGTGCCGACAAGAAGCTGTGAGCATCTAAGTGGCAAGGGATGGCATGTTGGCGTCGGAGGTAGGTGGGTATGTGTGGGTGCGACAGAGGTGGGCAGGTGGGTGACCCGCGAGGTCCGCTGTAACATCCTAACATGAGAGGTAGGCAGATGTGGGTGCGGCGGATGAAGGTTGATGTGCGTGGGTGTGGCGGATGAAGTTGCCTGATGTGGATGCGACGGCCATGATGATGATGAAAATTTAGTTGAGCATGTCAAGAAGCCGTGTCAGAGGGGCGCTCACGCGGCCGCATGTATTGAGGGAAACGATGGGGGCTGTCAACACGGGTCCTGCTGGGGGCAGAGGCTAGAGGCTAGATGTCCGGTACCGACCGACCGGTTCGCCACGCACGCCGTGTCGAGTCATCCGTGGCTCCAACCGCCGAGGCCTCCTCGCTCCGGGGTCGGAGGGAGGGAGTGCTGGGCTGCTGGCTGAGCGTGCGCTGCAGAGCACCACCCACCCAGATGGGTGCCCTGATCCTTGATCGAGGCAGGGTGGACGCCGTCGCTCGCTCCACCGGGGCCGCGTCAGCAGCCCCCGCGGATGGAAGGGAATTGTTGGGGATGCGGCATGTGCCACGGGCGGGGCTAGGGCATCGCAAGCCGTTCTCACAGCAGGCAGCAGGTTGTTTGTTGTACGGCGTTTTTCGATCGCTCGAGGGGTTAGTTGTTGAGGGCTTGCGGGGCGGGGCGGGGTGGTCACCAGCCGCTGGGCATATGTGGGCGGGCGCATGGGAGGGAGGGAGGGTGAGGAAAGGGGCCATGCTGCGAAGGGAGAGGGGCAGGCAGCAGGCACGCACGGCCTCACGTCAACGTCATTACAGCTGCTGCCAGCAGCGGTGGCAGCAACGGCGGGGTTGGGGATCGAACCTTCGAGGTTCCATCGGTCTGGGCATATGCTTGTGCTGCTGCTGCTTCGTTGGCACGACCCGTCTCCGCCCCTAGTCCCGCGCCCGCGGGATGGGACGACGGGCGCCATCCACGGTCCATCTAAGTCGTCGGCGCTTCCCCATCAAGCCGCAGCTGGACTTGAAGGCGGGACCTAGCAATTGCATCAAACCTAAACCATGTTGCTGACGAAGATTAATGCTTGATGCGGATACAAGTTTGCAAATCCGGTTGGGAGTTGATGATTAAGGTCGGGCATTTAGGGCTTCCCCATCACGGGTCAGAGGTAGGTAGTGGGCGGGTAGGTGGTGCAGTAGGTGGTGCGCGGCGTCGGAAATGCGCGCCCGGCTGGCTGGCTGGCTGGCTGCCTGGCGGGAGGGAGGCAGGGCGCGTGGGGGGCCTGGGTACGTGGCGGGAGGAGGAGGCCCCTTCTGGAGAGCCCTGCCTGCTGGTGCATCCTGCCTGTTGTCAGCAGCAGGCCAGAAGCTCCGCGGACATACTACGCCCCTATATATTCCGCTTCGATCGACTCCGCGCGCTTCTACTCCGCTCCTATTCCGCTCCCCCGAGGCCATCCAGCGGGCCATCCAGCGCTCGTGTGTGGCCATGTAGAGGTCCGCATGCAAATGCACGTGCATATGCGCATGCAAATGCGTGCATGGGGCTGCATGCATGCACGCATGCATGCGCGCGGGAGCGCACGTGCATAGGCGTTTTCGACACGCAGTTTCCGACGTGGACTACGTACGGTATACGACCCGTACGGCGTTTAGCTTTGCGAGGATAACAAATATCCCACACACTCACACGTCATCTCTCCGCATCCTCGCGGCCTCGAACACACACACACACATACACACACACGGTTGCAGACTGGTGAAAGCAACTAAGGCAAGTGACTTGCCCGCTGATTATGTAACATACCAATGCCGAGCGCGCGCGATGTATGCCTTGGGCAGATAGATAGGATCGAGTGGCCTCGGCGCGGGGCAGTGCTCCAGTCGGGGCCTGTTGGCGATGGGCCAGGAGGAGTGTATGTGATGTCTTGTAGAGTGCTGCGTAGGGGCCTCCCGAAGCCCCTTAGAGGATCCTGTCCTACCTCTCGGGGAAGGACGCCCGGATAGATGCATGGATGCATACTTCTCTCTGGTATCGTTCTTGGGACGAGCGAGGGGCGTGCGGTGGGAAAATGCGGAGCGCGTTGGCCATTACAGCCGTACACATGCATACAGGAATCCGTAAACTCCATCTTTTCTCACGTCGCGGTGCGCCGCCCAGCGCTGTGGTTTGTGCCACCGGACGACCCGGGGTCAATGGGTCGCCGCCCGCGCACTGGCCGGCACCTGCTGCTCGCTCGTGATTTGCGTCTCTAGCCGTCTCCAGCCGTCTCTAGCCATCTGGGGTTCCTTTTGCGTCCCTCGTTTGGGCGGGCGTCTCTCTTTTTCGAGTGGTGCATTGGTAGACGGGTTGTAGGGCAGGTAGACGGTTGAAGTCCGAGATGTTCAACAGCGGGATGTGGCCTAGGTGGGTTGAGGGTATCTCGCCGACGTGTTCATCAGTTGTACGACGTCTTCCCCTGGGAAGGGTCGGTTGGCAGTTGGCAGTTGGCGTTACTGATATATGTGTGTGTGTGTGTGTGCATGCAGGTAGAGCTCGTGTGGGTGTGTGTGGCTCCAAGCTGCCGCGATATTCAGTCGTACTGGATCTGCGATATGCAGTCGTACTGGATCTGCGATATGCAGTCGTACTGGATCTGCGATATGCAGTCGTACTGGATCTGCGATATGCAGTCGTACTGGATCTGCGATATGCAGTCGTACTGGATCTGCGATTCCCGGATTGCTTGATGCCGGGGCAGCGGGTCATTAGGGGCAGGCAGGCTGGCAGGCAAGGCATCTTGGCGCGTCGCGGCGGCCATGGCAGGTGCACATGCCAGGAGAGGCAGGTAGGTAAGCCTCTCCGGGAGAGGTGTCGGCACTTTAGTCCGACCGGCCAGACGTTCTTGTATGATCCGTCCTGAGATTGATTTCATGCCGTACAAAGTACGGGCCGTACAATGTTACACGTGCGGTATGTAGTAGCCTGCGACCCGGTCCCTACGGCCAGTCACAGTCAGTTTGCGGAAGGGTCAGTTTGCTTGCCTGGTCGATTCTGGAGCTGAGGAGAGCGCGCGTTAGGGCACGTAGGCGTTGATTCTTATTATAGTTGTGGAGCCGGGGAAGCCAATGCGCACATGCCGTCAAGAATCAAAGGAGCCATCGGCCTTTTGGTTGGGTAAGGAGGGGTCCCTGTTCCATGCCTGCCTTTCTGTGTGAGATCGTGCCGAAAGGGAGGTAGGTGCTGTGTCCAGCGCGGTCGCGGCATGTCAGCAGCCGGCCGCAAAACTACTTGTGCGTGAGGGATGGAGGGGGGGTTGCCGTTTGCGGAGGATGACGGAGGGGGAATCCCCTTCCTTGCTGCGAGAGGGACGCGCGGCGAGCGCCATCGCGGGGGCTCCCTCCCCTGTCTGTCTGTCTGTCTGTCTGTCTCGCCGGGAATCTGCCTGGATGGGATGGGCCGTTGCGGGACGGGACGTGGAGTTGGGAGGTCATGTTGTCCTTACCCTATTGTTACGTGTCCTTGGGAGGCTTTCTGTTTGCGCTGGTGAACATTGCGCACCGGATCGTGCTGCCTGTCAAGCTGCGACTGCTGCTGCCGCTAGCTGCAGCTGCCGTTGCCGTTGCTTGAGCGTTTGCAGCAGTAACAGCAGTACCAACAGCAGCAGCCGTTCGCGCCATTCGTCGAGCGCCATGGCATGCAGCCAAGGTGCTCATTATGAGGCGGCGCATGGGTTGGGCAGGTCCAAAGGTCGGGCAGGCCCATGGGTCGGGCAGCCGGTAGCTGGTCCCCGTTGGCTGACCCGGCGAGATTAGATGGGCAGCTGATTGAGTGTACGTACGGACGCCCGGGAGGCGGCAGCCTCGCTTCCTTTCCTTGAAATGCCACGTGGATTGCACGGCTGGAGCAGACATCACTGTCTAGGCTTGAGCAGACATCATCGTTGGGACGCGGGAGAAGCGCAAGCTCGAACCGGCGGGGTGGCTTCCAGGCGTGTAGAGGAGGTGTGTGGTGCTGAGCGGGTAGCGGTAGCGGTAGCGGCTCTTATCTTTCCCTCAAATGAACGACTGGATGGATCGGGTTTGGGTCCGCGCGACCCCGTGTCCGGGCGATGGCGGCGCCTTGAGCCTTGCTTGGTGCGCCTCAACGGGTGTGTTTGTGTGTGTGTGTGTGTGAAGTAGTACATAGCAGCACTGACTGTAGGCAGGAGTCAATCCCGGCAGGTCCGCCCTAGGTAGCCAGCCATGGGGGGCCCGTATGCGCCGTGCTTGGTACCCAAGTCTCGTTGGTACGTAGCTAGGCGGGTGTGACGGTGCTCGTTTTCTCCAGCGGCCAGTCCTCTGTACCGTTTCCTTTTTCATCATGTCCTACTACTCCGTGGGGTGTCCAAGCGGTACTATGGGTGGGTGGCTGGCTGTCAGTTTTGATCTGATGGCATTTTGGCGTTAAGAGGCCGCGGGGGCCCTAGGACGCCGAGGGATGGACAGGCTGTATGAGATTGTCGCTTGCGCCACGTGTACCGCTGTACGACAACAGGTATGTGCGTGTGTGAGCGTGTGTTTTCTCTGTTACGGCGCGTTTCGGCGCTCCGCAGGTTGAGCAGCCGTCCGCCCGCCCGCACAGTACATGTCGTACCTGCGGCCGGTCTGTCTGCCCGTCTGTCTGACTGTCTGTCTGTCTGTCTGTCTGTCTGTCGTGTTGTTTGCGTAGCGGAACACCGGAAGCCGAGTTGATTGTCTGGGTTCTGTGGATGCATCTGTAATAAGGGCATCGCAGGCGTGTATGCATGTGTGGATGTGTGGTAAGAAAACAAAGCCGAAATCATCTCCCAACAGGGGCATGTGCGGAACCGAACCGCGATCGAGCGGTGGCTTCCTTGGACTCTCTCTTTCAACCCAGCCAGGCAACGCTCCGCGCTATGGTCCGCCGTTCTCATCCCGTTTGATCCGAGCCCGGTTGCGGGCGCCCACAAGAATTATAGCCAACCAGAAACAACAACAGGTGTCTACTCAGGCCAGGAAGTGCAGACTGAGGAAAGGGGGAAACCGGGCGTACGGCCCGTACCCTCTAGATGCTGTACACACGATCCGTCGTCACTCGGCAGGTCGCATCTGGCTCGCGCGGGCTATGACGGCTTTTGCCTGTTCACAGGCCAGCGCGAATACCCCCTATCTAGACCCTTGTCCCTGGTCCCAGTCCCTCGTTTCCGCGTTAGGATGGTGTTGTAACACGGGCTCGCCAACAGCCACTGAGAGCTTCTGTACCCACGCCGGCATTGGCTGCTGTGCGCGTGCTCCGCCGCCGTTCCCCCACCGACTGCGGCAGTTCCCGCAGCACTCCACTACCTGCTGCCAAACCGCCAGGCTGTCGACACCGAACTGAACGGAACGGAAGCCGCCCCCTACTGGACGCCGGAAGCACCGCTAACCCCATCCGGCCCTGCTGGCAAGCAAGAACCCATCCAGCTCCTCAACAGTACGGTATCTCGCCCGACGGCAACTAGTTCCCAGCACCCTCTGAGGAAACCAGCACCAGTACCCGGGGCAGCAGCAGGCCGTACCGAATACGGTAGCGCCCGACAAGCTGCGCCCCTTGATTACCGCACGCTCGCTTCGCGAGACGCGCTGCAGATAGGAAGCCAGCGCGCTCTGGTCTTTGTTTCGACAAACTTTTATCGGAATGGAGTGAGAGCGATGGCACATGACCTCACGCAATGCATGCCATCCTTCGGGATCGTTCGGGTCGCGGCCCGCTGAAAACAATCTTCGTGTATGTAACTCAGTAAGGACTCGTTGCAGCTGTGACGATCTGGAAAACGCGCTACGGTAGTTGCGACAACCTCTTCACGAATGACCGTCAAAGTCATGCCGCTTGCCAGTGTTAACTATGAAGGTGCAATACAGAGTATCAACTCTGAAAGCGTATATAAACAAAAAACTTACGGTGCTAAATCAATATCATGCTTACGGACGAAACGGAGGGAACGAGACCTGCCGAAAAGCGCGGAAACCGTTCGCCAAGGCCGTACGGACCTGCTGCCCTTACATTATATAGCCCAAAATCTCATATCCGTATTATCAGCTGTGAATAAGACAGGGGGTCTGTCCTCATGTCGTTCGGGATCCGGCTACGGTTCGACTATCTGTACCATCCTAGCCGACTGCGAACAGCTGCAGCTTGCATGACGACCTGCTTCGATGGGTCGCGCCGGACGGATATAACATGGCTGCTAATGATGATGTTGTGGGATTCCACCGACACTGGAGCCCACCCACCTCGACGTTCGCTTTGAGTGGCGCCCTGTGGCGCTGTACCCAGACGATCCGGGAGGGACTCCGGGAGCGATGGTCGAGGTCCAGGGGAGGCGTGTGTGGCTTCCTGCCGGGAACGAAATCTGTGTTGGGCCAAGACGTCGGGCGCGCTGCGGCGCAGCGCTGGGGACGCGCTGCGCTGCGCCGCTCCGCTATCGGGGATGTGCTGCGCAGTCCGTCCGTTGTGCTACGCTGAGCGGCGACTGGCGAGGCACGTCGTGCGACAGGGTTGGGACTACTGGATCGGCGTCCCCTGTACCCCGGGGTTCTGAGCCTCGCCCCCGAGGGTCAGCGGCACGCCCTTCTGCTACCTCGAGATGTTATCGATCGCAACTCACGGGTGTGTGGACGTGAGGGATCATCCACGTGCAGCGGAACCAAACGCGCAGTCGAGGACCGTGCCAAACCTTATAGAGTTACAAGTGCGTGACGCGGCAACAACGGACCGGTTGAGGTGTACGGTACCCCGTCGTGCACGTACGTACGAACACTCAACACGTACTTCCATCCGGATTTCCCCGGACTACTATCTGTAAACAACGTCGGGACGACTCCAGTCCTTAACAGATCGAAGACGTGCCCCAGGGAGCCGTTCAGCCGCGGCAGCCGCTGCGGACTCTGCGAGGCGACATCTATCCCGGCCCTGCAACTAAAACATAGCAACGAGCGATGCGGGTGCGTTTCGAATGCAATGTCGCATGCATGCATGCTGTTTGGATGGATTAGGCAAGAGGCAGATCGGTGGGTAGGGTACGACCGTACGGCGCGCAAAGGCAACGAGCGCAGCCCCGTAGCCGCATGATCGAGAGCTGATCTATCTGCGCGTCAGCCTCCGCGCATGCCTAAACTGACAGACGGCCCTCCTATAAACGCAACAAAAACCTTCCTACAAGGAATCCGCCGACCTCATCCCTGGCGCAATAATGGAAAACACATTCAAGACAACATGCCCCGCCGCCCGTGTGGAGACCGACCAATGCCCTCGCCGTGCGGTCCAGACGTCGGCAGCCCCGACTCAGCAGCATCTACCTAGCTCCTCCTTCGAGAGGGAGACGGACCACATGACGCCGTCCTAGTGCCATTGCCATCGTGCGCGCACGGCCCCCTCATCTTGGTTTCGTGGACGAAGGCCTCGCGGGACGCGGACGGAAGCGCCTCCACCCGAATTGACTCGGCGCAGTCGCTCAGCAATATGCCGTTAATTGTGGGGGCACCCCCAGGGAACGCCGCGCTTCAAGGGAGTATGATACTTCCGCCTCCGCTCCCGCCACGCACCGCCGCCGAAGACGACCCGACGGGCCAGCCGCACCCCTCCTCCCGCACCCCTCCCCGCTCCCGACCTCACGCCGCCGCCGCCGCCGCCGCCGCCTGGTACTCCTCCTTGGACTCGCTGGTGTACAGCACGCGGAAGGGCTCCGTGTACCACTCGATGTCGTTCTCCTTGGCGAACCTGTGGATGTCATTGTACACGGAATGGACGAGCCGTACGGCATGCCGTGTGCATCAGCACGGGTGGGCACCGGATGATGAACAGGTAGGAAGGTGCACTTCAGGCCAAGCATGGGTTGCGGCAGCGCGTGTAAGAAAGGCGTCGCCTCGACTCAAACGATTAATTGGATCGCATCTAGGGGGGCCCGGGGAGGGGCTGCGGAGACCGGGGAGGGGTGAAAGCCCTCTGCCTTCTTCCCCGACACGTGGGCGTGGGCCCCCGCCCCGACGCGCCCCACACTCGGGGGCGGCCCAAAGCCCCCCCGCCCCGCAGGCGCCCGCCCCCCCGGCATCACTCACTCGCGCAGATCGATGAAGTGCTTGGAGGTGAGGTGGTCCAGCCAGCCGTCCAGGGAGTCCCACGCGCCGCGGACGAGGAAGTGGTGGTTCAGGGTGGCGAACTTGCGCAGGCTGTCGGGCGTTGGGCGTTGGGCATTGGGCGTTGGGCGTTGGGTTGTTGGGGCTTGGGCACTGGCAACTAACCGGCGAACGGCAGGACATCATAGTGCATCTGTACGGCTGTCCGAATGTACGGCATGCAGTGGAACGGCGCAGCACCAGTGGTCCAACAACAGTTTGGGCTCCACAGCTAGCCACGTGCACCTTAACCCCGGGGTTCACCCCCCGGGTTCGGTTCCACGGAAGAGAACATCTTTCCTTTTTTCAATTTCCTGTGGGGCTACTTCCTGGTTCCTCCCATGAAAGGCCATCCGATCAGCGAACGCCTCCTAGAGGAGGAGCTCCCGGAAGGGGTTTTGCGCACCTGTGCTTCTCCCCATTGCACACCGAGCTCGTCAAAGGTCATACATATGTACCGGAGCGCAATCATAACATGCGTCTGAACGCCGTACTACTCACACATAGAAGCGGTTCTCGTCCTCGTCCTCGACCACCTTGTCCTGCACGTCTTCGAACCCATCCAGGAACTTGTCGACCTGCCGTACCGAATTGCCGTACGGATGCCGAACAAAAATGTTTGCACACGGCAGTACGTGCGCGAGACTCGCTGGCTTCCCAGAAGCGGATAAAGCCAAGCAGGGGGAGGGACGCCCACACAGGCACCCCAGCACCCAGCTAGCACCAGCCCTGGAGCACCCAGCGCCGCACCTACTCGAGGTCTTGGAAGACCCACGCCTGGCTCGTGACAGCGTCCAGCGACCTCCCCTGGAGCACCCCGCACCCAACGAAACACCGTGGCCCCTTGTTGCTGGTGGCGGTGGGGCGGTGATGGGGCCTTATTGCGCTAAACTCCGAAACGACAGAAGTGCCCGGTGGGCAGGTTCCAAGTGCACGCTCGTGCATACCCTCTGACTGACTCAGCCAGCAGTACGGCAGCCCCACCGGCCCACCCCACGCACAAGAGCCGCAGTTCTCCCGGCCCCGGCCTCCTGGCCGCCGCGCGTGTCGTCCGCTCGTCCCACGGGTCACCACCCCCTCCGCGGGCCGTCCCACGGGTCCCCACCCCCTCCGCGGGCCGTCCCACGGGTCCCCACCCACGCACCTGGCTGGGCTGGATGTGGAACTTGATGGCCACGTGCGTCGGCTCCTCGCGCGGGTCCCAGTCCTCGATGCTGCCCCCGCAGCTGCGGCGGCGCTCCAGGTCGGCGGCGGCGGCCTTGCGGGAGGCGGTGGCGGCGGCCTCGCCCTCGCGGTCAAAGCGGTACTCCTGTACGGATTGTCGTACAGCACGACAACACGCCACCGGTGAAGGGGAGGGAAAACGGAATGCCCGGGAATGCCTCTTAACGGTGGGGACATGCGCCGGCCCGTCGACCCCGTATGGGACCGTGTGGTCCTAAGACTCCACCAGAACACCATTGACTTCGTGTCTTAGGGTCAGGAGCCATCCTAGCTTGTGTACAACAACAAGACCGGTTCGGTGATGTTGCGCTTATGCTCGATTGGCTCTTGACCCTGAAGGAGAGACATGCGTGCGCACATGCCCCACCCCGGCGGGCCCCACCCCGGCGGGCCCCTTCCCCCCATACCCACCCAACCACACGCCCCTGCACACGCCCTGCACAGTGCACCCACTCACCCACCCGCACACACACGCCCCCAGCCACGCACCCGCTTGGTGTCGCCCACCGCCTCCAGCGGGAAGGCCTCCGTCAGCACGTCGTTGTCGTCCACCCAGTCGTGGAAGTCGCGGTGCTCCTTGGAGCTGGGGAGGGCCACACACACACACACAGACGCGGCTCAGTTATCGTTTACACACACAGACGTGCAGGGGGCAGTGGCCAGTGGGCGGCAGCGGCGGCGGCAGCGGCGGCGGCAGCGGCGGCGCCAGCGGCGAAGACTGCATACTCCAGTGCCCTCACGCAGGGCAGGTAACATCCCCTCCGGGAGTCCGGGTCGGGGACAATCCGTCCCCCATGCCCCATCTGAACCCACACCCGCCAAAGCCGCGGAACACCCAACCGCCGCCCAGCTCCCTCTGCTTCCAAACACCCCCCCCCCCGCGCGCAGTAGAGGCGTGGCGGCGGCCCCGCAGCCCTCACTCGTGGTGGTCCGCCAGGTCAGCGAACGTGTCCCACTCAGTGTACGACCAAAAAAACACGTTGTCCCGCAGGTCCTTGGTCAGCTGGTAGAAGTCCAGGCCCCGGACGTCGCGGAGGCCCTTGTCGTGACGGTCCCTGGGGAAAGTATAAATTCGTGGGAGGGACGATGTACGGCAGGTTGCGAGGATGTACGGCAGGAGAGAACGGAAAACAAAAAGGTACGGCAGCGCGTGGGGTTGGGGCTAAAAAGAGACGACGACGCCTGTGGGGTGAAGGGACCGTCCGCTCGGCCGCCAGGTGGGGGCACCCCACGGGTCACTTGGCGTGTGTACGAGCGTGTCGTACATTTTCTCCACCCAGCGCTTGTGCTGTGATGCTGTGCCCGTCCTGACGCTGCCGTACCACCACCCTTCCATCCATTCGTGGCATTCCGCCGGCGCACACACCCCCCCGTTCGTTCTACGGGTTTGTTTATTTTTCTCAATTTTATACCCCCACATCCATGGCGTTACTATCCATGGCGGTCAGCCCCCATCGGTCAGCCCCGTACCTGCCACCCGGAGATCCCCAACGGACACATTGTTAAAATGATGGACGGGCCGGTGAACCGAAGGACGGAAGGATGGACGGACGGACGGACGGGCCCTTTGACCTCCCCCTGGCGGGTCGCATTCGATGCACCCACCATCACGTGCTCCACCACCCTCACCACCCTCGCCACCCTCACCACCCTTGCCACCCTCGCCACCCTCGCCACCTTCGCCACCCTCGCCACCCTCATCCCCCGCACGCGCGCACGGGCTCCCCAACCGCACACGAGGGCGCCCGTGTATTGATGCACCCACCATCGTTCGATGAAGTCGTCGTGCAGGGCGGGCGGCACCTCGTACTTGATCAGGATGTACACGGGGCTGTCCTCCTCCTCTCGGCCCCGACGCGTCAGCCACTGCGGGGCGCAGCCGCGGGGAGGGGGCGGCGCGGACAGGGCGGCGCTAGTAACTAACGCTGCAGCTAGCGACCCATGGGTCACACACACACACACACACACACACACACACACACACACACACACATCAGCCGCCTCCCGCCTCAGCACACACACATCAGCCGCCTCCCGCCGGTGCAAGATGTGGACTCATCCCCACTCCCGGCGGCCGGCGACTGGTGCTTCAACATCCCCTTGTGGGGGAACCCACTCCTACCTAACACCACTCCGGGGGCAGCGGACGATGGCATGGAGGACCGCACAGGCGACACGGACCCGGACTTCACGCCGGTGGAGACGCGGGACACCGCGGGCCCGCCAGCGTGGCCCGGCCTGGAGAGGCGGCACACACGCCTGGCAGCATGCGGGAAGCTTCGCACAGTTGGAGACGCAGTGCGGGTCGCGCGTGCAGCCGGCGAGGCACCCGCAGCCGGTGCTGGATGGGACGCGTGGGTCCGCGACCACCTGGGTCCACAGGGGTCCATGACCTTAAGGCGGAGGCCGACCCTGACGGCCATCCACTGTCTACTCGCCGACATCAGCGACGAGTGGCGGGGAGCTGCAGCAGCGGTGCTGGACCATCCCGAGCGGGCGGGGGACCTGGAGTCCGAGGAAGAGACCCGTCGGCGGATTGTGGACCGGATGGGGTGGAGGCTAGCCAACTCGCTGACGGTCAAGCTTAGTGGCCTGACGGTCCGGCTGGCGACACAGCTGCAGATGCAGGAGGTGGCGGCCGCACGGGCACGACAGCATGCTGAATACGAGCAGGAGGCCAGGGGACAGCTTGAGACAGACGGAGTGGCTGGGCCCCCGGCATTCAGCATGCCTGCCACTCTACAGCGGCTTTGGGCCATCAAGTGGGAACGAGAGCACAAAGAAACACTGTGGCGCCTGGCGGTTGACGGGGTCCCGCTGCCTGGCAACAGCCACCTCCACAACGCCCACCCCGAGGCGTGCGGGTGTGGCGAGTACGGCGGTGCGGGGCCCCACCCGTGTTCACCACGGGCACACCATTTCTGGGCATGCCCGGTCGCTCAGGCAGTGATACAGCAGATCGGGGTACACGTTCCGGGCCCCATCACCCGAGCCAACGTGTGGCTGGCTGAGCCGCCACAGGGGGTACAGCAAGGGGTTTGGGACATCGTTGCCCTGGCGGCGCTGACGGCCATGGAGCGGGCGAGGGTGGGGTTACGTGCAGCGACCCTCCACGGCGGCGCACAGCCCGTGCCGGGGGCGCCGGCTGCCCCATCGCCGGTTGATGTAGCTAAGGCGCGCGCAGTCATGGAGTTCTGGCAGCGGGTGGCCAGTTTCGCAGAACTGGGCCGACCGCGACGGGGATGGGAGGGGGTGGGACCGGACCACCCAATCCTATCGGTGGTGGACGGCCGGATCCGCTGCGTGCAGCCAGTAGACGTAGACTCGTGATGGATAGATAGCAGCGCGAGACGCTAGGGTGTAGGGATTGGGACTAGGGAAGCCCACTTCCGGGCACGATGGGGATCCGTGGGTGCCCGAGGAGGGTCGGGCCCGACCAGTGGGAGTTGGCAGCGAGCGGGACGTGTAGGCGAGGGCCGCTTGCGACGGGAAGGGGTGTACGACAGGGAAGCTTGCGTGGTGATGTGCTGCCTTGTGCAAACCATAGCCCCATCATGGAGCACCCGACTGCATACCCGGACCCAGCAAGGCCTGACGCGTGCGAGCCGCCTCGCTCTGGCTCAGCTGGGCAGGCAGGCCTGCCGGAGGGTGCAACCCTAGCTAGTACGATTAGGTTGGGACGCGGGACCAGGCTAGTTTTACCGCACCAAGCAGGGGCGCGCCTCCGAAACGCGCCCTGGGTGCTGCAAGGACTTTAGGAGGTTGAACAGCGGACTGCGAGGCGCAGACCGCCCGGGATGGGCCTTCGCCCACTCCCTTGAGGGGGCACAGCGGTCACCGATCCTCGGGGATCGGGCACGCGCCCTTGGTTGAGAGCGAGGGGACAGAGGCCCCTTACGCCCCTTTCCCCCGTATCCGGGGGAAAGTGCTTCGGCGGTCTCCCGTATGGGGCGGGTTAGCGCCCCCGGCCAGTGTCGGCCCGGCAGATATGTAACGACACACACACACACACACACACACACACACACACACACACACACACACATTACGGTTGCAATTCTAAACACACACATCACGCGGCCCCGTCACTGCCCGCAGCGCCGCCACGCGCCCTCTTCCTCTCGGCATGATTGCCAGCAGTCCCCGGCAAGATCGCTGCTCCGGAAGTGTACGGCGGATCAGCGGCCCTTGCCGATTCGCGCGCGCCTGCCTGGAGCACCGTTCGCAACCAGCAGCAAGCAAAACTAACACGCCGCGCCTGCCTCTTCGGCGGCCTCAACACAGCGGGTAGGGGCAATGGGAGACTGGGAGTGGGTGCGCCACATGATTTATCCATTTCCAAGTAAGGACGTGCCGCGGCAGGCAGGGAGCCGACCCACCCACGCTTCTTCGAGAACCCCCAGTTCTCTTTCGTTTTGGCCCACCACGATTCGGATCGACGAGCGACCCACCTCGATGGCGCCCAGGTTGGAGGCGCTGCGGCTGAGGGTGCTGTGCAGCGTGGAGGGCACATAGCGGCGGGCTGCTGAGGCTCCGGAAGCGCACAGCACCACCGCCAGCAGCGCAGCGGCCGCGAAGGCCGCGGAGGCCGGCGGCAGCGCGGCGCGACGGCGGGCGAGAGCCACCATGCTGCTTCTGGCTTTGTTGATTTGATATCGAGATCGACCCAAGCAATGCAAGCAATCAGGCGCGGATGGACTCGCCGCCAGGTAGGGAGGGGTTGACGCGCTCGCGATGCACGGCAAGTAAGGAGGTGACTTCACCTTTCCTTTCACAGGGAGGGATCAAACAAGCAAAGGACCGTGTCGACGCTGACATTTCAATGACGGCCCCTTTTGTGGGTTGGTCATTCGGCGGCCTGCCGCCGCCGCGTGGCGTGCCGTACAGGACATGCCGTACCGTGTCGGAGGTGCGCCTTGGGTCGGATATGCCCATGGGTATGGCGTCAGCTAAGGCCAAGGCCATGGCACACGCGTCGCGTTTCGCTGCGCCGAGACCAACCTGGCGGCCTCAAAGCTGGCCTGACAGTCCCCGCGTCGTACGGCGTGCGAGGCAGAGGGAACGGAACCGCGGAACGCTTTGGGCTGAAGGAATCGCCGACCGGCTAGTGTGATGGTGGTTCGTTGGTGGGGCGCCAGCAGCCGGCCGTCGAGAAAGCAGGCCTCAACACAATATGCAGCAGGTAGCCTATAGGGGGCCGTGTCTTTCGTGCGATTGGGCGATCGACTGACGGACCGGTCATTGCATGTGCGCGTCTCAACGCTGTGACGCTTGCATGCATGGTACGACGATGCATGTCTTGAGACTCACACAAGGCCAAGCTCCTCCCTGGCGACCTTGCTTAAGTCTTCGTGATTGAAGCAAAATTGCCGCTCGAGTGGCAAAATCATGTATTGAGGGACATCGGACGGCTTACCTCCGTGCTCGCTGAAGGGCGCGCTTCCCTCGCAGCCGCGAACCGGCTGGGGTATGGTTCAAGTGGCAGGCGTCTGGGCCAGGATACCGTTCAAACATTTTAAATGGAGCAGTTGGGCAATTTCCATTTTGTTTCCCTTGCGTTACAACGCAGGTAACCGCCGGCAGCAGTCGTAAGCAAGCCGCGGCCTCGTGTGCCGCAGATGTCTGCATGCGCCGCGTCCCCCCGCTGCGACCTTAGGGTGCAAAACATAACGTTACTGCCGTCCGCAAAACGCAACTCCGGTGGTAAAAAGTTGTCCCGCAATAGGTCGGAAGTCCGAGTCAAGAAAGGCACCGAGCCAGCCCATCAATAAAGGTTGGCAACACCAATGCGCAATTGAGTTGGAAAAAAAGGGCGCAACGATGCAGATGCAGTCGTATGCATGGCGCTATACATCTGGCGATCTGGAGAACAGCGAGACAAACATCCGCGAAAGATGCGGGGATGCGCTAGGTAGCTACGCTAGTTCCTAGGCCGACCTGAAGATGCAGAATGCAACTCTTCTTCTCCGACGACACCCGCAAGTGCCAACGCATCACCCTTCGCGAGCAGCCCCTCAGGGCATCCAGCTCAAACAGTCAGCGGAACTAACGGGGCCGATGGTTGGGATAAGTCGCCAACCCGTTTTCATTCCCCGACTTCGGCTCTGCTCGCTGCACATGCGCGCGTCATGCCGAAATCAACCAACCGATTGGCACAATCCCATCATCATCAACCGCCGTTCGCACTGTTACCAGCTAGACGCAAGAGGGGCATCGCGCTGCATAAAGAGTGTTGCTTCCGCCGCCGCGCTTCGTCAGCCCCACCGCCGACGACCCGTGGGTCAGCAGTACTCCTCCCCGCTCCCGACCTCACGCCGCCGCCGCCTCCCTAGTACTCCTCCTTAGACTCGCTGGTGTACATCACGCGGAAGGACTCCGTGTACCACTCGATGTCGTTCTCCTTGGCGAACCTGTGGATGCCATTGTACACGGAATGGACGAGCCGTACGGCGTGTTAGTTGCTGGTTCGGCTGTACGACGCACAGCCTTGCACAATGTTGCACCAGTCTCGATGGGACGTCGAATCGTGGTCTGCAACCGTCGCAACCGCCGCAGGGTCGAGCTAGCTAGGTTGACCGGTTTATTTCCCGTTCGGATCACCAGGCCCCCGGATGGGTTGGCAGCGTTGCGCCCACAGCCCATTTGTTCATCCACCTCCTCCCCCAAAACCACGTACGCACCACACATCCCCGCTACGGCCGCCCCGCAGGCGCGTGCCCCGCCGTTGCCCCGCGCGCCGCCGCACTCACTCGCGCAGATTGGTGAAGTGCTTGGAGGTGAGGTGGTCCATCCAGCCGTCCAGGGAGTCCCACGCGCCGCGGACCATGAAGTGGTGGTTCATGGTGGCGAACTTGCGCAGGCTGTCGGGAAGGGGGAGAAGAGGAAGGGGAAGGGGAAAAGAGATGAGAGCCGGCATTATTGGGGTCGGGATTGGGGTTTGGGAAGTCCGGGTCTGGGTCCCGAGGGAACTTCCTGGGGCCTGTCAGCGGCTTTAACAGCCAGCCTCGGCCTCGGCCTCGGCCTCCGGTGCGCTTTAACAGCCAGCCTCGGCCTCGGCCTCGGCCTCCGGTGCGCTTTTGTTTGACCGAGTCCGGCTGCCCTGTCGAGGCGCCGAGACGTTTGCTGCGACGAGGGATGCCCTACCAAGTTGCCAATCGCTCTCTTCGTGCATACGGTACCCGCCAGGCGCGCTTCGTGGGGCGGTGACGAGTCGAAAAACCCGCGGGGTCCACCACTTTTCATGTTATCATATGCATGGATCGCTCATTCGGCTAGCTGCCGCAGAAACAGCCATGATTCGATGCGATGCGCTGCGGTAATACCGCTCCCTGCCTCAAGTCGGCACACACAGTCGCGCTACCTGGGCTCGTTCCTGCCCGTTGGAACGCCCGGTCGAGACTCGGGTGCACCTTGCAACGATTACTACTACACAGTCACACGCACTCCGCACCCGGTTGTGCGACAACGCACGGGGAACCACTACGCACGCATTGGGCTGGACGCAGCAGTACGGCACTCACACGAAGAAGCGGTTCTCGTCCTCATCCTTGACCACCTTGTCTTGCACGTCCTCGCAGGCCTTGATGAACTCCTCAACCTGGCGTACACGGGACGCCCGCCGCACAGGTGCGGAGAGCGAGCGCTTCAATACACGTACGGGCGCGAGCACGGCACGGCACCGAAACCAATGCGATCAAGCCGCAATGCAATGCAACGCATCACCCTAGGTAGGGGTATTCGCGCTAATCGACTGGCTGGATGGACGGGTGCGATTTGTGGCGCAAGTGGAACCCGATGTAGATGCGGCCCCATGTCAGCAATGCCGGAAAAACGTTGTGCGCATGCGACCTAGAAATCCTGTCTCAGGAATCAGAAGGAATCAGTGCCCTCGCAGGTTGGCAGCTGACGGCACACCCTCTCTTCCCTGTTCCCTCTCCAGCCATGAGACCCCCTCCGCGGGCCGTCCCACGGGTCACCACCCCCCACGCACCTGGCTGGGCTGGATGTGGAACTTGATGGCCACGTGCGTCGGCTCCTCGCGCGGGTCCCAGTCCTCGATGCTGCCCCCGCGGCTGCGGCGGCGCTCCAGGTCGGCGGCGGCGGCCTTGCGGGAGGCGGTGGCGGCGGCCTCGCCCTCGCGGTCAAAGCGGTACTCCTGTCGTACAGGACAGGGAAGACACACACCGCCACAGTTCAGTGAAAACTGACAATTTTGTATTGGGCGAAATGCCGCTCGTGCATGCAAGGCATCCTAGACTCAACAATAACGATCTCAGTTCCGCACTCAATCCGTGGATGTTGGGAGGCTGGGTGGCGCCATCGCCAGTTCCAGTAACGACGTCTTTCGGTTCGCCGAGGACCACCACGTCACAGCCGCAGGTCACCACCCCCGGGTCAGGTAGCGATCTACCGCAGGGCCCAGAAAGGGCTGCTTGGTCGACTGCTACCGGGCACCTATACCCCACGCGTTGTTACACCGCGGCATACCCGCATGGGCCTTCGTCATCCCGTACCCACCGTACCTCCACCCCACCCCACCCCACCCCACCCCCACACCACCCGCACCCCACTCCCACGCCACCCCACTCCCACGCCACCCCACTCGTGCACGCGTGCTGCCGTCCACTCACCCGCTTGGCGTCACCCATGGGCTCTAGCGGGAAGGCCTCGACCAGGATGTCGTTGTCGTTGACCCAGTCGTGGAAGTCGCGGTAGGTGCCAGACCTAAACAGGCAACACGGGTGGGTCGCGCCGGCACGGGATTTTTGGGACGACGGCAAAATAGGGAGCAGGTCCTAATTAGGCCAGCGATTGGTTTCGGCGGGTTCGATGGCCAACGTCATGCCCACACAACACCGTCTGGGGTCGGAACAATTGTAGCGAGGTAAAATAAGTGCGCCGAGGCAAATTATTTACGCGAAACAAGTCATGCTGCGCGGATGCCTTCCGATGCAAGATTGGTCTAAATTAGAGGACAACCCAGTAGTCGATAGCCAAGAATGCGCAGTGGCCGCCTCTTTCGACCCCGGGCCGTACACCCGCCGAACAATTTTAATTGTACGATGACTCGGAGACGTGCTCCCACCCTGGAGCACGCCTTCTTGCCCCCCTCACCCGCAGTGGTCCATCAGGTCAGCGAAGGTGTCCCACTCGGTGTACGAATAGAAAAACACGTTGTCCTTGAGGGTCTTGGTCAGCTGGTAGAAGTCCAGGCCCCGCACGTCGCGCAGCTCCTTATCGTGGCGGTCCCTGGATGGTTGAGAGGAGATTCGTGGGAGGGAGAAGAGCGTTGGGGATGGGTGTACGGCAGGTAGGTGTATAGTGATGTACGGCACGGCACACGTCGGCATGGTCAAAAGACGCGCCAATGCGCCAAGCTGTGTCGTTCGGTGCGTGCCTCAGGCAGGTACGAGCCTCGAGTTGGATGCTTGTAGTATCCCCTTGCTGCCCCCTGGGGGCCACGCAACCTGTCGGTCCATGCAGGCGAGCTCCGGTGACCTCCGCGGGAGGCTGCACCCCCATGAACAACTCGCCTCGGGTCCACCTTGCAACGATTAATACTAAGGTACCCTCGCAGCCCCTGCCCGCGGTTCCCAGTACCCGCATTCCCTGCCTTGTCGACAACCCTTTGCGAGTGCCGGTGGCGTAAAAGCAGCAACGGCACGGCACGCCGCCGCGCTCGATACACCCACCATCGCTCGATAAACTCGTCGTGCATGGCGGGCGGCACCTCGTACTTGACCAGCAGGAACGCCGGGCGGTCCTCCGTGTCACGACCGCGCCGCATCAGCCACTGCAGCGTGAGGAAGGAAGGAGGGGAAGGAGGGGAAGTCACATGTGGGGCGGGTGGGTGGGTGGGTGACGCTCACCACGTCAGCACTCAGCAGGCATATCATATACGGAGGCGGTGACCCGACATCGGGCGCTGCGGGTCATGGTGTGTGTGCCGAGGCGGCGGGTGTCGACAGCATAGCCAACGCTGCTAACACGCCGGGTCGGGTCGGCCCTCGGGTCAGCGACTCTTGCGGCACGACCCGACGACACCGCCCAAGGAGCTGGAGCCGAGGGAACGTCACTAACAGGGTCAATGCGTTCCATTTCAAGCGGGCAGACCCATGGGTCGTATGTTCACATCGCCAACGCTCTCACTCTCTCCAGAGGTACTGGGGAGCGCAAACAAGCGCGCTGAATCACGCACCCACACGCACAAACACAGGTTTGCGCGATTGTTCAACAAAGTTCAGCGGCTCTGCTTCAACTGATGGACATGCGACAGCAACCGCCGCCGACACACTGCGCTCGCTGCGGCGGGCGGGGGCGGCACCTAGCACGCGGCGTGACCCGCCGGTAACACGCGCACACACACACGCCCCACCGTCTCGCCAGTCTGTCATAACACCTCCTATTTTGCGGGGAGCTGCGCCCTGGCTGGCGTAGCTCGAACGCAACCGGCGCGCGGATCGACGACCCACCCACCTCAATGGCGCCCAGGTTGGAGGAGCTGCGGCTGAGGGTGCTGTGCAGCGTGGAGGGCACATAGCGGGCGGAGGCGCCGGCGCAGAGCACCACCAGCAGCGCAGCGGCCACGAAGGCCGGGAGACGACCGACGGCCATCTTCAGGAGGAGCTTGTGACAGCTAGCGGGCGGGGAAGACGGCTCGAGAGACGAGAGACAACAAACGCAGTAACAGTGTTGTGAGTGGTCGGAGTGTTCGGCGGCCCTGCGTTGCTTTACTGCTGCTTGGCTGAAAAAGGAAATGCGCGGCCGGCTTTTATAGCGTTCGGCTCACGGCAACATCCGACACGGCCCGTTGTAACAGTGGCGTCACGGAACCTCGATGCCCTGACAGGCTACCTCCGAAACCGACCGTTGCGCCCATTCAGTTGGAGCCACGTCTGAAAAAGTGTGCCTAGATTCCAAGGAATCGCGTCTGGGCGGGAACCTGCCAAGGTTGGCCCGAGAGGTCACGTCTGCGATTTTTTTCAAATGCGGTAACGCGCTGGTAACGCATGCAGCTATAGGGCGCGGGGAGGCAGCGCGCCAGGAAGTCGATTGGCTGTGCACCTGCGGATGGTGTCGCAGCGACCGCACACACGGGCTGCGTCACCACGCCAGCAACCCTACAAGGTTCGTGCTCGCCGTAACGTGAAATGACGCGACGGTGACCTTATCGAAACAAAGAAGTTCGATACGGTTGCAAGGATTACGGAACACCGCCGCACCGCGGCCGCGGTGTTGTACGGCCAAAAAATTGCGGATGGCTTGTGCTGCTGCTGGTGCTGCCCGGTGCCGCATATCATGTATGGTCGCGGCTGAGGTTGCCGTGGGCGCCAAGGCAATGTTCGAACGCCGGGTCCCCAAGCCACATTCATGATGCAAATCCTCTCGTGTGCGCCGTGAGCTGTCTAGCTAGGTCCGACAGGGTCCCATAGCTGGTCGATAGCTAGACCCGCAGGATTCGTTCGGTTTCATGAAGATGCGGCCGAGCGTTAATTCTCTATTTGCTTCATGGTTTAGCACCCCTTTCACTGGGTGATGAAAATCTGTGCGCCGAGGCTGCTAGCTCCACTGAACGACGCAGAAATGTGCGCCAGGCGCTGTGCACAACAATGCTGCGATATCATGACACTTTGGGTTTACGACTTTGGGGGTATCGCTTCCTTCTGTCGGCACCATGGCGAAACTTCTACCAGCTAGAAGGGCGTTCAGAGGCTGCGCAAAGCAAGCAACACATTGCACACGTTAATGTAATGAAATTGTTAAACCCCATTTTACAAAACTTACAGGGGGATTTGCTCTAATACTGCGCGGAGATTTCTCTGCCGTTCGGGTGCCCTGCAAGGTAATTGCATGACAGACTGGACAGCAGAAAAAAGTTGCCATTTCAGGACGCCAACAATTTGGACGGCGAATTCGGACTGCCACTTCTGGACACAGCCGTACGATGTGACTCGCAGTCAGCTGTGCACCTCGTCCGACGTGAAGTAATATCTTCATACCTTAAGCCAAATGCATACGAAGTCCTACTGGGCAATCAAGTTTGGTAGATGATGGTTGTTGACGGAAATGGGCAAACCGAACAGTCTTGCGGCCTTGGCCGCAAAGGGCAAACAGTCTGCGCAAATCGCAGCCACGCACTTCAGACTCACGCCATCCGCCAAGCTGGTCGTGCTGCTGTGCCTCGTCGGCGTCGTGCTGCTCTCGCTTGCCGCCGCGCTGGACGCTCGGGACGTCAAAGTGCCGGTAGGCTGCATCCGTGAATGCGCCGCCCATGTCACGCTCCTGCACCGCCTTCTCATCTGCTCGCCCTCGCCCTCCTCCCCCAGTTGCATATTCCCCACGCCGCAGGTCCCATATCCCGAAGGTGGGACGTCTCAGGTGCAATCATCCATACCCCGTCCCCGCCCTCCCGTGACCCCTCCGCGGACCTCACCTCCGCCTCCCCCCCGCCCCGCCGTTGCGCCCCACTCCCTGCGCCCCCTGAAGGGCAACGGCCTCCGCTGGCTGTACTTCGCGGGCTCGGTGGCTGCCGGCACCATGCTGTGGAGCGTCCTGGTGGAGCTTGTGTACACCTGGCTGGAGGTGTGTACACGTGGCTGGAGGTTGGGGGGGAAGGGGGAATGTGGGGGCTGGCCCGCCGGGGGAAGAGGCTGCACCTTGGCCAGCGGAGGCCTCCGAGGAGCTCGTCGCAGGGCTCTCCGTGGGTGCATCTCCACACGCCCGATGACGGCGGGTGCCCGCGACCTCGCTCCCTGGACTGTCCTCTGACGGGTCCGCCCCGCTCCTCCCCCCGTCCCTCCCTCCCTGCTCCTTCCCTCCCTGGACTGTGACCTCCGCGCACAGCTGCGGTACTTCCTCTGGCTGGTGATGATGCCCTCGGAGCAGCTCCTGCTGAAGGTGAAGGAGGGTTCGTGGCCGGGGAACGGGGGGAGCCGACGTACTTGGGCGGTGTTGACGTGTCTGTTTCAGGTGTGGTGACGCGGGCGGGGCCTTCGGGGATGTGGCTGGTGGCAGGCTGGGGGGAGGCTGGGGGCAGGCTGGGAGGAGGCTGGGGGCGTGATGTCCTACAGGGGGCGGGTGGGAGGCAATGCGAGCGTAAGCCGCCTTTGTGGGCGTGAAGCGCCTCAGCCCGAGGGCTGCACTCTCGTCATACAGTAACGAACTGTGGCTAACACCCTAACGGCCAACCACCGTGCATTTCTGCGCACTGGCTGTAGCTTGGCGTCCCGTAATGCTGCCAACTTCTCAACTGCCCCTTGAACCGCCTCCCTCCCACCCACCCCGCAGCTGTGGCTCAACGTGCTAGCGGCATACATGATCTACATGCAGCTGTTTGAGAAGGCCGCAGTGGGGGGCGTGCCGCCGCAGCCACTCAGCACGGTACGGCAAGCGAGATGCGTGCCGCCGGCGACATACGGCCCCCCGGGTGGGCGTCCCCGTCCCATGCCGTACGTACACACCTCATGTCGCGCGCCTCCCTGACCCCACCCCGCCCCGCGCCGCCCCCTCCCCCCTCCCTAGGCGGAGAGCTGGGTGCGGCGGCTGCTGACGTGCTGTCTGCTGTTCATGCAAGTGTGTGTGCTGGTGACGGTGGCCAGCAACCTGACCATCACGTTAATGTACAGCGAGGGCAGCCGACAGAAGATCGCGGGGGCCATGCAGGTGCGCCGGGGCCCGGGCGGGGTGGGTGGGGGGGGGGTGGGTGGGTGGGTGGGTGGGTGGGCCCGCGGTGGGGGACCCCTCAGGAGGGAGGGCGTAGCATAGCCATAAGCAAACGGTTTGTGGGTTTGTGGGTCGCGTCAGGTGGTTGTGGCCCTGAGGGGGATTGAACAAAGGTACTATTCAGCGTAATAGCAGTAATGTAATAATTAACACGTGGTGGTGGTGGTGGTGGTGGTGGTAGCAACGTTAACAAATGTACGCAGGGAGCGTTTATGGCGTCTGAGATCTGACCCCCATCGCGGGATCCACTGAATCGAGGTTGGGGAGGTGGATGGCTCAAACGAGCAGCCTTGGCACAGCTCTGACCCTAGATCCTCGCCGTCGTTCCCCGCCTCCTGCTGCTGCTGCTGCGGCGGCGGCGGCTGCTGCTATCTGTGCGGCGACCTGGGTGTGTTTGGGACTGCTGTACCGTCGTACGGATGGGTGACAGCACGCGTACGTCATGTACCGCCTGATACGGGACAAGCTGCAAGACGAGTACCAGCATGTGGAGGTCAAGGACGGTGACGGCGGCCGCGCCAACGGCGCCGCGGTGGCGCCCGTCGCGGCGTCGGCCGCGGGCACGTTGGCCAACGGCGGCGGCGGCGGCGGCGGCTGGGGCGACGAGCCGGCCGACGGCGCCGACGTCCGCCAGGTGCGTCTCAGCCACGGGCCGCCGTCGGCAGCCTCCGTCAGCGTCACCAACCTCTCGCCGTTCGCGATGCGGCAGCGGACGCGGCGGCGCCGTACATGGCGGCGAGTGCACGGGTCCGCGAAGGCGCCCCACCCGCACCTCCACAACGCCCTCTCGCACCCCCATCCCCAACAGCACCCCCAGCACCCCCAGCAGCAACCCCAGCAGCAACACCAGCAACACCAGCAGGAACTCCACCCCCAGCAGCAACCCCACCCCCAGCAGCGGCAGCCGCCACGGGCCCTCCCGCAGAGCTTCTCGGCTCCCCACCTGGCGGCGCAGCTGCTGCAGCAGCAGCAGCCGGCATCGCTGCACTCACGGCTGGGGCGGCAGCAGCACCACCAGCACCAGCAGCAGGTGCTGTTGGAGTCCGAGTCTGAGCCGCAGACCCAGACCCAGTCGAGAGAGCAGGGGGATGGGGACGGGAGGGCGGCGAATGGCCCGCGACTACGCAGGGGCCCATATCGACAGGGGTCGACCCCGGACGGTCTGGCCGCCGGAGCCGGGGCGGGGCCAGAGCACGACGGCCTGGCCGCCGCGACGGCAGCGGAACCTGCCGCCACCGCGGCGGCGGCGCTGCCGCCGCCACCGCCACCACCGCCCCTCACCGAGCCCGCTGCAAAGCCTGGCTTGGCGACGATCTCCATTTTCGCCCTAGCACAGCCCAGTTCCGGCGAAGGGCGAGGTTCGGTTCCGTCGGCCGCTGATGGCGGCGGCGGCGGCGCCGCCGCCGCCGCCAATGGCGGCGCGGCGGTTGGCAGGCCGGTGGCGGCGGCGGCGGCTTCGGGGCGCGCCGTCAGCTTCTGCAGCCTCGCCGCGGCCGGATTCCGACCCCGGGGGAAGGTGGTTGCGGACAAGGAGCGGAAGGCCGCGGATCAGAATCTGGGTCTGGATCTGGATTCGGATTCGGATTCCCAATCTGCGGGCGAGGACCCAGATCCAGATCGGGACGTGCGAGTGCGCGCGGCGGAGTCCATATCCGTCAGCACCATCGCCGGCCGCATCATAGGCGACACGGAGATGGTGCACGTGCGCCGTACACTGCTGGCCTCCCTGGAGATCATCGAATGGCTGCAGGTGGGTGGGTGGGGCAGCTTCCCAGCAGCTGGGTGGAGCAGCTTCCCAGCAGCTTCCTTCCATTCAGACAGATCTCATCTCCCGTACCGGACGCTTTCGCAGCCCCACGCGCTTTCTTCCGGATCGGGTTCTAGGGTTCTAGGGTTCGGGGTTTCCCCTGTGGGTACGGCACCTCAGGGCGGCACCGTCATGCGCCCCGGGCTGCCGTTGCCGTCGTCGCAACCGCCGCCGTGTGTCGCCTGCCTGCCTGTCCTCCACTCCAGAGTCCAGACTCCACCCACTGGCCCCCCAGCCCCTGCCTGCTGCTCACTCCTCCCGACGTTCCCCCCGAACCGCCATTCCGCCCACGTGGTGGCGGTCGTACCCTCCTCTCTTTCCCCACCCCCGCTCCGGAACCACTTTGGCCCGCCGCCAACTACCAACAACCAACCAGGAACGCAACGAGAAACAGGTCCGGGGGCCCGCCGCCGCGTCTCGGTCCGCGCTCGTCACCTCACACAGTACCGTACGGCGGGAGCTGCACGCGATGCGGCAGTACGGTGTACGACAGATTGTCAGCCCGCGGGCCCTTCTGGACGAGATGCTGGTGGTGGGTTCCCTACCAGGCCTCCGTTGTGGGGCTCTCCGCGCTGAGGGTTTGTGGGTTTTATGGTTTTATGGGTTTAGCGACGAACCCCGTCCAACCCAGAGCAGGTGCCATGTGCTTTTGCCACGAGCGCCTGCCAAGAACCTGTAAAGAAGGACCACAGCACGGCAAGCCATGGCATGAGGGCGCCGCGCCACCGCCGGCGGACCCGTGCGGACGAGGGGCCACTGGCCGGAGGCGGAGGTCCTGTTCTGCCGACGTGCCGAGGGATCAGATCAGTCCGTGGACGGAGCGGTGTTCTTTTGACGGGGGCTGGGGGCCTGGGGCCGCGGATGGGGTCTGCGGGTTGGGGGCTGCGGCTGCGGATGGGGCTGCGGCTGCGGATGGGGGTTTGGGGTTCTAAGGGGTTGGGAGGCGTGAGGTCCAGGGCGTGGCCAGCGCACCAGGGGGGCAGCGAAGTGCCGCTGTCGGAGCGCGCTGTCGTGTTGGCGCGCTTTCGGTACTGGGGGCCTGGAGCTGGGCGATGCCTCTTGAGGGATGCCGGATGGCGCGGGGTGGCTTGCTGCCTTGGCCACACGAACTCGCACACCCATGCTGTGCGTGCTGTGCGGTCCGCACCTCGTCCTTCTGGAACGCGCGCGTGTGTGTAATGAGAAGCCCACCGCCCAGGCCCGGATGCTTACCATAACTTGCGATTTACTAAGCGCGCGCGTGTGTGTTTAGAAATGAAACCGCGTGTGTGTGTATATGCGTGTGTGTCTTGAGTTCTCCTCGGCCCCTTTTGCGCGCCCGTACATGTACGGCAGGTGTACTCCCGGCTGTCGGATTCCGACATCCCGCTCCTCGCCCGCCACTTCGCGGACGCGGTGTGGGAGTGCGCGGCGCCGGACGGCGACACGCTGCGGCCTGAGGTTCGTGTACGACAAACACATACGGCACACAGCCCTCCGTAAGGGCTCCACACGCGCCTGTGCTCTTTAGGGCGGTTCGGGGAGGGAGGTTTGATACACCTCCCGAACACACGCACGCACCCACGCCTATCTGTGTAGACACGTGCGCGCGAACACGTCCTGGTGACTGCGGGCACCTCTACCGCCTGCCTCGCTCTATCCATCTCCCTCGTCCCCCCTTTTGCCCGCCCGCGCTCCCTGGCTGACCCAGTCAGCGCAGACGGAACAGCGCGGATTGAATATGTCTACCGAGTTCCCGCCCATGCATCCCTCGCGCCCTCCCGGCGGGCCTCCGGGCCTGCCGCCCTCCCACCCCCACCCCTGCAGGACTTCGTCCACATCTTCTCGAGGGATGACGACCGACAGATCGCCTGGGACGCGCTGGACGGCGACAAGGACGGTACGGCCACGTGTCTGTACGAGCCCGCGCACGTGTGTGTGTGTGCATGGGTGTGCGTGTACGACAGGATGACAGGGGATAAGGGACCGGTACGCTGCGCGTGTTTCCGATCCCTGCGCATGAAATCGTAGTGCGTTCGATGTACATTACAATGCTGTACATTACATAGTAGTGTGCTGTACGGCATCCTGTGGGCATGCCGTATGTACGGTGCCGTACAGGTATCTTGACACGCGGCGACGTGGCAGCGTCAGTGGCCACCTTCCTGCAGCAGGAGCGCTCCATGGCGCTCACCGTGACGGCGGTACGGCGGCTGACTCGCTCCCTGCAGATCAGTCTCATCGGGATCATCAACGGTACGGCGCGGTACGGCACGTGGTGGTGGGTCCCAAGGGGGACGACGTGGGTGGCAAGTTTGGGGTGGATAGTGGAGGAGCGGTCTGCGCTCCGCGGGCGGTCTTATGGGGAGACATGGGATGGGATGGGACCCGGTTTGCTTGTGTCGGCCAATCAGCCGGAGCGGTGAGAGGGAGGGTCACCCTGTGTAAGATTCGCCGCCGTCCGGAGGCCCAGGCAGGCCACCATATCCTGCCGTGTCACGACACGTGTCTATATCGCACGTGCATCCAAACGTACCGTGTTTCACCCGCCCGGCCCCTCCTCGCGACCCCTCCCGGCATGCCCCGCCGCCTCGCTCCCCCTTTCCCCACCTCCCCCGGCGGGCCTCCCTCCTCCTCCCTCCTCCCCTCCTCCCCTAACCCCCCCTACCCCCCGCCCTCAGGTATCTTCCTGATGGCGGCCTACCTGTCCATCCTGGACCTGACCCACTTCCTGACCGGCGGCAACAGTTCCAAAACGTCGCTGGACATCTTCTCCGTCTACGTGCTGGTGGTGTCCCTCATCTTCAGCGAACAGATCAAGTGGGTGGCTGGCTGGCTGCTGCGCGCGGGACGGCACCCCACCCGGGTGGACGGCACCTCGGCTGTGCGGATGGCGCGCGTTGCTTTGACCACTCATTGGCACGTTGTCCTGTACGACATGTACGACAGCTAGGACAGGCCCGCGGAAGGGCCATGGTTGATGAAGTACGGCACTTGCTTTATGTTTTACGAGGGTTAGGGGCCGGGTGGGAGTGGGAGCAGGAGTGGGAGGGTGGATGTTGAGGTCAGGGGTGGGCGGCCCGGGCCCGGGGCGGGCATGGCAGGGGCACAGCGAGGAGGCGGACGGGGGACGTGACGCTGGCTGCGTGCGTGGTTGGGGAGAGGGGGAGGGGATACTGGCGATGCGTTGGAGGGGGTTGGGTCGGCCATCCCACGGGTCTGCAGGTCTGCAGATGGGCGGCATCTTGGCCGGGGCCCACCCCAGGTGCCCTCCGCCGCTTGCTCGGGAAATCCCCAAATGAACCCATCCGCCCGCTCCCCCACCCATGACACCAAACACGGCGTTTGCCCTGGCCGTCAGCGCAGCGAGGACACGTGTCCCAGTTTCCTGTCACCCCACGACTGCAGTCCTTCCACTGTGGGTTGCTTTGCAAAACACACACCCCACATTTCCTACCACCCGCCCACCCATGCACACCCCGCGCTCCTATTCCGCACCTACCCACGCCCTAGCGCGCATTCTTCTCACCACCCCCCACCCCATAATACTTTTACACATCAGCAGTGATTTTCTGATTTTACTTCAACCTTGTTCGTTGGCGTTGGGAGCTAGGGCTCCTGTTGCCTATACGCCGCCACCGGCCACGCTATCCCTCGATTTTCTCCGAATTCTGCGTTAGGCAACCTACTTGTTGCGACGCATCCGGTCGAACCGTCGCTCTGGCAGCAGCGCAGTTTGAAAATGTCGACCAATTTCCTAAACCCCCACACAGTTTTCTTTTATACACCCACACATACATGGTTACGGGTGGGCTTCTCATGAAACACACCCCGCACCGCCGACCGACCCTCCACCCGCAGACAGGTGCTGTCGGGCTGCATACTGATCCTGACGCAGCAGCCCTTCGACATCGGGGAAGGTGGGTGGGTGGGTGGGTGGGTGGGTGGGTGGGTGGGTGGGTGGGTGGGTGGGTGGGTGGGTGGGTGGGTGGGTGGGTGGGTGGGTGGGTGGGTGGGTGGGTGGGTGGGTGGGTGGGTGGGTGGGTGGGTGGGTGGGTTGGGCGTCGCCCGAGGACCCCCGTCCGACCACGGAAGGTGTGTAGGGGGGTGGGGGATGCGAGGGCGTGGGTGGTTAGGGAGGAAACCCGCCGTGTGGGGGTTGGTGGGCGAGTCGCCGTGTCCAGGGCGTGTGTATGTACGGACCAGCGCCCCCGTGTCGCCAGCTCACCACGTGCGTATTGCGCCCTTCCCGGCTGGCCACCCTCCCCTTTACCCCCTACCCCCCTTTTTCCTGCCGTGTCCCCTCATGGGCTGGATGGTCGGGGCTACACTCGTGCACCGTGGTTTCAGAGCTGGTGATTGAGGAGGCGCCCGGCTGGCGTGTCATGGGCATCGTGCAGGTGGGGTCGGGAGGGAGGGTGGGTGGGAGGGGGGCGCGGACAGGGTCGGAAGCGAGGAGGGCGGGGCGAGGGAGAGGAGGGTCGAAGGTGTGGTGCAGGGGGGTTGATTGAAAAAGTAATAAACCCGAGGAGCGAACCCGGGCGCACCCGAAGGTGTGGTGCAGTGGGGCATGTGCTCCTCCTCCTCCTCCTCCTCCTCCAACTAGTCCTCCTCCTTCACCTCCTGCCATGACTGCTCCTCGGGCTGCTGCTGCTGCTGCTGGCGCTTAATTTCGACGTCCACATGCAGCCCCGCCTCCCCCCCTCTTTTCCTCCCCCTCCCCTCCCCTCCCCTCCCTGGATCCCGCAGCCCCGCCTCCTCCCCCCCGCCCCTCCCCCCCCTCCCCTCCCTGGATCCCGCAGCCTCCCTTTCGCATCCTGACATTTCCCCCGGGGGGCGGGGGGAAAGCTCTCCACGCGTTGCGCGCCCCGCGTTGCGTTCTCGCCGTCTCCCCCGCCCCCTTTCGCAGTCAATGCAGTCCCTCTTAGGCTTGCTGGTAGCACTCCCTAACCCCCTCCCCCGCCTCCTCACCCGTCCCCCGTTCCGCATCCATCCCCGCCGCCCCCTCCTCCCCCCCCTTCCCCTTCCCCTCCCCCCCCTCCAGGACTTCAACCTGTTCTTCCTGCGCGTCAAGAAGAGCACCGACGGGGAGCTGGTCACCCTGCCGCTCAGCAAGCTGTCCACCGCCCGCTTCACCAACCTGACCAGGTGGGGGCGGGCGGGGGCGGAGCCCCCCTCCAGGGTCCTGACCCTCCCTCCATCTCTCTCTCTCTCTCTCTCGGTCTCCTCACTGGCCGCACGAAAACACACACACGTGACTTATGAGATACCGTATGGGCAGGATTCCTTCGAATCACAGAAGTGGGCACTACCCTCCAACCGACTCCCAACCACCACGCTCCCAACGGTCCCGCAACCGTCTCCTCAACCGCCAGGTCCGACTGGAAGATCGAGCAAAACTACCTGGCGGTTGACGCCTCCACGCCACCCGCCGTACTGGCCGCCATCACGGACGCCGCGCTGGCGGTCATTCGTGCCACGCCGGGGGAGTACGACGTGTCGTACGGCTTCCTGGCGGTGTATCACGGCTTCGATCGGCCCCACAAGGTGGTCATCCGCACCTTCCACAGGTGCGTGTGTGTGTGGGGGGGGGGCATGTGTGCGTGTGTATGCAGTACATGTGTATGCAGTACATGTCCTCCATAACGTGTTCTGTTTGAAGGCACGTGCAAGTGTGTTTAGCTATGAGAGACCCGCCCGCACGTGCGCGGGCGTGCATGTCCGCATGCATTTGTCCGTTTGTACAACAAATCTGCCACCGCGGTTGAGTTTCACTCTTTCGCACCTGTACGGCATCCCATCGCCGTACCCTGTTAATGACTCCCTACGTTGCCTTGCTTGCTGGCCCACCACCCTGCCCCTGCCTCCCATCCCCTTCTTGCGGACCTACATGTCTGCCGTACCTGCCGTACCAGGTACAAATTCAACCTGGCCGCCCCCCACAAGCGAATCGCGCAAGCGCGCCACGGCGTCATGGCCGCTGTACGGCAGACGCTCGACAAGCTGGGCGTCGAATTCACTGAGCTGCGCATGCACGCGCCGCTGCAGGCGGGCGCGCTGCCGTACCCACCCGGCGCGACAGCGGCGGCGGACGCCGCCGCCGCGGCGGCGGCGGCGGGGTACGGCATCCCGCCCGGCGCTTCCGCGCCGCCGGACGCGGCGACGCCAGCGGCGTTGGATGCCAGCGGCCTTGGCACGATGGGACGAGCAGGTCGGGGGGGCCTGGGCGGCAGTTGGGTCCCGAAATGGCCCTGAGCGGCCACTCGGCTCTCGGAGGAAGCGGAACAGCCGCTGGAGGTCTGTGAGCTTTTTCCGTCGTAGGTAGGAGCTGTGATGCCGTTATCGGCTAGTTGAGCTTCGGGCGGGCGAGCCGGGAAGAGCAAGGTGGGGTTGGGTGGCGTGGGGTGGGTAGGGAGGGGAGGGTAGGCCACGACGTGATGGGATGCATGACAGGAGAAGACACCCAGTACGATACTGGGCAGGAGCCCTTGCCAAGGCGAGCGGACCGAACGTTGCGGTGCCGCATCCCAACCTCATAGCGCCACACTATTCTTATTATATATAATTATTCCATGTGGACCATCAGTTTAATTGCGCATCCCCTCGCATCCCATCCCTAATGGGGGCATGTCGGGTCTCTTCCCAGTCCCTTCCCTGCAGGGGGGGGGCCGATGTGGGGCGATGTGGGGCGACGGGGGTCGGCGATGTGGGTCGGCGATGTGGGTCGGCGATGTGGGTCGGCGATGTGGATGCTGCTGCGGTGCGCGCGACCGCCGTTACCGTATTGCTTCTGTGACTAGGGAAAGAGGGCATAGGGAGAACGACAGCGTGGCATCCGTTCGGTGAAAGATGTGTGGCTTGGAGGGGTGTGGGCGTGTGGTTGCGGGTGCGCGGTATCGCCATTGACGGACCCCCGCCACAGCCGCGCTTTACTGAACTGGACAACCGGTCGGGTGGGTGTCATCGGACTAGCGATCCACTCGATCCTTCCTGTTTGATCCCATCCACGCGCCCTCGCGCGCACATATCCACATCCCGGCTGCTGTTGTCTTCCGGTCGGCAGGGCCCGGCGGCCTTCATTGCACAGCGGTGATAATTAAGAGCGATACACGGCGAGGTGTGTGAGAGTGTGCTCGTGCTGTCCGAAGCCGGATATCTGGGTTGGAATTCACATTCCCGGATCTGCATGTCGGACCCGGTCCGTGGGTTGACGCCGCTGAATTTCCATGATCGGCGCAGCGTCCCTGGACCTACGTTTGGGCGGGTGCTGACCGGCCGCCGAGGCCGTACAGTGTTCGTACGTGATCCGTACACATACCGTACCTTTTTGAGTGATGTGCATGGAGCTCTGGATGGGGAAGGATGGCGGCAGAGTGTGGGACACACACACACTCACACACACAGACAGATGAACTGACGTGTGCTGGATTGCGACTTCTCTTCTCGACGGTGCTGCGGGGATTGCGAGAGACGACGTGACGTGATGTGACACGTGAGACGAGACTCGCTCAGCTTCTCTGTCGGCGTCATTAGTCCCTCCGCATTGGATGGACGGCTGGCGCTCGACTGGCGTATGCCTGTTTGGTTGAGGGTTGACCTGGCTTGACAGTGCTAAGAGGGGCTGGCACGTGAGAGGCGGCAGGCGCTGGCAGGCAAGTCGTGTACATTATGGAGAGGAGAGGGTAGGTACGGTAATGTGATGCACTGGCCATTCTGACGGCGCACGGCGGAAAGCTTAAATTGCACAGGTAATTCTTGGCTAGTTGGGTCTCGGCTTTGACCTGTGACCCAAAAGTTTTAACCGAAGTACGGACTGAATGCCGTTGATGATGGGTATGGTCTTTATCGCGATTCAGTACGCCTCAGACGGGCAGACCTTACGATGCAGCATCTACTGAATCTCATTTGTAACCTTCATTCATGTTCTAGGTCGTAATTGCAGGAAAGCAGCCTAACATAGACTCATCTTCCCAAGTTATAAATTGGATTCCTTCCTTTCAATCAACATCAATGCTACGATAGATAGTTATTGCCCATAAGCATCAACATGCACAAGCTGTACGGTAGTACATTTTTGGTGTGAAGAAAGGGTGGGCTGACAGCTCCATTGAGCTTTATTTTCGTATTTCTTACAATAAATTCATATCATAGGTCGAACGATCGGAGGTAGGGCTCGATGAGTAAACGGCGCGCAGCGGCGGAGGAGCCAATCGAGAGGGATGGCGCAGCGGAGAGCCCCGATCAGCCAGCTCCTTCACGCGAAGCAACCAACGCTTCCAGTCGAGTGAAGTCAAAGCGCAGCGGCAGTGACCATACCGGCACCAGCAGCTCCAAAAACGGTGCCATCGTGGTCACAGTCCTGCTCACCGTCGCGGCCCTTACAGCGGCCTACTGGGCCCTCACCGGCAGCACCCGCACGCGGGCCCCTCCCGCCAATGCTGTCCTCCGGGAGGTTGCCCAGCGGCTGCTTCACCCCAGCAAGGGCATCCTCGCCGCCGACGAGAGCCCCGGCACCTTCGCCAAGCGCCTGGCCCAGGGCGTCCCGAACACGCTCGCCGCTCGGCGGCAGTGGCGCCGCACCGCTCTCACTGCTCCCGGGCTCGAGGACTACATCTCCGGCGTGGTGAGTGAGGTGCCGGCCCCGTCAGCGCACTGGCACTCCGAACGACACTCCGCCAACCGACCCTCCGGACAACCGCCACGTGCGTCGTTCCACACTGCCGCGCCCTGCCGACCTGGGTGGCCCAAAGGGGGAGGGGGGGCACTGGCCAGCCAACGTCCAGCCAGGGCCCGTGATTTCCGCGTTCCCCCTGTGACCTCCGCTCTGACCTCTCCCGGCGCCAGTTACTGCCTTGTCTCAACAAATCCTGCTCTTCCCCCCTCGCCATGATTTCGCCGGCGCTCCGCCTCCCCCGGACTTCCTCCCCTCCCCTCCCCTGCCCTGCCCTGCCCTCTCCGACACCCCCCCCCCTCCCAGATCCTTCACGAGGAGAGCTTCATCCACGGGGAGGCGGACCTGCGGGCGGCTGCAGCCCGGGGGCTTGCGCTGGGCATCAAGCTGGACAGTGGGACGGTGCCGCTACAGCCCAAGAAGGCGGGGGAGCGGGCCACGCAGGTGGGGGCCGGGGGGCCGGGGGAGGGCAGCCAGAACGGTGGGGAAGGGAGCAGGAACCCGGGGGAAGAGCGAAGGAGATTCGCACCCGGTGTGCGTGTGTGTGAACCGAATTGCGGAGTCGGGAGGGGCCTCTAAGGGTGCGATGTCCCCAGTGGTGTGAGCCCGTCAGGAGCCACCGAATCAGGTGTACAAGGGCAGCGGACAGGCGACCCAGATGGTGGGTGGGGGCAGGGGGGAGGGGGGAGGGAGAGACAAGGGGTTACGGGGCAGTCGTCCACACGCACCTGGTGTCCCCGCCCTCACCCGCAGCCCCTCGCCTCACCCTTCTCGGCCCCAGGCCCCACCCCACCCCACCCCCTGCCCGCCGCCTCCCGCAGGGCCTGCAGGGCCTCGCGGAGCGGTGCGGTCGCTTCCGGGAGCGCGGCGGCGCCGTGTTCGCCAAGTGGCGGGCGGTGTTCCGGGTGGGGCGGCACACGCCCAGCAAGGCCACCATCCGCCGCAACGCCGCGGACCTGGCGGCGTACGCGGCGGCGGTGCAGCGCTGCGGCCTGCTGCCCATCCTGGAGCCGGAGGTGCTGGCGGAGGGGGACCACGACCTGGGCAGGGCCGCGGCGGCGACGGCCAGGGTGAGGCCGGGAGGCCTCCACGGTGGGGATCGAGCGCTTTGGTAGGGTTTAGAGTCTATGGGGTTTGAGAGAAGGGGGTTTCAAGGAAACTGAGCCGCGAGGAATATGAGGAGTCTGGCTGTTGACAGGGGCGCAGGGAAAGGGCTGGGCCTGCCGGCGCACCGCCTGCGGAGTCTCGTGCTGCCGTGGCTGTGCGGCCTGGCCTTCCTGACGGGGGCCGGGGGTGCCTCCTGGCGCAGAGCTGTTGAGGCAGGACGTCAGGACCCAGGAGGCCGAGCACCGTGGGAGCACGGCACAGGATCAATCCATCCCCGCCATGGCTGCCTCGCCAAAAGCTCTCGCGTCAAATCCTTCGTTGTGGGTGCTTTGACCCGTGGGTGGTCGTCCTCGCCTCCCCCCCCCCCTCCGCACCCCCTCCCCCCGGCCCCCGCAGGTCCTCCGCGGTGTGTTCCGTGCGCTGCGGCACGAGCCGGATGTGGACCCGGGGGCGGTGCTGCTCAAGGTGGCCTTCGTCACCCCGGGGCTGCAGGCGGCGGAGCAGGCAGAGCCCGGGCAGGTAGGAGCTAACCACCCGCCTCCTCCTCACCCCCTCCTCCTCCCGGGGAGGCGGCTGGGTGCGGGGCCCTTGCGGTACGGCAACCCGGTCAGGCGTGTGGAGCTGCGAGTGGGGGGGGAGAGCACCTCGCTTGTACCACGTGGGGACATGAGGTCGGGCAGGCAGGCTACGCAGCGGCTGCCGCGGGCACTCGAACGACCAACACCCCCTCCCCCGCCCCGGGAGGAACGGATGGGCGCGTGCAGACAGTGTGCCCGTTGAACAGATTGAACCCGCACGAATGAGGGGATGCGCCCGGGTCCCGAGAACCTCCACTCGGCTCCGAGAGCTGCGCCGGAGCACGTTTCCACATCCAGAAAGTGCGTGAGGGACGTCCGGCCCCATTACAAAGAGACGAGGAGAGCGCCGAGAGGAAAACCGCCCATCACCAGGCACGCTGCGAGTTACGGCAGCGGTCGCACAGCGCTGAAGACCGCCGTCGGGTGGCGGCTGCCGTTAGGACACTACGAGAGAGAGAGAGGGAGAGGGGGTTGCCCATCGGCCCGAGGGACTCCGCCAGGGGGGCCGTGGGGGACATGCGCGCCCCTTGACGAGCCCGGGCCCGCCCCCTTTCCCCCCGATCCGCCATCCCATCCACCGTGATGGATGCCGCGCAGGGCGCTTGCACCCGCGCTGCCAGTGACCGCTGTGTCACACACGACACCGGGAATCCAAATCCGCCATTACACTCCCGAAGCCACGAAGACGCACCTGACGTCACCTGTTGTCTGCCGTCCCACCGTCCTCGCCAGGACCCCCCCGGGGGAAATATAGGAAACTGGTAGACAGATTTCAAAACTGCACGGCCGCCAGAGCAAAGATCCAGTGACGAATCAAAGGTACCAAGATCTCCAACGATGCGACGACGTCCACCTTGCAGGCCTCCCCTCTCTCACCCCCCCTCTTCCTTCCTCCTCCTTGTCCCCGGGAGCAGGTCGCCAACGCCACGCTGCGCGTGCTGGCGCGGACCGTCCCGCGGGTCGTTCCCGGCATCGTGTTCCTCTCCGGCGGCCACAACGAGACCACCGCCACCGCCTACCTGCTGGCCGTCAACCAGATGGCGCAGCAGCGGGTGCAGGCCGGCAAGCCGCCCATGTGAGTGCGGACTGCCGGGGCTGGCGGGCGGGTGAGGGCTGAGGCTGAGTGGAGTCCGTGTGGGGGCGAGGGAGTGCGCGGGCGAGGGGTGTGGGAACCCGGGGGTGGCGGCCCGGGGGGAGGAGATCAGCCCCAGCCGGACCGGCACGAGCGGACGGACCGATAGGCGCACAGGGCCGACCCACAGCAGCCGAGGAGCGGAGGGCCTGGGGCCCCTGGGGACACCCATTCTGCAGCGGGTTTCTCATCAATCACATCGTGTCGCGGCCGCTGTGTGGGGTGCACGCCCCTCACCCCCGCCTCGGCCTCCTCCTCCTCCTCCTCCCCCTCGCGGCATCCGTCCAGAGGTGCCCCTACTCCTGACTCCGGCCCGCTGCCTTGCCCGGACTCCGCACGCGCACGCCAGTTCGTATTACCTCCTCTCTCCAACCCCCCTCCCCACACACACACACCTGCCTGTCTAAGTAACACACACAACCCAGCACCCGCAGCCATCCGACAACGCCCCAAAACAGAGGACACACGTCTTCCCCAAGACGTGAGCCCCACATGCAACCCAAAATGACCTCCTACCCACTCCCCCGGCGCCTCAGCCCGGATGCCCGCTGGCCTCCTTCCCGACCTCACTAAACCTCCCTTAACCCGGTGGACTACCGCGGTCGCCGTCCACAGTCCCCCTCCCCGCCCACCCCCTGCTGCCACCCGCACCGTCCTCCCACCGTCCCGTCCCGCCCCCTCCTGTCCCGCCACAGGCCCTGGGCGCTGTCCTTCTCCTTCGGCCGGGCGCTCCAGGGCTCAGCGCTGGAGGCCTGGCAGCTGGGTGACCCGGCAGAGGCGCAGCAGCGGCTGGTCGCCAGGGCGCGCGCCAACGCCCTGGCGCAGCAGGGCAAGCCGCAGCAGGGGGAGGGGCCAGGGAGCCGGAGAGCCGTCGGGCTGCAGTCGGGAGCTGCTGCTGTCGGCGCCGAGTCGCCGACGTCGTCGTTGCAGGAGGCGTCGGAGCAGGAGGCGTCGGGAGGTCAGAGCGCGGGTGCTGGCGCCGGCGGGTAGCCGGGGTGGGGGAAAGGGGGGTTGGAGGACAGGCGCCGGGGGGGACGTCCCCGTGGTGCGTGGGCAGTTCGGTGGCTGCTGCCGGCGCGTGGGTCCCTCTGGCATGTGGCTGTAGCTGGCATGAGGTTGAGGTTTATTTGGGCAGGGAGAAGTGGACCTGGGGCGAAGCAGAGAAGGGAGGAGGAGGGTGAGGCGCGCTGAAGGTTTGAGGTGCCGCCATGCTGGGCCGGGGTCGGGGGAGCTGGGGGGCTGGGGCCCGGCGCGGAGGCCTGTGCACGGGTGCGGCAGCGACGCGCCCGCTTGCGGTAGGGCATCCGCGCGCGCGCGCGCCGCGACTTCATGTGTGGAACGGCTTTTGGATGAGAGAAGCGTCAGCTCCCTTGGCCAGAACCTGCGCGCGCCAGATGGCGTTTGGGAAGGCCGTTCGCCGGCGCCATGCTGAACGCCAGGAGGGTTAGCATGGACGACACATTCACCGCACCCACCATTTCTGCAGTCTCCATCACGCAGTAACCGATCACGATGCCGGCGACGATGCCAAGCACCACCTGCGTCAGCGATTTGCCAGAACAGGCATCGGCCGACCGAGCGGCAGTTGCGCAGGTCAAGGACATGAGGTCTTGCTCCAATGCGCACGCACCATGAGAATCTTCTCAAGTGGAGATGCAGCCTGCTGTTGCTGGGAAACTGCTTTGCCCATCTGTCTGGCTTGACCCGAGTACCGTAATCACAGTCGTGTTGCTGCTCTTCCGGTACGATCTGGCCGGTAATTGAGAGTGAAACCAAATAGCGGTTGGTAAGGATAGGCGTGATCGGCAAACTTGCCATCTCAAAATGCGTACAGAAGCCAACAGGCTGTAACTTCCGGACGAACTGCAGTACGCGACACGGCAACTCAGTCAAAGTTGCATCCTCGCTTCAATCATCTTTGCACTATGAAGCCACTGTAAAGAATGAAAACAGGATTAGAACACAGATGAGCTCGAGCGTTCGTATGGCCTCGCGCCCGGCGGGGATGCCACAGCTGGAGCTGGTGACCAGCGTGCACTTCGCGGAACGATCCATCGCAGCGAGGTCAGCGCGAGCTCAACTCCATCCGGCCCGAAGCCTCAGCACTGCAGCTACCCCGGGGCCCTGCGCCTCCCACGTCGCTCTGACTCCCCCCGCCATCCCGCAGGCCACCGCCCTCCCCGCGGGTGCGGCGACGCCTCGGCCTGTTCCACGGCCTCCTGGCCGTCATCGCGCTCAGCGGGATGACCACGCTGGGTGTGGTCTGGTACATGCGCCACGAGCTGCCTGTGGCTCAGAAGCGCGCCAGGGAATCAGAGGCGCTGCTGGCGCCACCCAGCCAGTCCTTCTGTCGTCGGGTGAGGCCGACCCCCCCTGCCCCGGACCCCCCCCGTTTGTGTCAACAAATACAGCGAAACCGGATGTACCGGAATATGTCGCCCCGCCCAATGCGGCCCTATGTCCCCCGTTTCCCCCTGCAGACCCGGCCGCCCCTGGTGTGCGCGCACGGGGGCGACACCACCCACGCGCCCGCCAACACGGTGTCCGCCTTCCGCGCCGCCCTGGCCGCGGGGGCCGACTGCGTGGAGGTGGACGCGGCGCTGTCGCGGGACGGGGTGCTGGTGGTGCTGCACGTGAGGGAGCTGGCGCAGCTGCTGGGCAGGGGGGGCAGGCAGGTAGGGACGTGGGAGGGAGGAGGGGACGGCGCAGGGGCAGGGGGGGGCGGGCGGGTAGGGAGGGGGGGAGCAGGGGCCAAGTGGGCAGGGGGCGGGACAGACGAAATGCAGGTAGGCGGGGGAAGAAAGCGTGGGTGGAGTGGGTTGAGGAGGATGGAGTGGGTCGAGGAGGGTGGGGTGGGTTGAGGGCGGCGTGGTTGGACGACGGAATGCCCCTCTCCCTGCACATCCACCCGCCCAACCCCCGATCCTCCACCAACTCCCTCCCCCGCCCTCCACCAACTCCCTCCCCCGCCCTCCACCAACTCCCTCACCCCCACCCCCACCCTCACCCTCACCCCCCGGCCCCCAGGTGGGCGACCTGGCCTCCTCCGAGCTGTTGGCCCTTCGGTGGCCCTCCGGGGAGGCGGTGATGAGTGTGGAGGAGGCGGTGCGGCTCACGTCGCCCTTCGTGTCGTGTGTCACACTGGACGTCAAGACCTACAACGACGAGGTGGGGGCGGGGGCGGATGTCGGGTAGGATGCCGGATGTTGGGTCAGATGTTGGATCGGTTCGGGCCGATGAATTCATGCGGGCACAGGCGGGGAACCTTGTCAGGAGGCAACCACCCACCCCCACCCCAAGCCGTCGCACCCGGTGCTCCCGTCATCCCCTCCTCCTCCTCCTCCCGGCTCCCGCGCCTCCCGCCCGCCCCTCCCACCACCCGGCCCCGCTGACCCCAACCAGTCCGGCCAGCCGCTGGACGAGCTGGCCATCGCGGAGGCGCTCGTGCAGCTGGTGTCCGCCACCCGCTGCGCCAACTGCCTCATATGGGCCAAGAGCGACCGAGTGGTGCAGCGGATACTGCAGCTGGCGCCGGGTGGGTGCCCCGGGCGGGGGGTAGGAAATGGGCAGACATATATTCATACGCCCGTGGGGGGGGTGTCCGGGAGCTGAGCCGCGATGGACGAGGACCCGATGTGTGTTAAAATAAACCGAGAGACCCGATGTGTGTGTGGGGGGGGGAGGGACGGGGCGGGGGTTACAGGGGGTTACAGTGAGAAGATAGCCAAGGCCAAGGGTGGCCGGGAAAGGAGGGCGGGGTAAGGGAAAGGGCAAGGCGGCTGGGTGGGGCCCGCCGGGGCGGGGCAAGGGAAGGGAAGGGGGGCAGAGCGCGGAGTCCCGCTAAAGACTGATGGGCAGAGTCCCGCTGAAGACTGATGGGATGCACGAGGGTGGGTGACAGAGATCATATACACACCCGCGGTATGGGTGGGCGGTTATGGGTGGTCTTCTTGTTAAACACACCCGCACGCCGTTGGCCAGTGGTACGGAGGATACGTCCCACCCCCATTCACACTACCACCGCCACCCTCAGTCCTCCATCAACGCCCCCAAACCCCCCCTGCCCCTAAAATAAATATAAATATAAATTAAACATATTGATAAATATAAGTATGTCTACCGATGTCCTGTATACCCCCCCCCCCCGCCCCTACCCCCGCTCTGCAGGTCAGCGCACCGGCTACATCGTGATGAACGAGACGGAGGAGAGCCGGCAGCTGGGCATGCACCACCCGCTCAGGTTCTCGCACAGCACTGCCGACCGATTCGGACCCGCCACCGCCACCGCAGCCACAGCCGCACCCGGGCGCAACCCGCAGCAGCAGCAACAGCGGTACCTGGACCAGCTGCCGACCCATGGGTCCGCATCGACCCACGGGTCGTTCTCCCAGGCACAGGACGCCGCCTCCGGCGGTTTTCAGGACCAAGACGCGGGGGAGGTCTGGCTGCCCGAGGAGGAGGAGGAGGACGAGGAGCAGGCGCCCGGTGCCGGCCGGCCCCGGCGCCCGGGTGGTGCCGCGGAGCGGTCCCGCGTCCCGACGGGGGCGGGGGCGGGGCCGTCCAGGTGGCCGCTGGGGAGGGCGGAGCGGGAGGCCGCGGGGCCCGTTGCGGGGGCGGCGGCGCAGGTGGTGCAGGTGGCGGCTCGGGCTCCGGAACCCGCGGGGTCTCATTATCAGCCGGCGGTGGTGGGGGTGCACCACGCGATGGTGGAGCCGCAGCTGCTGCAGCTGCTGCACAGCGCAGGTAGGGGCCCAGGGGGGCGGGCGGGTGATGGGTCGGGCGGAGGGGTCGGGGTCGGGGAGGGAGAGTGCGGGGCGTGAGTGGCGCGGAGAACCGTAAGAGGAAGAACCTGCGCTGCAACACTGGGCGAGAAGACCGTGCTGTGCGTGAAACGGTGTGCGTGCCGGGCCAGCCCCGTGCCGTGCTGTGTGTTGGGATCCGATAACCAACCTCACGCGCGCTCCTACCGGCTCCTATCGCGCGCCGTCCCCTGTCCTCCCCCGCCCCCACCCGGCCCTCCTCGGCCCCCCCGCCCCCCCACCCCACCCGCAGGCAAGCAGCTGTTCGCCTGGACCGTCAACCAGGCCGATGTCCTCCGCTCCGTCCTGGATGTGGGGGTGGACGCGGTGGTGACCAACTACCCGCTCACCGCGCTGGAGGCCATCGATTCCCGGCTGGCCAAGTGCGGCGCGCTCAGGACGGGGACGGGGATGGGGACGGCGGGGGCGGGGCGCGGGGGGACGAGGGGCGGGGCAGGCGGGCAGGGGGAGCCGCTGGTCTCCGGGGATTACTTGTGAGGCGTTGCGGTCGCGATGCGGTGGGGTGTGATCGTGATCTTGATGCGTTGGAGCGCGCGGCCCAGGCGGGGTTGTGCGTGGGTGCGTGGGTGAGTGGAGTTGCGCGGGACGGGGGATGGAGTGGCGGACATGAGGTGTGGCGGATGATCATATCGAAATATATACGGTAATGTATGCGTGACGGACACCGGGATACGCATATTCGTGAACCTCCCTGGGTGGGGCCCGCACGTGGACCTGCCTGCCCCGCATGTGTGTCACATGTGCGGTGATGACACGCCGCTCGTACCTTGTGTGGGCGGGCACGTGGGGGCGTTGGCGCGGAGGGGGAGGGGCCCCCCGGGGGCAGTGGTGACTGACCTTGCGGGGGAGGGGGCCGTGCCGTATCGCGCTTGGGTTCCGTGTGCGGGTTTTGTGGGCCCGAGCGGCTTCAGGAGAGACCCGGTCCAGGACCCGGTTGGGGAGGGGCCCGGGGAGGGGGGAGAGGGGAGAGCCGAGGGGGTTGAATCATGAAGCCGGGAGGGAGCCGGGAACGAACGAACGAGTGAGGGAGAAGGGGAGGGCGGGCGGTTATCGGTTTGTTGCGCTTTTTTTGCGGTTTCGCTGTCTTCATTGACGAAAGGGGGGTACTGCAGGTGGGTGGACGTACTGGAGCTGCGCTGGTGGCCAACCACCCGAGGTCCGAACCGGGTTAATACGGGTCAGCACCCCAGGCCCAACAGGCCCCGGGCGACCCCAACGTCGAGCGGAGGGGGCACGGGTTGCGGCTCCCTCCGCTCTCGGGCACTGTGGGCTGAGCTGAGTGGCCCGAGCGGGCTCCAGGGACGTGCCGCTCTCTCGGGGGCGCCGTCGACCGCCGACCAGCCCTTGTCACCCGGGGGGACCGGCAGCACTCACTGTTTTATACAACATAAAACCTGTTGCGGCGGCGTGCCGAGTCGGGTCGGGTAGGGTTGGCCACAAGCACGGCATGGGCCAACCCTGTGGAAGGGGCCGATTGAACCCTGCTGAGCGCGAGGTCCAGTAGCGGGTTGGGGGGGGCTGTGGGGGAGGGGGGCGTATGGGCCGGTGGTCCGCTGCTGGTGTGTGCTGCGGGTCCACGGTGGCTGCGAAGGATATGAAGGCGGGGGCGCCGGACCGCAGTTTACCGTTACCGTTACCGTTACAATGTGGATAGGCTTCCGGGCCCTGCCCGAGGGTTGTGGCTCGGCAGTCGGTACGTCCATGGCAGGGCTTCCCGGTTGTGGGGTTCGCTGTCGTAAGCGAACGCCGTTTTATAACATCTCCGCGAAGCTGGCATCACCACCACGGGTGTCTACCTGCTGCAGGCGCTGGACGGGCGCAGGCCGCCGGCAAGCATTCCCAAAGCCCCAAAACACCATACGCTTCGGGGGGTCGCGCATTTGACCCGTGGCTCACTGGCCCCCCCCCAACTGTGCGGGTTGGGTCGGTCTGGGTTGGGTAGGTTCCCCCCACCCCCACCCGCCCACCCTTTGTGGTCCTCACACAGTCGATGGGACCGCCTTGCCCCAGGCCACCGAGCGGCAGGTTAGTTGACGGCCAACACCTCCTCCACCAGCTCCTCCCCCCCTCCTCCCCCCCCTGTCAACACCTCGCGGCTGCTAACCCTAGGCCCCCCGCACCCGCGGGTCGGTGTGACCCGCGACCGCCGCCCGTCGTGACCGCCGACCTGGCCTCCGAGTCGCTGCGATGTACTGCGTCCCCCTTGTTGCAGTACATGTAGGTTTGTCGTACACGCGTACTACAACCCCACGTCGGAGACCTCTGGGCGCAGGGCACCGGCTCGCAGTCCTCCCTGGACCGCATCGGGCCCCCTCGGGAACCCCCATTTGCAACCGGACAGTCCACCATCGTCCACCACCATCCCGCAACCGCAAACTACCGAACAACAACCAACTAACGGCCAATCAACGACTACCTCAGCCACACCGTGTCGGAACCTCTAAAAGTGCGATGCCTCCATCCGGTGTCTATCGTACAGAGTACAGCGACCGGGGTTGGTTTGTGACCGTTGTACGGAGTCATGTTGATAACGGTCGGGTGCCGTACTGCGACACACAGCCATGACCACCTTATTTCCCAGACTGCGCGCTCGGTTGCTGCTGCTGCTGCTGTTGTTCTTGCCCCTGCTTGCGCCAGCTGCCGCCGAACAGGTGCTGCACCCGCGCCTCGGTGTGACCCACGGGTCCGGCGCCCATATGGCCCACCCCCGGGCTGAAGGCGGTGATGGGCAGGACGAGCACGTCGTCTACCAGCGTCCCATGGGTCAGTCCCTCGAACTCAGTCCAGTTACGGCCCTGCGGCGATAAACACGGGGCGGGGCCGCGGGGTTTCGCCCCCCGGGGGGGCGGGGCGACGACACACGGCGGTCCGGTCAAGTCGCCGGGAGGGTGTTTCCTGTTATCGACAGAATACTACCGTATAACCTGATGTTACAGACTTACAGTGCGCCGCTGCACCCCACGGGTCATCGGACACCTGGTGTGTTTAATGAGAAACCCGGACCTGGTGTGTGTATTATGAAGGTGCCTGGCTTCCTCCATGGGGGTCCTTAAGGGTTTAGGGTTTGGGGGGGCCTGGCAGAGGGACGACGTGGACGTGACGTAGGTGCGGGGCCGGCAGCCGTACGACACGTGGTTTCGGCGCGAGATGGACACCCCGTCATGCGTCCACCACCGGCCAGCGGCCACCCGTACGGACCACTCCCTCCGTGTCGTACCTTGGATCTCAGGTAGTCGTACATGGCATCCGTCATGACCGACGGGCCCGTCACGTGGATGACGTCATCCGCCACCAGGTCCTCGACTCGCACCCGCTCCACCAACTGGAAGATCCTGCGGCCCCGGGGCGGGGGGGGAGGGGCCGGGGGCGGAGGGAGGGCGGGAGGGAGGGCGGGAGGGAGTATAGGACATTGGGTTAGACATACGGTATTGAAGCCGCGCTGCTGCCACCCGAGCAAAGGCCTGATCGGGGACGGGGGGGAGGCGGGCGAGCCGAGGGGCCGGGAGTTGGGCCCGGCGATTCGCGTTTGTATGCGTGTGTGTTATCAAGGAGAAAAGCTGAGCCGCGAAAAAGCAGACCCGTGTCCAGCAATGCAACCGACGACTGAGACCGAGACCACAGTGTGTGTGTGTGTGTCTCTGCGAAAACCCGCCCGTGCGGGCTATATCGTACATGGGTTGATTAAGTGCATGTCCTTACCAGCACCAGCCCACCCGCCCCCCCAACACCCATAAGAGCGCGGTGCACAGACACACCTTGTCCGCTCGCGAAACCGTACGGCACCCGCACACCGACCGAACCGACCGACACTGACCCGTGGGTCGGCCAGCCTACCTGAACACCACGTGCGCCAGCAGCGGGTGCGCCGGCTCCGCCGCGAAGGTCCACTGGCAGAACTGCAGCATGCGGCCCCAGTAACGCTCCCAGTGGGGGATGGCGCGGGCGTCCGCCTCCACCGCCACCACGGCGCTGATGTTGGCGTGGGGGGCCTGGGGGGTGGGGGGTGGGGGTAAAATTGAAAAGTGAAAAAAAGAAACGAACCCGGGCACACCCAGAAATACTCAGAATACTTAGGGGGAGGGAGGGAGGGAGGGAGTCGAAGGAAGGGAGGAGGCAGAAGGCGGAGCGGGAGTAGGGACCGAGGGAGTCGGAGCGGCGGAGGGGGACGGGAGGGCAGCTCACTCGGGGAACCAATGGGGGCGCAGCCGCGCAGGGAGGAAGGGAGTAAGGGAGCGAGGACGGGCTAGGGAGGTGCGCCCAGTGGGGGTGCGGAGAGGACGTGTGGAGGTGGTGCCAGGGGGGGCGCTGGAAGCCACCCGACAGTCGAGGCAGTGCGAGGGGCGAGGAGGCGACTGGGTTATAGCCAGGTTGACCCTCCCGGGGTTGAGGTTCTGGGATGGGGAGCTTAAGGGTTTTAGGGTTTACGCGGGGACACGGGAGCTGTGCGAATGTGCATGTTGGGCCAGGGCGGACTGGCTTTTGGCGAATGAAGGGATTCGCAGCAGCCGCAACTCCAACCCAACTCCAACCCAACTCCAACCCAACCCAACCCGCGCAAAGCTGTTCATCCGCCTCCTCCAAGGGCTCCCACGCCCCCGCCCCTCCTCCTCCCCTCCCTCGCGCGCACGACCCAACTGCCCCCCCCCTTCCGGCCCCCGCCCCCCGCCCCGCCCCACCAGCCCGTCCGCCCATCCTTCCACGGGCCTCAGACACAGCGTGTCGGTGTCCGAGTACACCCCGCCGAAGGCGAAGACCAGCAGGTAGCGAGCCAGGTCGGCGCGGAGCACCGGCATGCGCTTGAAGGACCTGAGGGGAGGGGGTGAGGGCGAGGGGTGAGGCGGGTGGGCGGGGGGTTTTGAGGGGACCGCAGCTCAGCCTCGCAGCCGCATACCGCGCCGCTCTCGAACCGCCCGCGGAGCTCGGCGCCCCTCCCACCGGTCTGGGCGAGGGCAGACGGGTGCCGGTAGTGCGCGCCAAGCAAGGGCGGGCCACTCCACCGCCTCAGCGCCACGACCTCACCACCCCACCACCCCACCCAGCTCACCCAACCTCACCACCCCATCACCCACCCACCGCACCCTACCTCACCCCCTCATGACCCCATACGATCGCTACACCTCGACCCCGCCCTTCCACACCCCGGACTCGGCTAGCTGCCTCTGCAGCGCCGGCAAACAACCCAACACCCCAGAAGCCTACACCCTGGACTCCCCCGCCCCACCCCGCCCCGCACCCTCACCTGAACAGCGGCACGAAGGAGGGAAACATAGTCTCCACCAGCGCGCTGACGTCATCGGGCCCCCACATGATGTGGGTGTAGCCCGGGTTCATGCTCGTCCAGGACTGTACGGATAGCTCCGGGCCGCCGACCCAGGACCGCAGTCCCCTCCGACGCGGCGCGGCTCCAGGGGCGGCGGCCGCCGACCTGCCCCGGGCCGTCCCCGGGCCCATGAGGCGGTCGCGGCGGCGGGGCGTGCCGGCCGTGTCGTACAGTCCGTACATCTGGGCGGGAAGGGGGAACAACGGGGGAAGAAGGGTGCGCGGCTGGGTGGTGCGTGAGGGACGGCGCGGGTGTGGACGGGGCACGGCTGCGTGTAGAGTGTCTTGTGTGGCGGGGTAGAGGGAGTTGGTGGACATTCCGGTGTTCGTACTGCGTTGACTGCCGGTGGGGGCTGAGGGTGCGAGCGCCCGCAACAGATATGGGACTGTATTGAGGAGACCGCACGGCTTCGAAAGGGGAAAAGTCTGCCGAGACGCATCGCGCTTGCGGGTCCTTGTGGACAGCCGTACAAAGGTACGATGCAGGCGAGGAGCGAGCTGCCAAAGTACGAATATACTCCGCGGGGAGTTCTGGCTGGCTGGCTGTCGAATGGATATGGAACGCCGTGACCCATCCCCGGGGCCGCCGACCCATGGGTCACCACATCCGGATGCCGTACCCCACCTGATGGATGATTCGCGGGATGCCGCCGCCAGTGTGACGGGCGAGCGCCTCCCGGGCCCGATGCAGCGCTCCGGAACCAAAAACCTGCTCCTGCGGGGCACTGTACGGCTCAGTATCCTGCTCGTCGTCGTCGTCCGCCGTACCTACGTCGCGTTGCGCAGCACCGCCGCCATCTGCCGGCGCCGCTGCCACCACTGGGACCACAGCCGCGGCGCCGCTGGCATTGGCCGCCGCCACAGGCATTCCGTCTGACGCTGCCCGGTTGGCGACGGCTCCATGTACGAGCACGTCGGCAGATTCGGAAGCGACCCGTGGGACTACTTTCTGGACCTGCTCCTGCTGCTGCTGCTGCTGCTGCGGCGGCGGGTGACCTGGCACGGCCTTGCGCCCCTGCGGCAGCCCCTGCTGCTGTTGCTGTTGCTGCTGCTGCTGGTGATGCAACTGGTCGGGCAGCTCTTGTTGGGGCTGCTGCCGTACGATCGACATCGCGGGTGCCAATGGCGCGGCGCTGCTGCTGATGGTAGAGTCCTGCTGGGTTTGCTGCGGCCTGTGCCCCGCCGACTGCCCCTCACGTGCGTCGTGGAACGCTGTCCGGTTGACGACGGAAGGGACCTGGGCGCCGCCGCCCGCGGCACCCTCCGCCGCCGCCGTCGCCACCGCCGCGGCCGCCTGGGCCACTCCCTCACCGCCCGCGGCCACGTCCGCCGCCGACTCAACGACGCCCTCACCACCGAGCGGCACATAGTCGTGCGCCAGCATGTCCTGCTTGATTTGGGCGGACAGCGCGGCCGCCGCGCCCTCAATGCCGCTCCCGCCACCGCCACCGCCGCCATCGGCTCGGTCGTCGGCGGCGCCGCCGCCGCCGCGCGCCGGCGCGGTGTCGGCCGCATCCGCCGGCGGCACGCGCAGTACTTCCGCCGGTCAGCAACGACCCACGGGTCCGCGGGACACAGAGGCAAAGGAGGGAGGGCGGGCGTCAGTACAACTAGGCGGGCGGGTGGGCGGGCGGACGGACGGACGGGCTGCCCGGGCTGCTGATGGCCAGCCTCCAAAATGGCCAGCGACAGCGCCCCAAACGCCCCGATTCATTCATTCATTCATTCCACCCTAGCAGCTATCTCACGAGCAGCAATCCCCCACTGGCCCTCGCGCATGTGTGCGCCCTTGCACGAGTACACGATCCCGCGCATGCCGTACATGCACGGCAGTGCGGCAATACAGCTCCCGTACGAAGCTCACCAGTACTTCGGCTGAAGCGCGGCCCGATGGGCCCGACGGCCTTAGTGGACGGCACCCCGGGCCGCATCGTCACCAGGACCAGCGACGCCGCCGCTAGCAGCGCCGCCGCCGCCGCCAGCAGCCAGCGCCGCCGATTGCTCCGGCCGCCGGGTCCCGGGGAGGGGACGCGGCGCGCGGGACCGCCCACGATGACCACGGGGCCGGCGCCGGCGCTGGTGCCCGGGCTCCGACCGCTGTTGGGGCTGCCGCTGTGCAGGAACGCGGCGGTGGCTCCGGGGGAGACGGCGGTGGCGCGAGAGACCCGCGACTGCGCTTCCGAGGAGCCCGCGGAGGATGGCGCGGGCGCGGCCGGTGTAGGCGTGTGGAAGGGGGAGCGGGGGGAGGCAGGGCTGGTGGGCAAGCTGCCGAACCCGCGCCAGGTCCGCATGGCGCCCCTGTCCGGGCTTCCGGGACCTTCCTGGGCAGCGGCTGGAGGTAGCTGCGCGGCCGCGCCTGGAGGGGGCCTGGGCGGTTCGTAGCGGCGGTTCGCCCGGGGACCGCGACGCGGGGCTACGGTACTTGGCCGCCTGGATCGTCCTGGCTCTGCGCCCGGTGTCACTTAGTGATTATCCTTTGGGCGGGAATCTATGTACAAATCATGTACAAATCACTCGGTTGTTGATGTCGAAGCGAAGAAGGCGCGGTGGAGTGGGACGAGGGGCGCCTTGTGGCTTGTGTGCGTATCCGTCTGGAGACGAGCTGGACACTTCCGGTCAGCGTCCAACGCCGCTGGTGGACGGAAGCATCAGAGGATTCGCAACGGAGGCATTGCGGCGGCTGCCCAGCGCAATCGACACAGGAAGCTTGAAGGTGTGGGCTGCGCCGCTGCGGTGCGCTGCGCCTTTTAATCGTTCACGTTGAAAGGAAGGAAAGGAGGGGCCGATCGGCTGCTGCTGAATGTTCCGTCTAGACGCGGCAGCGCAGCCGGCCCTTGGGTCGCGTTGCCAGTGTTTGTTAGGGGAGCTGCTGTTGTACCGTATCAAAATCGCTAGACCGCCTGGAACAATGTGGCGCAGATGTATGCCCAACACAAATTAAGGAAAGTCGTACAAACTTAGTCCCGGGAGGGCGGAAACGTCAGGTTGTGGCTCGCGACAGCTTCTGAGTCCACGTTGCCCTCGCTGGAAACAACACACATTCGAGCTGGCCTCGGCAGCCCGATTTCCCGAATGCGTAAAAGACAGCGCGCACGTCGCGAAAGTGAAATGATACTTCAAATCACCGCGTCGGGGACCCTGAAATTGAATGAAGGCTCTCAGTCGCCACCTCGCCCAGGTACACACACACACACACACACACAACATAGCCCAAACCAAGGCGCCCTCTGAAGCAAACCGTCCGCAACGCGCGATGAGAAGCGCCCGCAGCTCGGGGCGAGCATCCGTTCACGCAGCCAATTTTAATCGCAGCGTCACCAGTATTCCCTTTGTAGGCGCCACGCCATCCTGGAATCTTAAGTGCTGCAGGCAGTCAAAGCGTTCTGCTGGTGGACTTTATCAGCCCTTGGGCTGCCGTTTCGACAAGGCGCCTTTCGTGAAAATTTTTTCCACGTCCTCGGTTGAGACATTGGCCCTGCAGACGGGTGAATCAGCGCGATAGGGTGTGTGCGTGCACATGGCGTTGACCGTTGACTTGGACTTCTGGTAGTAGCCCTACCCACCGCAACCCAGCACCAACTTGCAACGTACGCGAACGCTATCTGGAAGACACAGAGAGGCTCCCCTCAACGCACACCACCACAACTACCACCACCACCCTCCAGACGCACACTGCCGATGCCACCGGGCCCTCGAGCGGGATCGAGGCATCCAGTCCGCGGCTCGAAACCGGTGGCCGACCCCGGCCACCACCGTCTGCTCTCTTCAGTCAGGGGGCCTACCCAGGGGGGGACTGTGGTCCTCCGGACTACCGGGAGTGGCGCTCCCCAAGCAACGGAACGGCACTCCGCACCCCACAGTCCCCACTGCACTCCTGACCATATTGGTTGCAGCCCAGGCAAAGAAGGACCGCCCGTGCACGATCGCTCGCGTGTCGTGCAGCCGCCGCGGCAGCTCACCTGCCGTTCCGGAGCTGCGGCGGCACGAGGGCGGTGTTGAAGGCGGGCTTGGGGCCCCCGGGTGAGGTGGTGTTGCGGGGCGCCTTGGGCGGGGCGTCCTGGAGGGGGCCGCTGCCGGTCACCTGGGTGAAGCCCCGCTTGCCGCCGCCCGAGGGGGAGGCACTGCGCCCGGTGGTGGTGGGGCGGCGGTGGTGATGGTGGTGGTGGAAGGATTGGTGAAATGGCGCGAACGGGCAGGTACGGGGAAGGGATGGGCGAGGCGATGAGCGGCGGGTGCTGGGAAGGGACGTCGGGGACAGACAAATCAGGGGGGCCACGGAGCGCAGGAACGCCGCGGGCTGATTGCCAGGTGGGGAGACATGTCCCGAATCCGGGGCAGTCCTTTTGCGAGAGCGTCAACATGGCCGTAAAGTGGGCGCTGCGCGGGACCGTCGGAAGTGACGGGACGGGACTCTAGGGTCTGAGATGAGGCAGTTGCTTGAGGCGGAGGGCTGCATGGGCTGCATGTGGCAGCTCCTCAGCAAGGGGGCCGACGAGCACGCACCTCGCGTGTGATGCAGCGCGGTCACCCTCAGCTGCGGGAGCAAACGGGTTGAACAGGGCTGCAGGAGCCGCCTGGGGCTTGCTGTCCTCGGGCTCGGGCGCGGGATTGCGGGGCTGGGACTTGGCAACGGGTGGCCCCGACGCCACGGCATCAGATTCCAGCTCCTGTCCCTCGTCATCAGAGTCATTGTAATGGCCTAATAAATCCATCCTCTAAGCGATGGGAGCTCTAGGTTTAGCTTTGCCTGGAGCTGTCAAGCTAGAATGACTATATACCAAGTCCCGAGAGCAAAGATTGACAATACCCAGCACAAATGGTACGAAATGATTACCTTCACATCAAGGCAGGCTTGGCCTCTGACGACAGCGGTTCAGGCGTACGGTTCCGAAATCCATTAGCAACGGTCTTCGTTCCGAAAAGTTTCAGCGGCAGCGGACGGGAACACAGCACCTTTTACAGTTTCAAGTACAGGCAGACTTCTCTCAGCTTCAACGCAACTCGAACCTTCTGTATCGTGGGTGTAGTCATGTGCGGCATAGTTGAAAATCGCTGCTTTACAAATACTTTGTATCTGCAATTGAGTGCCCGTTGCCTCCGATGTGCTTTCCCCGTCGGGGGAATTACTCCACTACCATCCGGGAAGGGCGCAGGGGCGCAGGACGAAGTTCGGATTAGCGAACCAGCAAGCGAAGACTGCCGTTCGACTTAGCCAGGTTTTCGATCGTGTGCGGTGTCCTGATGTACACCAACACCAGGCTCGAGGCGTTGCATGGTCCGGAAGATGTGTCTTGGGTGCCCTGACGCGTCGTGACACGTCGGAAAACAAACTCCAACATTTCATAGCCGGCAATCATGCCATGGATTGGCAGTGTGTGGTTAGTACATCATATCTAGTAAGCATGGAGCCGTGCCGGCGGAGTGGAGGGCTTACTAGGGTTGCCATCAACAACACAAGGCTACAGCAGCGACCCAGGCCGCCTGGTCAAACAAGGCGCGTTATGACGAGCGCGTTATGACCATTGGGTCGCTTAGTTAAGAGTCCCCCACAGAGCGAGACGCTCCAGATCTAGACAGGCTCGCAAAGCGACAGGTGGTTGTGCCGTGTTGGGCACGATGGCCCCCAGGTGTTGACAAGCCGTGGCAGCCACTGTGACTTCATCAGTGTTATCATGCGGCTGCAGACGCCCGGGGGGTCGCAACGGCGGGGCCGGGGGAGGATGGTAGTACGGTTAGCGATGCCAGCGGTGTATAGCTGTGTGCGCGGCACACCAGATATAAGCTGAGCGCAAAAGACAACTCCTCATGGAATCTGCGACGGCTACACATAACGAAGCCGATCCGCTTGCGTGGTTGGACAGGTCCTACCATTCTGACATTGGCACAACATATCATCCAACAAGTCACCAAAATTTCGTTAAAATGCCGAGTTAAACCAAGGCTAAACTGACAGCCAACAAAAGGTCGCAAATGGATTGATAAACGTTTTACAAATTCAGGACATGGCAAAGTAGTTATAGTCATATAATTTTTGTCTGCCGCTCCGCTTTCAGAGTCGTACTGAAATTAACTGTCTCAACGGTCTGTCGCGGAAAACTGCGCAAAGCCGCAAACATGTCCAACAATTGTCGCGTTAGCGTTCAGAAGCTATCATTTCGCATCCAACACAACTCTGTGGCAGCCATGATTGCCTCCACCCGGCGCTGCGTTATCATGGCCGCTAGCACCTGCCCCCGGCTCAGCTCCGCGCGCCTTAGCTCCGCATCTCTACACGGCGCTATCATCTGCTCCCGATATGCCACTTCCATCCACTCCCGGTCGATGCCGTCGCAACTCTGCCCCGGCAGTGCGCGGCCATCTCCGTTCGCCAGGCGACCCCTGCACCGCGGCTTCGCCGTCACGGCCGAGGCCACAGCGCCCGGCGGCAGCGGCGGCGGCGCCCCCTCCCTGGTCGACCGTATTAAATCTGACATGAAGGACGCCATGAAGGCTAAGGACCAGGTGATGGACCGGCGGCATTGCAAACCTTGTAGGCACCCCTGGAGGCCCCACGTCTTGGCCTTGCGGCTCAGACTGGCCCAAGCCGCTGGTGCGGGCGAGTGTGTGTCGGTGCGCAGTCGTTTACGACCAGCTCCTTCTTCCTCTACAATCTGCAATGTGGTTTAAGGATGTGGGGGTCCGGGAGCGGCGGTACGCCTTGCGCCTGTTGGGGGCCGGGGAACCCCCCACTGAGGTCGCGGGTTGAGCCGCAGCCCCGGCCCCCCTCCCCCCCCCGCGATAGCAAGTTCGGAGGTTCTCGGCATCCAGATTCCAAGGGCCGACTTAGCGCCTACCATCTTGGGTGTGGTTGGAGAGTCCGTCACGGTACAGCGGTACTGTAACGCTGGGTTACAGTATAAGTCCCTAACAATGACCCTGCACAGCATCTCGAGAAGCCTTTGACCGCGCTGTGTTACAGGTACGGCCTTTGCCACCCGCTGACGCCGCCTTGACTCGCCCCACGCTGTGACCCACGTACCTCATCAGGCCCGTCTGGACGCCATCCGCTTCCTCAACGCGGCGATCAAGCAACGCGAGATTGAGCTGCGGGAGGGCGGCGGGGCGGTCAACGACCAGGAGGTCACCAAGGTGGAAATGCCGTTGGGCAGTTGACGGTTGGCGGCTGACAGTTGGGGTGACGCTTGAGCGCCAGGGTGAAGCGAAGCGAAACTGGCGTCATGGTGGTGGGGTTGAGTCTTCTCAGCCTCCCATGGCTCCTCACTTCCTCCCGGCCCCCTCCCGGCCCCCTCTCGCCCCTGTCCCTCCCCCTCCCCCGCTGAGTGAGACAACAGGTCATCCAGAAGCTGGTCAAGCAGCGGAAGGACTCGATCGAGTCGTACAGGGCGGGCGGGAGGGACGACCTGGTGGAGAAGGAACAGGTAACCAACAAACCCAGGTTGGAGGACCCGAAGGGGGGGAGGGAGTTAAAAGGAATTGTTCGGTGATTGTTTCGCGATTTCGCTGTCTTTATTGACAAAAAGGGGGTTAAAAGGAACAGCCCAGGAGAGAGGGGGGGAGGGGGGTTTCCATCGCAGGTAGGGTGAAAGAAGGCAACCAGACCGAGGGGGGCGGGCTGGTGTGGCAAGGTTTGGTCTGGGCTTTCGACCTCGGTGGCGGCCCGAGGACGGATCCGCGTGCGGACGTCGAGGTCTCCGGTCCTGAGGCCGCCCAGGCGCCATCCATCCCCCTGGACATGGGTGCGAGGGGGGAAAACCCCCGGCGCTGCAGCCAACAGCCCCCCGGGGTCGACCCGCCCGCCCGGCGAGGAGCTGATCCGGATCAGCCGGACCTTACCTGTTCCCTCTTGACCCCCTCTTCGTCCCTCCCTCCCCGTCCTTGCCGCCTTCCCTGGTCCCTCCCTCCCCGTCCTGTCGCCTACCCCAGAAAGAGCTGACGCTGCTGGAGAGCTACCTGCCCTCCATGATGGCCGCCGCGGAGGTGGAGGCGGTGGTGGACCAGGTGTGTGTGGGGGCGGGACGGGGAGGGGAGGCCGCCCCAGGCCTGCGCTACGTTGCGTCAGTGCTGCTGTTGCAGCCCGCCCAGCGCGGCAACGTGACGTCCCCCGGGAGACAGACCCGGCCGGGGTGTGTGGCCGTGGTGTGTGGCCGGGGTCACGTGACCCCCCGGTCCCTCGCCCTCACCCCCCCCCGCCCCTCGTCCGCACTCCTGTCGCTGTTTCCTGATCCTCGGCCCTCGCGGTCCGCGCCCTCGTCACCCGCCGCCGCCTCCGGCCGCAGGTGATTGCGGAGCTGGGACTGTCCGGGCCCAAGGCCATGGGGGCGGTGATGAAGGCGGTCATGGCGCGAACAGCCGGCCGCGCGGACAACAAGACGGTCTCAGACCTCGCCAAGGCCAAGCTGAAGTAGTTTGGTGGTTCGGTGGGGGTACACAGCGGATGATCGAGATGACGGCACGGGGGGGTCTGGCGGTGCGGCGAAATGTGCGAGATCGGCTCCGATGCGGCCTTTGATTGCCGGACGTGTTGGTTCGCTTTAACTACTGCTTTCATTTTTCATCTGCCTCGTGGGTTTTCCGCGGTTGGCAGCTGCGGGGTTGACACGAGGAGCCTAGGGCGCAGGGAGCTGGCTTGGCACAGCTGAGGAGGTTGTAGACGCGGATGAGCTGGGGCCGAGGATTGGCACGCCAGCGCATTTTTACCTGTAAAGTATTGCGGCTGCAAGATGCTAGAGTATTGGTTTCTGCCTTGGGGTGCTTGCGGAGGTAGGGTGGTTCTGGCGATGGTGGGAAGGCATGCCCGATGGTGTGGTCCGCACTTCAGGGCGCTCGAGTCGAAGACTCTGATGCTGGTTGCTGGACGCTTGAGCTAAGACGCCGATGCTGGTTGCTTATGCCGTGCTTTCTGGTGCCGTGTTCGGTCCGAGTACGGCACGTTTCCATTCGTACACAAGCTAACTGCCATATTGGGTTGCTTATGGGTAATTGCTGTTTCTCAACTCCAACCGGATTTCACAACCCCTGCATTTTCTGCATTGCTTAGGGGCGAAACACAATCTCAGTTTGTTGGGCCGCTGTAGTTCAACGCTTGGCACGGAAGTCGGAACTGCAACTTGGCGCCGGAAATTGAAAATTATAACAAGACGTCACGTCAAGCCTGTGCATAGGGAAGGGCGCAAGGCCCCAAAATGGAACGGGTCGCAGACGTTCCTGCCCATAATGAGTCTAATCGAGACCCCTCGGACTTTGCTCTTACAAATAAGACGTTAGTGTGCTGTTATGTATGCCGGTTGATCAAGTCGCGAAACCAGGTGCGATTACAGTTTTTTAAACGCCGTTTTGGACGGATGCTGATATGGGGATCTGGATGCAGTTCCAAGACACTGGATGCGATAACTGCAAGAACCTGTTCGGGCAGAGCATTTCGTATGAGGACTACACGACGCCCAACTTTTCCGGGTGAGCCGGACGCCAGTATGTCGGCCTCGGCCCGGCATTCTAAGCCCAGTTTGGTCGTCGGGCACGCAGGATGATCTCCATTATGGATCCTAAGGCAAGCTGGGCATGCAAGTGGCTTCACTTGGGTAAGTCCCACGGGACAATCTCGGACCCCGCCGGGTGCATCCCACCCAGCGATTCAATGCAACCTCCCTCCTTCGACACCTACACAACGCAGGGCGCTATGTTCCGGGCTGCTACGCAATGTCGGTGAACGACGACCTTCCTGACGACCTCCAGGTGGGCCGACCCGGCGATGGGGCGAAGAGCGGCGGGGACCTACCTGCCCATCTACCCATCTACCCACCGGGCAGTCGCCCGTTGTCCATCCATTCGCTCATTCCTTGGGTTGCTCAGGGGATAGCCCGTCGTCGTCTGCTGATGGCCTATGAAGTGGCGCACCCGGGACCCCCCACTCCTGCAGCCCTCTAGGGTTTAACCCATTCCCTGTACACCCCTCCCGCACGCCTCCTACCCCCCAGGACATTCTGGAGAACAAGAACATCCGGGTCCGCCACAACTAGGCGCCGTGTTGCGGCATCAGGGGCATACCAGCGGCAGCCAGGCGGCGCGTAAAGCCCGACCGGGGTCCCCATAGCTGGCCCCAAACGAGGGAGGGAGGGAGGGGCCATCAGCCCGGTCTGTCGGTCTGTCGGTCTGTCGGTCCGCGGAGGGGATCCGGGCCGCGCGGACCGTCGCCGGCTGCCCCGCTGCTGCAGCATGGCACGGCGGTCCCTCTTGGCGATGCGGCGAAGGAGGGGCGGAGCTGGAGGCTCCCACGGACCTGTGGGCCGCTTCTCGATCAGCTCAACCGCTCAACGGCTTGCCCGATGTGGGTCGCGCTCCTTGAGACCCGACAGAGCGGGGGTGCGGGCAGCGCAGCGATGCAGCGGACATGCAGCGGACATGCAGCGGACATGCACGGGGGCGCGGGTGCGTCGGCGGCGGCTCGGAGATGGGGCGCGGCACGGGCGTTTGCAAGCTGCTGACAGGGATCGTCGATGCGCCGCGGCGTCCCAGGGCCGCATGCACCGCGCGGCCTGAGGGCGGGGCTACATCGCTTCCAAGCGGTGCCCCCAAGGCGGACTTCGCACCTGCTGTTGCCTGCCGGCTGACGGCCGCTAACGGGAGGACATGCTTTGGGGACCGGAGGGGTAGGGGTTTCGTGGGGGAGGCCACTGTGCGCGAAGCGGGAGAACTGCGGAGCGCGGCTGGGCTGCTGTCATCGGACGGCTGGGCTGCGGCGCAGGGACAGGGGCAGGCCGACGGCCGTCCGGGTGGAGGGGCGCAGGTCGGGGGGTTAGGTGCGCTAGTGTCAGGGCAGGGCAGGGCTCAGCCGGGGGCGGGGATAGTAAGCAGAACCGGACGGGGTGTGTTGGCGGCCGACGAAAGGCACCGGGGGGAAGTTACCCAGCCGGGGCCGCCGGGGGCACCAGGCGCGGGGGCGTGGCATGGCGCCTGAAGGGGTTCGCGGGGACGTGAGGTGGGGCCTGGGCCCACTGTGTGGTCAGGCAGGGGTGGAGTGCTTGAGCGAGGGGAGAGGGGGTATAGGAAGTTGGTAGCATATTTATACTGCGCTGATTGAGACTCTAGGGGGGAGAGGGACACGGGCCTGAGTGGCGGACCTCATGCGCGGTCGGGAGGGAGCGGGAGTTAGGGGGAGGGTACACCGGACCTACACGGCGGTGGTGGTGGGGGTGCCTCTGCCCTGTTTCAAAGTTTACATGCAGACGCGCGTTTGGGGCCTCTGCACCCTGGGCTTGACAATGGAGCCGTGGTGGTGGCGTTACAGCCAGGTTGGTCTCTCCGAGGCGCCGGCGCTGTCGCCTCCCACTGCCCACCAGCCCACACCACACACACACTCCGATGGGTGCACACTGCCCAGTTCGGCAATCTCTGACGGCGCCGTCGTACCCCCCCCCCCCGCCATTCCCCCATCCCCCCCCCAAACACACACACACACACGTCCCTTGCATGTCCATCGCAGCCCCGCGTAAGCCGCCCGCACAGCCGCGACTATCCATTACGGGGACACAATGTCTTTGCTTCTGCTTTATCGCATGTCGCCCCTCTTTTCTATATACACGTCCCCGGCCTGCCGGCAATGCGCAGCCAACGGCCTCACTCGTCCGCGTGCGCAATTAGGGTCCTCGCAAGTCGTGTCTCTCGGTTTATTTTAACACACACACCGAAGTCGTGTCTCTCGGTTTATTTTAACACACACACCGAAGTCGTGTCTCTCGGTTTATTTTAACACACACACCCCGATGATGCAAATGACGTGTAACCTGACCACAGGGGTCCCTACCCCGGCACAGCACCGCGCCCCTCATCCACTGGGTCGTCCCACCAGCCCCCCGCATCCACCGGTCCCCTGTCGGGGGTTCCACCGCTTCCCCGCGAAGCCACGATACACGTCCATGCATGTGTACATATACGTATGGTACACCAGGGGTGCGAATACACGGTGTACGAAGGCGCCGGGACCGTACGTTGTACGATGCCTAGGTACAAGAACATATGGTACAACAACCTCTAGGGCTCCAGTTGTGTGGGTCCCTCGGAGGCCGCGGGCGGTTCACGTCCGAGGCCGCGGTTCGCGAGCTGGGGAGCTCACGGCGGTGCCCAGCTCGGCAGCCGGGGGCCCTTACCGTATCACCCGGGGGGAGGGTGGCCCTGTTCGCTTGACACGCGCCAGTGCCCTGACCCGCCCTCGCACACGGGCAAAGTGCTCCGTTCGCATGTACACACGGGCAGTTCGCTTATGCACACACGGGCAAAGTGCGGGCCTCTTTTGGATCCGGTGGCACAAAAGTCGATAACGGCGGCCACGGGCTCCCTGGAGTGGTGCGGGTGTCCGCCGCCGCGAACTCTCCCCCTTTTCAACGTCCGCCACCGCCGCCGACAGCCCGAGGGCCCCCCTCGACGACGACGAGGCCAGGAGCCGAGACCCGACCTACCGCCGTGTAGTGACAACCCACCGCACCGAGCACCACATCCTGAGAGGTTCCTTCCCTCCCTCCTCAGAGCTTCACCTCCACCCGCACCCCCCTCGCCGCCAGCAGTGCGACCTCGCTGCAACCCCCCCCGCCACCGCCGCTATAGCCGCCGCCACTGTTGTAGCTGCCGTCGCTGCCACCCGCCCCATCCCCATGGATCGGCGGCTGCGCCAGCGCCTTGCCCACCACCACGTGCATCAGGCATGGCAGCTCTGCCGTACCGTACGGCAGCTCCTTGAGGCCGTAATTACGGGACACGTCCAGCTTACGCAGCCGCACCAGGCGGGTCAGGCTGTCCGGCAGACCCGACAGCTGTGCGAGGAAGCGGCGAGGGGGGATGGGGGGGGCGGGCAGGCAGGGTGGCAGGGTGTCGCATCGTGTACATCGTGTACCGTCCCTCGTTCACCCCCATCAGCCATCAACCCCATCAACCCCTAACACAAGACGCAGCATCGAAACATTCATTCACCACACGCGAGGTGGAATTCCGACCGGCGACATCGGTCGGTGTCTTGATCAAAAACTCCCACCACATCCATGCAAGCAACGCCAGGGGTGCCTCCGCGCAATCCCATCCCTCTGACCCATGGGTCGTTGCCGCCGCCACCCACCCCGCCGGCTCGCCATCTCTCACCCCGTTGTAGCGCACGTCCAGCACCCGCAGCCTCCGCATCCCCGCCCCCATCTCCTCCGGCAGCCCCGCCAGCAGGTTCAGCGACAGGTCCAGGTGGGTCAGGGCGCTGAGCGCCGCCGCCACCTCCGCGGGAAGCGCCGCCAGGCTGTTGGAGGCGGCGGACAGGTGGCGCAGGCGGCGCAGCGCCGACAGCCCCGGGGGCAGGTGGGTGAGGCGGTTGAGGGCGAGGTCCAGTCGCTGCAGGCGGGTGAGCCGGGTCCAGGAGTCGGGCAGGCGGGTCAGCGCGTTGGACTGGGCCTGCGGGGGCGAGCCGGCGAGGGGGTGGGAGGGGGGGGCAGGTAAGGTGAGGGTGGGCGGGAGGGCGGCAGGGAGGGTGGCAGGCAAGGTGCGTGGCAGGGAGGGAGGGACGGAAGGGAGGGAGGGTGGGAGGACGGGTGGGAGGGAGAGGGCGGCAGGGAAGGATTCTGGGCGAGGCACCGCGGGACACGCGGGCCCCGCGGGGCAGTGGCCGAGGGCGAGGTGAGCGGATGACGCCGACGCAGACAGCCCGGGGATGAGCCTCATGGTGGGCGCAGACAGCGAGGGGCGAGGCGGCTCACATTGAGGCCGGTGAGCGCCGTGAGCCGCCCCACCGCCCCCAGCAGCTCCTCCGCCCCCCGCATGCAGGCGGCCGCAGTCCGGATGTCCAGCTCCACCAGCCGACTGCTCGCGGCGGCCATCGAGGGGCTCAGCCGCGACCCATGGGTCGGAGCCCACTCCGCGAATCGAGGGCCCGCCGCCTCGCATGCCGCGTCCAAGTCGTCCAACTCCTCGTTCTCCTCAGCCGCCGCCGCCACCGCCGTCGCCGCCGCCGCCGCCGTCTCCGCCTCCTTCACCTCCTCCGGAGGCCCCTCCCGGTCGGTAGCCTCTACCGACAGGGCGCAGGCCTTGTAGTAGTTCTGACCGCAGCCCAGCACCTGCCGCGGGAAAAGGGGTTGAAGGCAATTAAAGGCTAGACACACCCAGCCCGGCGGCAGTGGGGGTGCAATGGCGGTTGGCGAGTTTGTTTGCGGCCGTTTGGGCCCGTCATGCCGCGGTTCGGCGCTCCTCCGCGGCTTCCGTATTGGGCCCCCTCCCTTCCCCTCCCCTCCCCTCCCCTCCCCCTATACGGTAAGCGTGTCTACCGATTTCCTATACCTCTCCTCCCCTCCGCGCACTGCCCGGACATCCGGACATCAGCGCACCCGCAGGCAGCTCAGCCGCGCCAGCGCCCCCAGCGGCAGCAGCTCGAACCGGTTGGAGGAGAAATCCAGGTGGGTCAGGGAGCGGTAGGGGCGGGGCGGGGGGGAGTAGGGGCGGGGCGGGGCAGGCCGCCCGCCGCAGTCCGACAAGGGCGGAGACGCCTCCGGGCCCGACGCTGCGGCCGACCACGCAGTCGCCTCCGCCGCCGCTGCCTCCGCCACCTCAGTGGAATCCACTGCCGCGGCCGAGACCGCGGGGCTGTACGCAGCGGCGGCTCCCGGACTGCTGCCGCTGTCGCCGCCGCCGCCGCCGCCGCCTCCGCCGGCGCTGGGCTTGGCCTCCTCGGGGCCGATCCGGCCCCCCTGGACCCTTAGGGTGCTGCCATCTGAGGAGGGCCCGGGCGGGGTTGCGGTCCGGGCGGGCGGAGGGGCGGCGTGGGAGGCTGCGGCAGCGGCAGCGGCGGTGGCGGTGGTGGTGGTGGGGGTGGGGGTGGCGCCGGAGGAGGGGGTGGAGGAGGAAGGCGCAGAAGCAGCGGAAGAGTACAAGGAGGAGGCGGAGGAGGAGGAGGTGGGGCCGGACGATGGCGATGAGGAGGTGCAGGAGGCGGCCGAGGATGGGCTGTAGGTGGGGCCCAGGGGCTGGGGGCGGGAGGAGGGCGCGGAGGCGGCGGCGAAGGTGGCGGCGAAGGCGGCGGCGCGGGGCGCTCCACCTCCCCCGCGGGGCGGGTGCGGGTCCGCGTCCCCGTCCAGACCGGGCAATGAGGTGAGCCTGCAGTGCGACCCGGGGGCCGCCAGGTCAGCGGACAGAGGGGGGTCTCTGGGGGGAGGGGTAGATGGGGGAGGAGGGAGGAGGTGCCCTCCAACCACCCCTGGGGGCCCCTCGAGCTCCCTAGACCCCCTCCCCCCTCCCCGTCCCGCCCCTCCCTCCCTGGGGCGCCCGCCCCTCCCCCCTTCCCTCCCTGGGGCTTCCGCCGCTCCCTCCCTGCCTGCTCACCGGTTGCAGGCCACCCGCAGCAGCTCCAGGTCCGCCAGCCGCGACAGCCCCTCGGGCAGCACCCTGAGCCTGAGGACCCCAGGCGCAGGGCGGGGGGGGGAGGGAGGGGTGTGGGGTGGCAGCACAGCCCCAGGGCCCGAAGCGGTCGGCGTCCTGAGTGAGGGATGAGAGGTAGCGGAAGAAGGGAGCTGCGACGTGCGGACGGTGAGCGGTGGGCGGTGGGCCGCTGCCCACAGCGCAGTCCCAAACCCAACGACCACAGACCACGGGTCGCTGGGTTGCCGACAGAAGGGCGCATCCCCCCTACCCCGCCCCCCCCTCCACCCCTTTACCCCTGCCCCCCGGGGGCGCTCCAGCGGATCCGGGATGCCGCAACCCCCCACCCACCCCCCCACCTGTTGCTGCTCGCATCCAGGTGCCTCAGCCGGCCCAGGCGGGTCAGCTCCCCCGGCAGCGCCCCCAGACAGTTACCCGCCACATCCAGACGGGTCAGCCGCGACATCAGCGCCACCGCGGGGGGGAGCTCGGCCAGCAGGTTGCGAGACAGGCACAGACTCCTGCGGTACGGTATTGTACGGCACAGTACGACACCGTGTGGCAAAAACATACGCATGTGCATGTACTACCAAACATGTCAAAGACATGTACTACCAAGGCATAAATGACATGTTTGGGGTCCGCTGTAACGTTCATTCGTTCATTCATGTACCACCAAACATATACTTTATATACTATACACCGATCAGGGGGCCCCCCGAGGATGGGCACACCCTTCAACTCGTTACTCGCACCAACCAAAGGGCGCAGCGGTGTCGCATCCCATGCCGAAACCCGGACCCCCGGACCACCCTCCCCCCAGGCGATGTAGGTTCTTTTAGTGATCACTTGCCGTTTAGCAGCTTCCCCCTTGGTCGTACCGTTTACCGTTCACCGTTTACCTTGGCTCGTGGGGTGCGTTCGTGGCGCTTACCCCCCCCCCTCCCCCCCCCCAACACACACACACACACACGAGGCCCCCACCTGAGGTCCGACAGCGCGGCGCACAGCTGCGGCGGCAGGCGCTCCAGCCGGTTGTACGACAGATCCAGATGGGTCAGCCGGGTCAGGCAGGTGAGCTGCGACTCGAGCAGTCCCTGGCCGCCCGCGTCGAGGTGGGGGCAATCACGGGGTAAGGGGGGACCGGCGGGGGTAGGGACAGTAGGACATTGGTAGACAGATTTGAGGCTGGGGGGCTGGGGGGGCCGGGGGTTAAGAAGAAAAACAGCGCAGACACACCCAGCCCGGCGATGAATCCGTACCAACGATAATTACCGGTACCTGCAAGACAAAGGAGGAGCGAAAGCAAAGCGGCCGCGCCACCACCGGTGGCGCCGTGCAAGTGCAAACTCCGAAAGAGCAGCATGCAACCCGGGGGGCCGGGGGGAAAAAGCGGCCGGGAAGGGGGGGGGTTGCAACATTGAGGAGAAGAGAAGGACGAAACAGCAGCTTGTGCTTCAAAGCGTGTGTGCGTGGTCCTTCCGTCCAGATGTGTCGCCGTCTGCGTCTGCAGGCGCCCCCCAAAGGAAATCCGCCCGCACCCATCCGGAAGTGGAAACCACTGACCGAGAACACCCGCACGGAAAGGAGGCAAGCATGCGGGGGAGCTCCAAAACCGGGTCAATGCGAAACCAAGTCTGGGGAACACCACGCCGGCGCCTGCCGGCGTGCTACAGCCCACCCTCGCTGCATGCCCTCCCTGCCGCTGCTACAGCACCCCGTCCCCACCTGGTCCAGGACCAGGGTGTTGTACGACAGGTCGAGGGACTCCAGGGAGGTCCAGCGCTGCAAGTACGGCGGTGGCAGTGTCAGGAAGGCGCCCTTGTACGACAGCTCACTCAGGGCCACCCCTGGAGGACAAGGGGGGGCGGAAGAGGAGGAGCGCGGGGGAGCGAGGCCGCCGGACGAGCCCGCAACCCCAGCGGTGTGTGGCAAGATCCGCGGCGTGCGGAAGGCCGCCAAGTCAGGCAGCGGCAGGTGGGCTTCAGGTGGGCTTCAGGTGGGGTGTCGGTGCGGCTGCAGCACACACGCGGCTCGCCTCCAAATCCCATCTCGAACCCGCGAAGGATGGGCCCACCAGAGGTGCCCCCCCCCGGCAGTCCGCTCCCCACCCACCCCTATGTGGCCCCCCCGATATTCCCCTCCGCACCCGCCTCTGCCAGCCGCTGCAGGCCCATGAACAGGACGCAGTTGGTCGACAGCATCTCCACAATTTGGAGCGCAGAGCTACCCGCCCGGAGGCCCGGCGGCTGGAGAGGAGCCGCCGGAGGCACAGCACCACCATCACCACCACCACCACCATCACCACCAGCCGCCGCCGCCGCCGCAGCAGCACCCGCCGGCACCTCGACTTGCGCCTCCGCCGCCGCCCCGGCGGCAGCAGCGACAGCGCCGCCGCCAGCGGCAGCGTCCTGCGCCCCCGCCCCCGCCCTCGCCCCCGCCGGTGCTGCCCAATCCGGTTCCAGTTCCAGTTCCAGTTCCGGTTCCGGCCCCGGTGGCCCCCCGGAAGCTCCCAGGGGGGTGCAGTGCAGTGCCAGGCAGCGCAGGGCCGTGAGACTGGTCAGATGGGGGGCGGAGCGAACCAGGGAGGGCGGGCTGCAGGCCAGGTGCAGGCTGCAGGATCCAGGGGAGGGGGAGGGGGACGCGGAAGGGGGCCACCCGCGGCAGGGTTGTGGGTTGGTATACCGGACGTGAAGGGCGAGAGGGCGCGCAGAGTGTGTATACATACCGTACATAACATATACAACATATACAACATACATAACATATACACATAAATGTAACGTATAAACACACACGCACATCTAGAGATGCTCGGACTGAGAACGACAATCAAGAGCAAGGTGCTTGACGCCCTGCAAAGAGCCGGACTACAGGCTCGGGCGTCCTCCAGTTTTGTGCAGCCCGGCATGACTCCCCAGGTGGGCCGCCGCACGTGCTGCCGCAGGAACCGCGGGGGGTGGGGGCCGCCAACTGAGGCCCGCGACAGAGGCACCGGTGCTGCACGGGACCCGGGCGGAAGCGAGGCGGCATGCTTGAGGCCTATTCCTGCCGTAGGTCCGACCCTGACACGAGAGGGGGACGTCAGGGGACCTCCACGTCATTGGTGCATGGCGGTGGGGTGTGAAGCTGCTGCCGCCCGCGCGCGCCGCTGTAACCGAACCTCACCGATCCCCACCAAAGTATCCACAAATCAAGTACCTATCCACCATTTCGCTGCCCCCACCAGCTCCTGCATGCCGTCCCCGCTGCCCCGGGGCAGCAACACCATCACCACCCCACCTCAACCCCACCTCCACCCCACCGGGTCAGATGCGAGAGGCGGCTGAGGTGATGCGCATGACCACGTGGCGGCGCCAGAGGGATGCCGTACAGCTCCAACTGCTCCAGGGAACGCAATGTCAGCAACTGCAGGGGCAGCTCCTGGGGCAGGGCGCCGTACGGCACCTCAACGGGCGGGTCCCCCGGGCGAGCGCCTGCGCGGACAGGGTAAGGGCAGGCGAGGCGGGCGGAGGCCGGACCGTGTGTCGTAGTACGGCATAGTACGGCATGTAGAGAGAGAGGGAGGGGGTCATCCGAGGCCGCTATGTCAGACAACGCGCTGTCCTCGTGATTCGTTCGACTTGCACGGGGGGGGATGGGGGCAGCGGCGGCGGCAGCGGCGGTTCGCACGTGCCCCCATCGGCTGTGTCCGCCCTGATTGACCCCCCCCCCCCGCGTTCCTTCTGCCCTGGCCCGCCCCTTCCTGCCCCGAGCTGTCCGGGGCACAAGCGACCGTGCACGCACCCTCGCCGATGGAGAGCCAACGCAGCCCGGTCAGGTTCGCCAAAGCCGCCGCCGGCAAGTACGGCGCGCGGCTGCACGGCGCCGTCACCACCGCCGTCGTCACCGCCGTCGCCGCCGCCGCCGCTGCGCCGTGACCCGACCCCCGCACCTCCGCGCCCGAGCCGAGGGTCCCCTCCCCGACTGGGTGTGCTCCGGAACCTTGCACGGTGCTGGCATCGCCACCGCTACTGCCGCTACTGCCATCTGGTGTTGGTAGCACTGGGTCGGGGCGGCGCTGCCGCCGCGGGAGTGGCAGTTGGTCGCCGTCCGGGGGCCGCAGCAGCGTCTGTAACCCTAGGTTGAGGCTCCGGAGATGCGGCAGGCTGTTGCGGGGATGGATGGTGGGAGGGGAGGGGGGTGACAGGGGGTGACATGCAAGCCGAGGTAAGGTACGACAGTACGACAAAGACACGTCCTGCGTGTGGAAGGCAGAGGACTCGTGCCGCTTGCTAAGTGCTTGGACGTGCCCCCTCGTGTTCTTCTTGTGCACGCGCGTGACGGGGCATCTTTGCAATATTTGTTGCGCAGGCGGCTGTGAACAATTCATTTGGGCACGGCGATCCCGTCCAATAAGAAAAGTAACAAAAGCAAGCTTGGTATGACATAGGGGATTAAGGTTGTGTGACCCACATGCCACGGGTCAAAGGTTGCTAGTGTGATCGGTGTGATCGCGCACGTGCCTCCTGTCCGTTACGACTTGCGAGGAGCAGTTGGGAGCGAAGCCTTACCGCGACGCTGCGGAAAGCAGCGCTTCCAAACAACACTTGTTTCGATCGCTGTGAGTTACGGAAGTGGTTGAGAGGTCCAGATCGGTGAGGCCGCGAAGGCGTGCCAGGAAATTCACGCTTTCGTCGTTGCCGAGCTCGATTCGCGCTTTCCCGAGACTAGAATCGAAAAGTCGACGCCACTCCTTGCATACGAGCCTAAGGTTGTGCGCATCGAAGTCCGAGCTTGTTAGCACAAATACGGACAGCAAGAGGTCTTGGGGCCAGGCTGCCCCACGCAACCCCTCAGACTCTGGCTCCTTACAGCACTCTGCCTGCATATTTCTGTCGCAATGACTATTTCGACCTGTTCGCTGCAAAAATAGGGTAACAGTTGTCAGCTGCTTCGTGGTTTTATGACAGCGTGAATATAATGTTAGGGCTCCGGGGTCTGCGGTGCCAAGACAGCATAAAAAGCTGGCAGCCACAGTCGCTTTATTAGTGGCAACTTGACGAAAGTCTGATATGCATTACGGCACACTGGTTTTGTCATGGCAAACCGTCCAACCGCAGGAATCGTTGCTGATTGACAACCTAAACTTAGTGCGCTCCGAAATTCGCGAAGTTTATAAAGGTTTGCTCAGATCTGGTACGTGCGCCTTGTTGTGCTGGTTCACATCGAACAAGGACAAGCGCAGCGGCTGTTTCTGCTCCCTTCCGGTCCGCTTCCGGTCTAGCGCGAGAGGTCGTTTTTGTGTCTGGAGAGATTTCACAGGGCAAGACCGATCTCCCTAGTTGAAGTTGGATGACCTTTCCCCGGCGCCCAAAGGGGGCCGCCAGCTCCTCCGTGTTCCGGAGCAAGCCACGGAGGATGCGAGCCCTCAGCACAACCGCATCCGCGGGGCGCCACGCGGCCCCCCGACCGCGGGACGGCAGCCACGTCGCCCAGCGGCACCACCAACCGTTAACGCACGTGGACCCTCGGGCAGCTGCACGCAAAAGCAATCTGCGGCGCATTGCATGCACGACAAAGCCACCGATGCTGCCGACCCGGCAAATCCTTTCCATGTGTGAATCCCGCGGGGTCCACTGCAACACAGTTCATGAGGGCTTATTTCCTGGCCATGAGAGGCCACCGCACCTTCTTGGCACTCCCTGTGTTGTGCCCTCAACCCCTGATGTGGGGGGCCGCAGGGCCATCACCCGGGGACATTTCTTTAATTTCAAATACTCAATCAATGCCGTACAGGTACGGTAGCTGCACTTGTGTTGCCCTGTCGATGTGCCGTACTACACTTCCGACACCGCCCCGTCACGATGGTCTCCGGGCTCCCTCACCAGCACATACCGTACCGGCGCAACAGCCATCAGCTCCAGGAAAGCTCCTAGGGCTTCCACCAGTCGGACAAGGCACTGGATGGGTGGGTGGGTGGGTCCAATTGTGGATAGATGGGCGACGTTGGAATACGTTGGAATACGTTGGAATACGTTGGAATACGTTGGAATACGTTGGAATACGTTGGAACCGCTTGGAACAAGCAGGCAGGCAAGTATATGGCCATGGGCCGGACAGCGCTGCGGACGCCGGCGGCGGGGGGAGCACCCGCCCCTCGGCACCCTGCCAGCACGCGTCGTCCGGAATGAAGCCCGCGAGGAGGCAGATGGCCTTGGCCAGGAGCGTGGGCCGGAGGAGGGTGTCAGGGGCTCAGGGTGGGCCCATGGGGCATTATGGGTCGATCTGCCGAGTGCGGCTCCCCCGCGGATCCCCCCCTAACCAGCCTGCCGAGCTGCTGACGCTCTGAGCGGGGAGCGGCGAACTTAGCGTCTTTGGTGTTGCGGGCCAGAGTAATGAGCAGTGAGTACTCTGCCGCTGTGGCGGAGCGGGTTCGGCGCAGCGTCAGCCATCAGCGTCATCCGCCTGGCGAGCCGCGCACGTCGGTGCGTGTCATCCGCGACAGGTGCCGATGGGTGAGCGAATGAGAAGACCGCGGGACAGCGCATCATGCAAAAAACTTGCGAAAGGCATCTGTATCTGTGTATGGTAAGGGCTTTGTAATTGGCAGTCTATCGCGTGGACGTGCTCCGTCGTACTAGAAATGACAACCCCCAATACCGTTGGTCATTTCCAATGCTCACATCTGGACGCTTAGCCGGAGCAGTAGGAATGCCTGGATACATGGTTTATAACAGGAACTAAGCGTCTGATCTGCTTTGGCATCCAGGACACAATAAGCAAGTTGCATCGAAAACCATGCTGCAGCGGTCGGCGCTTAGTCGCGTGGAGCGGTCTGCAGGAGCTTCAACATCGCAATGTGTCCCGCCAGGATTGTGGCCCAACAGCCGCAGGCACCGACAGCACCTGCGCACACGCGCATTGCCGGAGATGCTGGACGCGTTGACGGCCCTGGCGCCGCATCTTCCATTGGAGCAGATAGCGGCACCATGCCAGGTTATGAAGTGCGGCGACATGGTGTATCGCAGGTATGGGTTGAGCTGCGTTTCTGGGCAGGTTGTTGGGCAGGAGTCGCCTTTTTCGCTAACCCGTTATGGCGGATCCTCTTTGCAGCACGTTGGACCCTTCGCTGTACAAGAATGGTGGATTTGATTGGCGCACAGTGGCACTGCTTGCGCCGATACTGGGCTATTTGCTCCTCCCTCCAGGTCAGCATTGTTCGTGTTTTGCTGCAAGCATGTCGGGTTGTGTGCAGACGAAGGTTCTACGGTGATATTGACAGCGATCTATTGGCGCCCGTTATCATGCAGGTGTGCTGCCGGGCGCCATAGACTACTACATCAACGCTCCGCTCAAACGCCGGGAGTCCAAGGCGATTGATAAGGTAGTGAATACATTCTAGATATATGCTTCTTGCGGGTCGCGCCTCCAACAGATGGACCGTATTGCCGTTCGGCAGGGCCTCCAACGTTCCGAGCGCTTCGGTCGCTTGCTCGCTTCCTGCCTGGACATCCATTGCTGATCCACATCACAACCCATTCAGGACACATAATCGAAAGATGCATTCTTTGCCAATTCCTTAGCGGGAACCCTTACGATACTGGCGAAAGCGTCCTCCCCCGTTCGAGACCGGAAGCCGCTGTTCTGCAAGCACATGCGCTCTGCAGCCCAAACACACAACCCCCCAGCTCCCCCGATCTCGAAATCAGGCGGCGCAATCGATCCCACCCGCGCGAGAAGAGGATGCCGCCCCCTCCCCATGGACGGATAGACCCCACCGGGCAGGGGGTGTGTGGGCCTTGGGCTGGGCCCCGCACGTGCGCATGTGCGGCTTGACACGACCACAGGCGGCCTCCAGCGCCTCTGCGCAACACATGTCACGTGTGGGGTGCGTGCATACAGAAACCTGAAAACTGTGTTTTGGGGGGTCTCTATGTGCTGCTGGAACACGATCCGCTGAGGTGGGCCCCGCGGGATGACGGACCTCCACAACCACACCCCTCCTTGGGAGGTGCACACGTTCCGTATACACACCTAGACACCTGTCCTGTCCCCGGGGCACCAGCACCAACACGACCACCACCACCAGCATATGCCGCCACACCTCGGCCCTGAGCAGCGCCGAGAGAGCAGCGGGGCGGGGCCAGGGGCAGGGGCGGGACCACACCTGTAGGGGCGAGCTCACACAGCTGCTGGCCGCTGGGCGGGTGTGATACGGCCAGTCGACCCACTGGGGGAGTCACCCCAGTGGGTCCAAACGCGAGCTGCTAGTGTTGGCTCGACCTGCCGGCCCACCTCCCCCGGGAGTGGTCGACCTCTTGCAGGCCGGGTTGTGGGGAGGCCCGGGTTGTGGACTCACCCGGCAAAGGGGGGCCGAGGGCACGTCCTCGGGGGTCCTCCTCCCTGCAGCACCCCAACCCCCAACCTCCAACCCCCGGGGACTGGTCCTGGTCGGGTCGCTCCAGGGGCGGGTTCCGGTCTCTGACTGCAGGCCGCAGGCCCTCTAGAGACTTGGCATGGGCCCCGCGGCCCGGCCTCCCTGGAGGGTAGGGGGCAGAATAACGGGGCCGTTGGGGTCCAGCTCTGGACGTGAGAGAGGGGGGTGTCTCCCCCGGGACCCCCCGGTCGCCGCGGCGCGCGGCCTCAACCCAGCCGACGCCCGCCACCACACCCCGCACCCACACATCCGAATTCAGTCGGCGTTCTTACCCGCACACCGCCCAGTTATGCTGTCCGTAGCTGTGCGCGCCGTACCCCGCCCGACCCCGCCCGGCCGATCTGCCCCCTCGTTACGCCTTCGCTGCCCGCCGGTGCGCCCCGCCATTGCCACTGCCACTGCCACTGCCACATCCGCGCAGAATGACATTGTGTTGGGCAAGCGGCTCGGCACCGGCGGTTTCGGAACCGTGTTCAAGGGGGAGCTCAAGGAGGAGGGGGGCGGCAAGACGCCCATCATCATTAAGAAGGTGAGGAGCGCGGGGGGGAGGGGGAGGGGGAGGGGGAGGGGGGAGTACGGGAACCTGGTAGGCATGGTCGTACTGAGCTGCTGCCAGTGCAAAGGTCCGGTGAAGGGTACAGGATGGACTGCACCAGGATTTCTAGACATGCGGGAGGAGGGGGAAGGGAAGGGGGAGGGGGGCCAGATGCGTGTCGCTGACGGGCGGGCGGGTTACGGGGGGTGAGGCGGAACCACCTCGGGGGCATCCGATGGGACGTGGTGGGGGTTGCCCGCTGGAGCTCAGGAGGCAGCGGCGGGGGTCCGGGGGTGCGACTGCAGGCGCCACGGCAGCCCTGCACCCGCCTGTGTATGGGCTGTTTCTTTGTAAACCCGCCCGTCCGCCCGCCCGCCTGGTGGGCAGATGACTGACTGACTGACGGACGGACGCGTCGGGTGGGTGCTTTCTTGGCGGACTTGCAGCTTGCGGCAACGGCGGAAGGACAAGGGGCGCGGAGTCCCCGCCATCACACATGTACACATACGCTTATCATGGGGGGGAGGGGAGGTTCCTCGCTGAAGACACTTATCGATGGGCGAGCTGGACTCTCGCGTTTCTCGCGGCTCAGTTTTCCCATGCACACACCCACCCCCACACCCACCCACGCCTGCCCCTCAGGCCAAGGAGTTCGGCGAGGCGGAGGTCTGGATGAACGAGCGCATGAGCCGGGTGCAGGGGGCCCACACCGCTGAGTTCGTGACGGCCTTCGACGAGTCCCTCAACGTGCCGCTGCCGGAGGGCGCCGGAGGGCGGCCCGCGGGCACCCCGGCGGCCCCCACCTGGAGCGGTGGCGTGCTGGACAACGGCTCCATCTGGCTGGTCTGGTACTACGAGGGCGATAACACGCTCATGTCGCTCATGGAGGTGAGGACGCCCCGTGGGTCAGTGAGGACGATCCGTGGGTCAGTGACGGCCCCTGGTTGGGGAGGCGGGTGGGGGTAAGGATTGGGGAACCGATGCGTGGCACAGGAGTCAATACGCGACCCAAGTTACTTACCATACATACCTGAATTATGCGCTCACCGTTACCCCGGCGGGTGGGGGAAGCGGTAGCTGGGAAGGGGTCGTCGAGGAGGGGCATGGGATGTGCTGGGGGAAGGGGGAGGGGGAAGGAGGGAAGAGGGAAGGGGAACGGGTTACACGGGAGAGGACGGGGTTCCTTCCGGGAGGGGAAGAGGAGGGGTACAAATCGTGAAAGACCCAAACCCAGAAGGCAGAGAGGGAGTGGCGTGCGTTGCGGGCCGTAGTAAACGTAGATGAAAGGGGTGGGGTAATCGCAGGGTGGGGCAGGTGGGAAGGGGTTCTACGCGGGGGGGCAGCAGGAGTGAGCAGTACGGCAGCTTTTACGAGGGCTGACGGGCTGGCTGACTGGTCGGGACGGTGAGCAGTGCAGGCCGCTGCCCCCCGCTTGCCGCTGTGTGGTCAGGGCACCCACCCACCCACCCACCCAGGTCACCCACCATGAACCCCCACCCCCACCCCTCGCTCCTCGACGTCGCAGAAGCGGGACTTTCCGTACAATCTGGAGCCGCTCCTGTTCGGTCGTGAGCTGCGGGCCCCCCGCGGTCCCGCCCGGGAGCTGGTGACCATCAAGGAGGCCATGAGGCAGCTGCTCACCAGTGTGGCGGCCTGCCATGCAAACGGTGAGCCAAGTGGGAGGTTGAGGCGTGAGGGTGGGTGGGTGGGTGGGTGGGTGGGTGGGTGGGAGAGGGAGGGAGCTGCGGACGGATAGAGATAGGTTACGGGCTGTGTGGGTGGGGGTTGGGTGGGTCTGAGTTGGGGTTGGGTGGGAGGGGGCCAGCACGGTGGGGATCAGCGCCTCCTGGTGCTCGCTGGGAGGGCCCGACCCCCACCCTCCGTGGGGTAACCAACACGTCAGACCGGCAGCAAGACTGGGAGCTTCTCATATGACGGTACGACTCTCGTGCACACACTCCCTCCCCGGGAACCCCCGGTGTGATGCGGTGCTCCGGTCGCTCCCGGAGCACTGTTCTCAACCCTAGAAATCCCCTTACCACTGGCCCCGCCCCCTGCCCCTCCTCCTGCCCACACCCCCTCCCGGCCAGGCATCGTGCACCGCGACATCAAGCCCGCCAACGCCATCATATCCACCCGCGATAAGAAGCTCAAACTGATCGACCTGGGTGCGGCGGCCGACCTGCGCATCGGCATCAACTACGTACCCAACGAGTACCTGCTGGACCCGCGGTACGCACCGCCGCAGCAGTACATCATGAGCACGCAGGTACGATGGAGTACGGCAGGGGTCGGGGTTGCCGCAAGCAGCCGCAGGCGTTCCGCGGACAGACAAGTGGGGGGGGAGGCTTTGAGCGCGGAGCTACCCGCGGTTCTCTGGACCTTGTTTAGTGGCGAGAGGTGTTGAGTGGCGAGAGAGCGGGAGGGAGGGGGGAGGTGCTGTCGTCCGCTCGCCGCTCGCCGCGTGCCCCTTTCCCCTTTTTGTCAATACAGACAGCGAAACCGCAAAAGTGCAACAAACCGATAACCGCTGATGTAGTCATTGACGAAGACGGCGAAGCGTTGACTCCGACGAGATACGTGGACGCCGATATGTTCAGATAGTGGACGGCTGATGAGACACCGTCGTAGGGGCTGGCCCCCTTTCCCCCCTCCCCCCGCAGCCTTGCGGTTCCCGCGGACCCCCTCCCCTCCCGTCCCGTCCCCGTCCCGTCCCCTCCCCTCCCGTCCCGTCCCCGTCCCGTCCCCTCCCGTCCCGTCCCCTCCCCTCCCGTCCCGTCCCCGTCCCCTCCCGTCCCGTCCCGTCCCGTCCCAGCAGCGAGGTCGCAGCGAGGTCACATGCACCCGAGCGGGGGTGACCTCGCTCGCGAGGGGGGGGGCAGGACAGAGCGCACACCAGGTTACGGGTCCCCCTGTCCCTGCCCCCTTGGCCCCCTTGATCGATCAATACAGACAGCGAAATCGTGAAAATCAACGAATGTGCAGGGGTCGTCCTCCTCAACCCCTCAGCCCCCCACCCCCCCCCGGTCCTCCAAGGTTCCCCGAGCAGTCCCCATCGGGACAGCGAACCCGCCAGAAGCCACCGGATGACAGCGCCGCCCCCTGCATCCCCCCACCCCACCCGGTTGGAATATGCTTCATAATTTCCTACACTCCCCACCCCGTCCACCCCGTCCCGCCGCGCCGTTCAGACGCCCCGTCCGCCCCCCAAGCCCGTGGCCGCCTTCCTGTCCCCCGTGCTGTGGGCCATGGAGCGCCCCGACCGCTTCGACATGTACAGCTGCGGCATCACCATGATGCAGATGATCTTCGGACACCTGAGGAACGACAACAACCTCATCGCCTTCAACAAGCGGCTGCAGGTGATTGCGCGCGCGCGTGTGTGTGTTTAGAATTGCAACCCGTGTGCGCGCGTGTGTGTGTGTGTGAGTGAGAGAGAGAGTGTATAAGATACGTTTTGTGCACCCCGGAGTTGCCAGATGGATCTCTAGCTTCCAATAGATGTGCTGCCAGCCGTCAGATCCAAATCCAAATCCAGATCCAGATCCAGCAGGTCCAGGTCCAGATCTCTGAACAGCTCAGCGGGCTCGGCTTCATTCATTCATCGGGTTCCGGGTGGGGACATGGCGCCCGTGAGGCACCGGGGCCCCGCGCCCGACAGCCTTGCAACCCCGCTCCCGCCTCGCGCCCCGGCACCCCGCCCTCAACTCTCCCCTCCCCCCCCCGCCCCGCATAATTTGTTCTGTCTGGGGTGTGGTCCGTCTCAGTGCTGTCGCGCGTTGGTTGGTCCGGGATGGGTCCGGCGGCGACGCGGTCGCCCGCGGTAACGGTGAGCGCATAATTCAGGTATGAATGGTAAGTAACTTGGGTCGCGTATTGACTCCTGTGCCACGCATCGGTTCCCCAATCCATTCCCCGCCCCGCCCTGACCGAAACCCCCCTTTCACCGCCCACCGCCCACCCATCACCGTTCCCCTCCCCTCCCCTCCCCTCTCCCCCCCAGGAGCTCAAATGGGACCTCCAGGCCTGGCGGCGGGAGGAGGAGGCCAAGCTGGCCGCCGGCGCCACCAAGGCGGCCCTGGCGGACAGTCTGCGGGCGGGGTTCGAGGCGCTGGATGCGGATGAGGGCGCCGGCTGGGACCTGCTGTCCAAACTGCTGGCTTACACGCCCACTGACAGGTGGGGTGGGGTGGTTGGGTGGAGGGGTGGGTGGAGGGGTGGGTGGGTGGGTGGAGGGGTGGGTGGGTGGGTGGAGGGGTGGGTGGGTGGAGGGGTGGGTGGATGGGTGGGCCTTTCGCGGGCCCCCTGACGGGGCGGATGATGGGGTGGGGAAGAGGGAGAGGTCGGCATGCTTGGGGGTTGGCGGCCTGTGCACAAATATGTCTACCCGTTTTCCACACCTCCCCCCCACACACACACCTTTTCTTGCAGCAGCGTAGCTCCAACATTTCGGCTTCAATTTCCTATTTCACCCATCCCCGTCGCTCCCCCCCTCCCTCCCTTCCCCCCCGCAGGCCCTCCGCCTCCCAGGCCCTGGCTCACCCCTGGCTGACCTCCGCCCCCGGCCGCACCGCCACCATGCAGCGCTCCCTCACCTCCACAGTGGAGGCCACCGTGTCCACAGCCGCCGCGGCCACCACCGCCGCCCTCACGAACGCCGGCAAGACGATTGGCAAGGCGGCTGCGCTGGCGGACATGGTGGGGAGGGGGGTTGGGATGTGTGTGTGGGTGTGTGTGTAAGGAGTTAAGAGGGTTGGGGGGGTGGGTAGCGGCTGTGGGAAGGCCCAGGTGCCGAGGTGTGTCAGATGTGTCGCCCCTGCAGCGCTGCTGCCCTCTTTTTGCTGCGACCCTGCCCGCTGCTCCCGCACGTCTCCGACCGCCTCCACGGGCCCTCACCCCCCTTTTGTGTTTCGTCAGTTGAGACAGCGAAAGAGCAACCAACCGAATAACCGATTACCATCCGATGTCAGGATGGACATTAGACGTCACCGCCCACCCACCTCGTCGACACCCTCGCAACCGCCCGCCCGCATCCCTGCCCCTACCTCCCCAACCCCGCCCCGCCACCCGCCCCGCCACCCCCCCCCAGGAGGAGGCCATTCTGAAGACGCAGCAGGGCGCCCTCACGGAGGCGCAGCTTATGGAGGTGGGGGCCGGTGACCCCCTGGGGGGAGGGGGCGAGGGAGGGAGGGGGGAGGGCGGGTCGCAGGTCGGCCGTGGTCCGAGATGTGTCGGACTGTCCTCCTCCCCCGCTCACGCCAGGCACGTGTACGAGTGCCGCAACGCCCCTCCACCGCCCCGGGGCTTTCTTGGTCCCACCATGTGTGGGCACGTGCACGTGTGTGAATAAAAATGCCTGGCCCCGGGCGCCCTCCCCATTCCCAACCCCATCCACCTTCCCTCCTGCCACCCATCCACCAAACCCTCGCCCCGCACCCCCCTCGGCCTCAACTCCCTCCCCCTTGGACCTCGCGCTGGCAGCAGCGCAGTCTGAACATGTCTACCAATTTCCATGTCAACCAATTTCCTATACCCCTCCCCCCCTCCCCCTTCCCCGCAGGAACTGGGGCTGAAGGATAAGGCCCCGGTGGCCCCCCGCGAGGGCAGCCAGACCATCGCCTGGTGGCAGGACCGCCAGAACGACTTGAGGTCCCGACTGGTGGAGCGGAGGGAGAAGCTCAGTCAGCAGGTGCCGTACAGGGATGTGGAGCCTGTCGGGTGGCTGTGGCGCCGGGGCAGGGAAGGGGCTGGGGCTGGGCGCTGGGGCTGGGGTTGGGGCTGGGGTTGGGGGCTGGGGGACGGGGTTGGGGTTGGGGGATGGGGATGGGGGCTGTGTTTTTGATGGATGTGTCCATCCTCCTCACCTCCCCCCACCCTCCTCACCGCCCTCCCATCGGGCCCTCAGGTGAGCAGCGCCATCACCAGCGTGAGGGGCGGCAAGGGCGGCAGCAGCCGCCAGCAGCCCGGCAAGGGGCCTGCGGCGGACGCGGCGGCAGCGGGAGCGGCGGCGGCAGCCGCGGCGGCGGCCAAGGCCGACGGCAGTGGCAAGCTCAAAGTGGGTTGCCGCTCAGCTACCTGGGCAGGGCAGGGCAGGGGGGACTGTGTGTTAAATAGTGAGGGATACTTTGCCGAACCGCTCAGTCCATTATGAGTTGTGAGGCCCCTGTCAACCTCAGCTCAGGGCGGGCGGGCGGATACGAACATGACGCGACATCATGTTCGTTGATTGCGTCGGTTGTTGGTTGGTGTGTCGGTTGGCAGGTTCCGATCATCCTCGGCGGCGGTGCGGCGGCGGCCAAGAAGCCGGGGACGGGCGGCAACGGCAAAGGCGCTGCGCCCCCGGCGGCGGCGGCCGGCAACGGCGCGATCAAGCGTGCATCCTCGCCTGTGGCCGGCAAGCCGTCCAACGGAAACGGTAACGGTAACGGCAACGGCAACGGAAAGCTGTTTGCTGTCAACGGCCTGCTGGGCCGCGGCGCTGCCGCGGGCCGCAACGGTAACGGCAACGGTAAACGGTCTCCGGCCAACAGCCGGGATGCGGAGGAGGCCGACTCTGACGGCGAGGAGGAGGTGGCGGCGCCCGTCAAGGATAAGGTGTTTGACCTCCTGGGGGTTTTCCGGCGGTAATTGCGTTCCGCAACTGTCGTGACTGCGCCGTGGATCGCTAACCGACGAGTAACCGCTCTGCTGTATCGGGAGGGAAAGCTGCTCCCGTCCGCCCTGCGTTTCTTCGTTTCATATTTAATGTGAGCTCCGCGAGAGCCTGGAGAGAGGCAGGGAGGGAGGCAGGGAGGGAGAGCTGAGTCAGCGATTGCGGCCGTACCTTTATTCGCGCCAGCGGTGCGCGGTTGGATGTTGAGGTGGCAGGTTGGTTTTGTTGAGTGCGCACGGCATGCATACATCGTTTGTACGGACTGCCGCGCGCGAGAGGGAGGGGCGGATGACCGTGGCACGCATTTGTCGTACAAGCGTCACGCTATGTATGGTTTGGTTTTGGAGAGCGGAGAGAACGGTTACGGCATCACGTAGGCCCTGCGTCGTGACGGCGCTCTCTGGCGTTGCGACTTGAGAGGATCGCGGCGTCGTCTGTCGAAAACGAAAACGTGGAAAAGAGAAGAACTCCGATCGATGGGGAGTGAGTTAAGGGTTGTCCCTCAGCCCCCTTGTTGACATGAGGGGGGTGGGGTAGAGGGACGGCGCATTCCGCCCGCCTTCTCCTCGGGTGTGGCGCCGAGGCCGGCTCCGTTGGGGCAGTGATATGTGGCGATTGGATGGACGTCCAAGAGGGGGTGCGGCAACGGAATGCGCTGCATAAGTAAGATCTCCAGGACATTTTGAGTGTACCTTATGTGTGCGGGTGTGCTAGTGTGTGTGCTTATATCTATCTCTGTGTGTGCGTATCAGCGCCGGGACTCGTGCGGCATGTGTTTTGGGTTTTTCGCACGGTTGTCAGGGGCATGTACGGCATGTACGGCACATATGAGATCGTGTCGATTTTGCAGGTAGCAGGTAGGGGAGCGTCGGGCGATGGATCATGGGGGTTGCGCTGCGGGACGGTGGAGCGGCGCGGTCCCCCCTACCCCTTATCCCTTAAGCCCGGCGCCAGGGGGGGAGGTCCACGGAGGGTGGTGGGCAGGGAGATGTGGGGAGGAGGGGCGCGGGAACTGCGACCCCCTTGGACAGCGGCCTGTCCCTGTGGTTTGCTGCGGCTCACACAGACATGGGGACCTGAGTCGGTTGCAGGGGGGGTTAGGCAGGGTTGCGGCCGCACCACCTCACAGCAGCGCCGACGACATGATGAAGAATGCGCCTTGATTTTGTTTTGTCGTGGTCCTTTCCCCCGAAAACACATTTTCGCCGGGGGTTCGGCGTGGGTGTGTTCTGGCTGCGGATGGGTGCGACAGCGGACGCCGAGGGACGCACACGTGTGTGGTTTGCGGGTGGAGCCTAAGAGCAATTGAGAAGGTGAGGAGGGAGTGGACGAGGTGTTCTTTTGTCGGTGTTACTGAAAGGGTGGTGGCCAGGGGGGCTGGACCCGGCGAAGGCGACTTGCCGGGTTGAGTGGGGCAGGCCGTATGTGGGAGTTGGGGAGTCTCTGGGTGTATGTGTGGGCCATGCGCCGCGGCTCGCTGGAGGAAGCACACCGCCGATACTGGTGGTGGGGGGATGCACTGCGCCGGTCGCTGATACGTGATAGCGGATTTGCCCGCCCGCCCGCCCTCCCACTCGCCCGCCAGCATCGCGGGCTATGCCCTGGGCTGCGGCGAGGACGAGGAGGAGGAGCAGGAGGGGCAATGCGGAAACGCGTTCGGTTGACGCCCTTGGGAGGGCTGGGGCATGTCCGGCGTGGTGCGGTGTGCCTGTGTCGTACATATGACGGGTAGTACGGCACCGGGAGTACCGTACGACACTTCCGCGAATCCATGGGGTTGATGATGGTGGTGTCCCGTTGTGAGTTGGGAGGTTGGGAAGGGTTAAGAGGTGTAAAAGTCGGTGGAAGGGGGATGGTGGCGATGGCGGTGACCGGAACGTCCCTCAACCGATGGGAGATTGCGAGGGGGCGGGCGACTGATCCGAGAGAAGAAGAACACCTACACAATTCTGGCAGACGGTATCCTGTACGCTCTGCTTCTGGAATTGCGCGCTTTTTGCTCTATTGCGCACTACACGCTCGCGTTTCGGTTGGCCCGTCCGTACCAGTGTACGAATGCTGTAGCGTTCGTACCGATGTAGGCGGGGGGGGGCGAAGTGCTGTTGCTGGACGCGGCCCCCCGCTGATCGTTGCCGCGGGGGGGGGCATGTGCAGCTGACGGTGACAAGGTCGGCGGTGCGGCGGCGGCAGCCAGGAGGGGTCCTGGTAGTCCTCACGTCAGGCGGCGCAGTGATGCTGACAGGCTCCCGCTGAGGCTGTGGGAGTGTGGGTGCCGGTTGGTCGGGTGGGGGATAGGGGGCTGCTACATGTTACACTATCACATGCTGCTGCAGCGCCGTACACCCCGGGGACGGGGCCTGGACCGCTGGGGTTGCTGCAGTTCTCGTCGGGCGGGTTGCCGGATGTTGGCATCGTCGAGTCAAGGGTGTGTGTTTGGGGCTGTGCTGTCATGCAAAATGGCGCTTGCCCCGGCAAGGGGTTGTTACCTAGCTCCCGGGGCGGGTTCAGGCTGTTCAACCAAGCAGCAGTGGGAAGGCATCCTCGTGAGGAATGCCGCGATAAACGTTTTTCGGTCAGGAGGGATATTTCGGTATCTCGAGATTCCAGGCTCACGGCTTTGTTGAAGAGCGGGTCTGCCGGGACATTCTTCTTGTAATGTGAGCTGGTCTTTGTACAACACCGCAGATGTTTGGTTCGCTGTGTTGCTGAGCCAGGTAGGGGTGTGCGGAGGAGGGGAGAGTCCGACCGTGGAAGGCTGCCCGAGGGGAATGTCATGATCGGATCTTTGAAATGATGACAAGAGAAGAGCAACAGACCGACGTCAGATGCGCCAGACGGCCCATTGGGCACCGCTCAATACCCTGTTATATACATGTACGACCGTCATATGTAATGAAAACAAGTGTGGTGCCGTAACAGACTCTCACTCTCAGCGCAGCATTGTGTTGCCAGGGCGGCCTCCTGCCCGCCAGCATTACTCATTCACTGCCCGCCAACATTCAGGAAACGTCGAGCTATCAGTCTCCCGAGATCATATTGACACCACGAAACACCTGTTGACATCTGACCTGTCAGCCAGCGGCCAACTCCTCCCTCCATTTCTCATATCCCCCCACAACTCGCTTCGTCAGACGCGGGATGGCTGCGGGTACGTGCAGCAGGCCGGAGGCCGCTGGGGGCCCTGGGAATCGCCGGCGCGCTGCACGGGCCGTCAGGCCCGGCGACGGCCGCCCGGCGTGTGGCCCCGGCCTTACCGAGGGTTCGGCGTGCGCGGCCCCGGCGGCTGTCCAGCCGCCGGCGTTGACCGTCGCACGCGTCATAGGGGTTGCACGCCCGCACATGGAAGCCAGAGGGCGCCAGAGAGAGGCGTTTGGCGGCGGCCCCTCTCTCCACCATGAACCTCCGTGGGATTCACCATCCCGCGTCTTCTCGGCGACGCCTCCTAGGTACCTTCCAAAAGCGACGTCCGCCCATTCAGGCTGCTTCCGGTCGGCGCCGTCCACCCTCCTACTCCTGGAGGGCTTCCTTGATCTCCTCCGAGAGGGCCTCGATGTCGAGGGCCTTCAGCTTTGTGAACGGCCGAGGCATGTCCTGTGCGAATGGGAAGGGGCCGGCGATTCGGGTCAGGGTTGAAACCTTTAGACTAGATGGCCATGGGTATACAATTGGATATGGGACAGGAAGAACTTCAGTACCAATACGGATGTGGGGTAGGGAACAGGTGAAGGTGGGATATGTCTGTAGGTTTGGTCGTGGTTTAGTCGGGCATACTTGCTGCCCGATGGCGGTTGTTGGCTCCACCCGTCTTAACTAAAGACGCTTGCAAGCTGATGCTACCGATCTCGGACCACTCCAGGACCACTACACCGGCGGCGGGGTGGTAATCAGGTGCGTGCACCGCGATAGGGGGAACCCGCAGACGTGGACGGCCCGAGACTCGTCGGGTGCAAAGGGCTGTGCGACGAGCCATGCTGCCGGGGAAGATGAGGGGAAGGGGGAGATTCTAGGACACCGCAACCTAATGCACTGACTCGCATGCAGATGACCCCAGGCGGTGCGCACCGCAGATGCAGATCACGGCGGGGCATATGTGCGTCATGGACATGCATTTGATGTGTGATGCTCCCCGAGGAAATCCGTCCAGCATATGGACATGAGCATGTATGCGGTCATCGATATGGTTCAAGCATGAACCAAGGCATACAGCACGGGCATGCGGCAGGCAACTGGGCAGCGGCATCATCATCAGCAGCCACTCACCAGCAGCGACACGAAGACCTTGCCGTCGGGGCCCCGGACCTCGAAGCAGCCCTTGCGGGGCTTGTCCGGGTTAATGCTGACGTCGGTGCCGGGAAGCGCCTCTTTCAGCAGCTTCTCCAGCTTGGTGGCCCTGAAAGGAAGGGAGGAAGGGTCATGATTGCATATGGAGGCGCGGACATTAATGAATCGATGGACATGAATCATAAAATCATGTGACATGCGGGGGAGGGACAAATGGTCCTACAGGCGTGTGGGGGTGTATCGCCAAAGGCCTGTAGGATTCCGGAGTGAGGAGCGCTACGCTGCTACCAGAGGGTATTGGGGGGTCGTTCAAGGCAAGCGCGCTGTTATGATGCGTTGGGATACTGCGTGGGAGGTGGTGAACAGCTCAGCGGCAGGAGACATCGGGAATCTGACCAGCATGCAAGGTCGGCATAATTATTATATTGTATGTCGATAATTTGCGGGGGTCGGCCGCATGACACTTAGACTCCGCGTTCAGCACAAGTGGCCAGGACGCCTTCCCACAAGCCTGCCAGTATTACAAAGCCTGACCTCAAAGTCACTCGCTATCGACGCTCACCGTGTTTTAAATGCACCTCAGCTTTTGCTGCAGAGGAGCAAGACAGAGGAGAGCCACACGTTCAATATGCTTGCTCATGGCAAAACCCTTGGACAGGAACTTGTAAACCATCGCAGAAAGACTTACCATGCCTCAATGACAATGCCTTTGCCAGACGGTGCTGCGGACGTCTTGGCTGGCTCCTCTTTCTTGGCCTGTTTCTTTGCAGGGACCTTTTCAGCAGCCTCACCGGCTGCCTTCCTTTTTGGGGCCATTAGTTCAAACGGTTATAATAAGACAGATATGTCAGAAACAATGACACAACAAATATTGACGCAAGCCGAATGCGACGTAGGATTGTACGGATCTCGTAGTGGATTTCAAACCTGAGGTGTTTGTCTGCGCAATTTGCCTTTTTTCAACTGTTGCCCACGACATTTTCATGGATTGAATGTCGATATGCTGGCTGGCGTGAAATGTATTTACAAGAGTACGCCGGGACCTGTCTCGGGACCTGAAGCTTTGTCACCTTGGACCGGATCAGTTCATGTCGTGTGGCAGCCGGATAGACTTAACCGCAATTGCAGCTACAAATGAACGGATGGGAGCTGGCGGTTGGGCGGAGACGAGAGGCCGCCACATCTCTTGCGCATCTGCCCAGCCTTTCACAGCAGCGTATCCTAATCCATTGCTCTTCATCCGACCTGGCCACATTAAGATGCTGCTCGCGAGATTACCGTCAGATGGTCGACCGAGCCGTGACACGGCTGTTCCCGTGGTTGGTGGTGACAACGCCCGGCGAGCTGCCCGGTTCCCAGCCTCTGGAGCCCGGGCCCATGGCTTCGGCTGACAAACTTGCCACAACCATCACCAGCCCATACGCCCAAACTGACGGAGAACGCGCCTTGGCCCGCCTAACACCGCGAATCCCCGCCGTACAACATCACCCCCACCCACCAGCACCCGCCAGCATCTCCGCGCAGCAGCTCGGCGCGACCGCTACGGCACCTCCAGCACCGCCAGCAACGTTTGCGACGGCAGTGGCTCCCGCGGGCCCCGACCCAGATCGCAGTCTCCCCGCCGCCTCCTCCTCCCCCACCCAAACCCGCCCCACGCGACCCCCACGCGCTCCCTCCGGCCTCACAGCCGCTGGCACCGTCTGCAACGCCGGCCCGTACTGCTCGGTCTCGGAGCTTGTCCTCCGGCACCACCCGCACCTCGACCGCGGGCTGGACCCCTCCTCCGCCACCTACGGCGGCGACTTCGCCCCCCAGCTCCAGCTCTCGAGCCCCTACGCCTCCACCCAGCTCCAGACGCTGCACATGCCCTGCCGCCTGCTGGCCGCACCACCAGGTGCCGGCCCCGGTCCCGCGCCAGCTCGCGGAGACGAGGATGGGCCCCTCCCGCAGAACGCAGCGGTGGAATCGCACCGGGGTGCAGGCGGCGGCAGCGGCGGCGGGGGTGTGGGGTTCGGCTGCCTGGCGGCCATGCCCGCGCTCCGCTCCCTGAGCGCCTGCATGATGTGCGCGGTGGACGTGGGGGCGGCGCGAGCGGCGGCGCGGGAGGTCCTGCGGCGGCAGCAAGGGCTCCTCGAGGGCGCCGAGGAGGCGGCCGCGGCGGCGGGGAGCGGCCGCGGGGAGAGAACGTCCAGGAAGCCGCCGGCGGCGGCGACGCACGGCATTCCGTCATCGCCGGAGGCGGCGACGACGGCAACGGCGGCGGCGGCGGCGCGCATCTCTCGTCGCGCCGCCTGGCTGGCGGAGCAGCACGCGGCGCGGCTGGCGCAGCAGCGCCGGATGCAGCTGGCGCGGCTGACGGACGTGCGTGTGGACGAGCAGCTGGTCACTGCCGTACAGCAGCTGCCGGCGCTGGCGGCGTGGCGCCTGACGGCGCTAACGCTGACGGAGATGCCGTTCGTGACGGCGGCGTTCGACGCGCTGGCGGCGTGTACGCTCCTCACTCGGTTGGTGCTGTCGGCGCGGGTCAGTGGCGGCGGCGGCCGTGGCGGCGGCGGTGTCGTTGGCGGTGGCAGCGACGCCGCCGCCGCGCCCGCCGACGAGGGCGGTGGCGGCGGCGCCGCCACCTCCGCCGCCGCCGCCGCAGCAGCGGCCGCGTCCATTATTCGTCCGGGGGATATGCAGTCCGAACATCTGACGCCGCTCGTGAACGGACTTTCCCGCCTCCGGCACTTGGACCTGCACGCCTTCAGCTTCGCCGCCGCCGTCGACTTCGGGTCGCTGGCGGCGCTGACCTGCCTGACGTACATCCGGCTGAACCAGGCGGCCATGTACGAGAAGGCGTACGGCAATCGCTTCGAGCGGCTGCCGTCGGATTTCCTGCGGGAGGCGCTCCTGCCGCCGCTTCAGCGGTTGGAGGCGCTGGCGGAGCTGCCGCGGCTGCAGTCGCTGGCGTTGACAGGTGGGTGTGTGTAGAGAAGAGACCCGCGCCCGACGGATGTGTGTGTGTGTGTTGCTTAGACAGGCAGAACAGGAGTGCGTGCCATGCACAGTGTGTGTGTACAAGATAACTGAGCCGCGAGAAGTGTTACTTAAGCAGGCAGAACAGGAGTGCGTGACATGCGAGGGGCCAAGTGGCGCCCAATAGTTTGCCCGTATGCGCATATAATATACCCGATTGCCCGACCCATATAAGAAATAAAAGGCTGCGGTGTCGGAAGAACGCTGTCATTTGGCGCGCTGTTGCTGTCGCGGCGCCGCGGAAGACTACCAGCTGGTGCGGGTCGGCTGCCTTGGCCACACAGACTCACACCACAGTGCTGTGCGTGCGTGCGATCCTCTCGTTGTTACCCACCTGCAAGCAAAACGCCGTGGTGGGTAGTGGGAGCAAAACGCTGCGAGAAGTGTGTGTGTGCGTGTGGTGTGTAGTGGGAGGACTGCGGCTTGTTTCTCGGCGTGTGGGCAAAAGAGCAGCAGCGGCGGGTTGGTGACGGTGGCTGGTCAGCCGGCATGGTCTGCCCGCCGGTGTCGCTGCCAGCCGCGGCCAAACGGGGTCCTCCGCTGCATGCATGCATGCACGCGTTCTTGCCTCGCCCCCGTTCCCACTGCCACCCTGGCCCGACGGGGCAGGCCTGGACTGCCCGCCCGTGGCGCTGCTGGAGGCGCTGCCGCCCGGCGGGGGCCCCCTCCGGCGACTGGCGCTGCGGAAGCTGTACCGCCTGACGGCGCCGCAGCTGCAGCTGGTGGGGCGCCTGACGAGGCTCACGGAGCTGCAGCTGTCCGCCGACTGGTGGGAAAGGGAGGGGCCGAGGGTCGTGGAGGGGGATAAGGGAATCAGGACATGGGTGGAGCAGGACCTGTGTGGACGTGTCGGACTGCGCACAAGGCCAGGGAGGAAGGCAACAGACGAATGGGAGGGAGGGGGTTTGTGTGGGAGGTGGGGTGGTATGGCTAACGGGTCGGTGTATCTGCGGGGAGGGGGCGCTGGAGACCCGAGTCTGGGTGGCTGGGGCCGGGTGTGGCTTCGGGCGGTCTGTGTTGAGGAGCTGGGAGGGAGGGAGGGAGGAGGGAGGGGGGAGGAGGAGCTACGCGAAGGGGCTGTGGGAGCCCAGGGCTCCGGCACACTGCTGCGGCACGACCGCGCCGCGGGCCCTCGCCGTCAACCTTTCAGTGCCGTCAGTTTGTTCCCCACCGATCCACAATCGCACACAAACCACCTCACGGCCTGGGCGAAGTCCTCCATGTAACACTGCGATTCTCGGTTCCCTCCCCCCTCTGGGAGATAGGGCTCCTACCGCTTTTCAATCGGACCGTCGCGCTGGCAGCAGCGCAGTTTCAAAATGTCTACCATTGTCCTATATCTCCCCCCCTGGAGTCCCCTCAGCACACTCCTCCGAAAGGCCGCACCCTTAGATGCCCACCCCGCATCACCCTCATGTCAATCAAGACAGCGGAACCGCAAAAAGTCACCGAATCGCTACATCCCCTCCCGCACCGCATTTCGCTGACTGCCCAATGTCGCCCGTGTCCGCCGCCCTCCCCCCCCGCCAGGTGTCTGCACCCGGGAAGCGACACGCCGCCCCCCCTGGACCCAATCGATCTGGACGACATCCAAATGATGGACGTACAAATGATGGACGAGCCATTTGTGGAGGAACCAGTGCCAGCTCCGCATCCAGCCGCCGGGGAGGTGATGGCGGCGGTAGCTCAGGGACATGGACAGGCTGCGGCCGCAGGGGCTGGTGCGGGTGCTGGTGCTGGTGGCGATGGAGGCGAAGGGGCGGGAGGGGCAGGTCCGGGTATAGAGGCTGGCGGTGGCGGCGACGTCGCCGCTGCCGCCCCAGCAGTAGGACAGCAGCAGCCGCAGCAGCAGCAGCAGCAGCAGCATCATGTTGTGCTCCATGTGAACGTGCAAGTGGGGGATGGTGGCGAGCCCTTCGAGGCGCCGCACCTGCTGCTGCAGCAGCCCTGGGCGCAGCAGGCCATTCAGAACGCCCTAAATCAGGTGGCGCACCAGCTACAGCAGCACCAGCTACAGCAGCAGCAGCCACAGCAGCAGCCACAGCCACAGCAGCAGGCGGCACCACTCCAGCCGCCGCTGGGACAGGCGCTGGCCCGGGACCCGCAGACCGACCGACCCGTGGGACAAGCCGCGGAGTCCGCTGCCGCCGCGGCGGCGGCGGCGGGACCTGATGACGGCGCCGCCGGAGGCTCCAGCAGGGCGGGCGCTGGTCCCAGCGGCACATCTCGCGGAGCAGCAGCAGCAGCAGCGGCTGTATCGCCACCAGGCGGCGCTGACGCTGACGCGGCCGTCGGCACTGGGGCTGGTGCCGCTGCTGCGCAAGGCAGCCCGGCGGCCACCGCCGCGTCCGCGCGCGAAGATCCGGATTTGAATATGGATCCGGGTTTGGATCGGTCGCGGAGGCCCCCGCAGCGGGATCCGAGCGGTGGGGCCTCAGGCAGCCGTCGTCGCGGCGCTGAGGGGCCTTCCGGGGGACCCCGGGGTGACGGCGGGAGGGGTCGGGCGGCGGCCGCGGAGCCGACTGCAGCAGCCGGTGCAGCAAGGTCCGGGGATCTGGCTGCTGACGTGGATGTTGATGGTGCTGGTGCTGATGCTGATGTGGGTGCTGGTGCCGGTGCCGGTGCGGGCGCTCCCGTCCCGTCCCCGGCTGCGGCTGACCTGGCGGCGGCGGGGGCCAACGCGGAGGACGAGGAGGCCCCGCCACCGCCACCGCCACCACCGCCACCACCACCACAGCAGCAGCAGCAGCAGCAGCAGGCTGCTGTGGGAGTTCTCAATTGGGACTGGGTGCTGCTGGGGGGCCAGCCGGTACCTGGCGGCGGCGGATTCGGCGGTGCCGGTGGTGGTGGCGGCGACGGCGGGCGCAGGGGCTCAGCGACCTTGTCGGCTGTGGATGAGCGGCTGGCTCCGCTGCGGCGGCTCCAGAACCTGCAGGTCCGTTGAAGGGAGTCCGGGGCCGCATGGGCAGCGTCGCCGTCCCACGCCTCACTGGGTCCCATCCAATCCACTGCCGCGTCGTCCGGCTCCCTCTCCCTGATGCTTCCGCGACTGCCGCCTCTGCTGCCGCACCCACCCCCCCCCGCACATGCCCTGACGCTGCTGGTGACGCTGCTCCTGCTCCTGCGCCGCCAGGTGCTGCACCTGGGCATCGGGCGCATCTTCGGAGTGGTCAACCTGGGCCCCAGATTCATGGAGCCCATCGCGGGGATCACCTCCCTCACCAGCGTCACACTCAGGTGGGGACCTTTTGCGGGGGGGCGGAGGGGGAAGGGGGAAGGGGAGGGGGCCGGAGGGAGGGGGGGGGCGGAGGGGCGGGGGGAGCCGAGAGGTGTGGGCTCTGGAGTGTATTGGAGGTGCTGAGAGGCGGGGGTCTCCCCTTGTCGTGCTCGTGCGGCTTTGGTGCTGTGTGCAAGTACCTCAGATTCGTGCACTGTTCTGGTTATGTCCACCGCAAGCCTGAGGTGCGGGCCCGCCAACTGGATGTCCGCATGCCCCCCTTCCCCGTCCGCCCCCTCTCCCCCCTCTCCCTCCCCGGGGGTCAGGTGCACCACGGTGGACTGGGGCCTGCTGGCGGTGCTGGCGCCCCTGCCCCGCCTCGCCCACCTCACCATGCACTACTACGACGGGCGGGGCAACAACGGGAAGAAGGTGCGCGGGGGCGGGGGCGCGGGTTCCGGCGCCGGTGGGTGATTGTACTGCGCGCCCCGCCCCTCCCAATACCGGTATGCCGACCAATTTCCTATACCCTCCCCCCTTCCCCCAGATCGCCGCTGACCTGCTGACGTGGCACAACCTGTCCAACGTCACCACCCTCAACCTGGGCGCCTTCGAGGTGAGGCGACCGCCGTCCGGTTGCGGGGACCGACCTGGGGGGCTGTGTGGGGAGCAGGGCAAGGCGGAGGAAGAGGGAGGGGAAAAGAGGGAGGGGGAGGAGGAAGGAGGAGGAGGGAGGAGGAGGGAGGAGGAGGAGGGGGGAGGGGAAAAGAGGGAGGAGGAGGGAGGAGGAGGGAGGAGGAGGGAGGAGGAGGGAGGAGGAGGGAGGAGGAGGGAGGAGGAGGGAGGAGGAGGGAGGAGGAGGGAGGAGGAGGGAGGAGGAGGGAGGAGGAGGGAGGGGAGGGAGGGGGACGGGGAGGGGGACGGGGAGGGGGACGGGGAGGGGGACGGGGAGGGGGACGGGGAGGGGAGGGGGACGGGAGGGGACGGGAGGGGGACGGGGAGGGGGACGGGGAGGGGGACGGGGAGGGAGGAGGGAGGAGGGAGGAGGGAGGAGGAGGAGGGAGGGAGGAGGGAGGAGGGAGGAGGGAGGAGGGAGGAGGAGGAGGGAGGAGGGAGGAGGGAGGAGGGAGGAGGAGGAGGGAGGAGGGAGGAGGGAGGAGGGAGGAGGGAGGAGGAGGGAGGAGGGAGGAGGGAGGAGGGAGGAGGGAGGAGGGAGGAGGGAGGAGGGAGGAGGGAGGAGGGGAGGAGGGAGGAGGAGGGAGGAGGGAGGAGGGAGGAGGGAGGAGGGAGGAGGGAGGAGGGAGGAGGGAGGAGGGAGGAGGGAGGAGGGAGGAGGGAGGAGGAGGAGGGAGGAGGAGGAGGGAGGAGGGAGGAGGGAGGAGGAGGAGGAGGAGGGAGGAGGGAGGAGGGAGGAGGGAGGAGGAGGAGGAGGGAGGGGGGAGGGGGGAGGAGGGAGGGGGGAGGAGGGAGGGGGGAGGAGGGAGGAGGAGGGGGAGGGGGAGGGGGGAGGGGGAGGGGGAGGGGGTCCCATCCGTCCTCCCCAACCGGTGTCCCATCTGCCCTCCCCACCTCTACCAAGTTCCTATGCCCTCCCCCTCCCCCCAATTTCCCTCCCCTCCCCCTACCCCCCCCCCCCGGCCCCCTGCCTCCCCAGGCCTGCCAGGACGCCGACATCATTACCCAGGTGCTGCCCCGCACCCGGGTGGGGACCGCCAGCCTGTTCGGACTGAGGGGCTGCAAACCCGGGTTCGATGTCTTCGAGGCGCTGGCGGCCGCAACCACGCTCACCAGTCTGTGCGTTCAGGTACGACAACGGGTTTGCAGGACGCCGTGTACACAGTCGTACTATACACGTCACTGGGCGGGGATGTCGGGGATACGGCAGCCGACGAACGCGGCATCAGTTGTTGGCAGTTGGCAGGTCGTTGGAGCGGCGGTGGCGGCGGCCGTCGTAGTGGTGAGATGCGGTTGCCGAATCGCTGTCCCGCCTACCTCCCCTTATTCCCCCCCGCGCGGATCCGCAGGGGGACTGGATGGTGCCTCGCCCCCGTCGCCGCTCGGCGTTCGCCACCGTGCTTCCCGCCGCCGCTCCAGCCGCCCCAGGCGCCCCAGCTGCAGACGCCCCAGCTGCAGGCGCCCCAGTTGAGGCACCGGGGCCGAGGCCAGGTCAGCCGCCGCCGCCGCCGCCGCCAGGACAGGCCCCGCAGACCCTGTCGGCCCTCCGCCGTCTGCCGCTGCTCCGCAGCCTGACATTGGACGCCGGCGGCAGCGACAGCTACTTCTTGGAGGCGGGTGCGCCCGTTTTCCAGGACGTGGTGTGGATCATGCCGGGCGGCGGCCACCCGGCGGCGGTGGTAGGTCTGGCGCCGCCGCAGTTGCCGCTGGCAGTGGAGCTGCCGCCGCCGCCGCCGCCCGCGCTGTTCTTGCCGCTGCTGGGCCAGCCGATGGATGCCCCGCCGCCGCCGCCGCCGCCGCAACAACAGCAGGAACAGCAGCAGCTGGAGCCCAATGCGCCGCAGGAACCGCCGCCGGACCCCCCTCCGCAGCTGCCGCCGCCGCAGGACGTTGCCAGGCTGTCGGCGCGCGAGGAGGAGCCGACGGGGGACGGGGCTGCGGGTCCCAGTCAACCCAGAGACCGTCCGGGCAGCGGGTCAACGGCGGGGCGGTCGGGGACCGCTGGCGCGGCGGCGGCGGCGGCGGCGCCGCCGCCGCCGCCGCAGGCCCCTCCCGGCCTGGAGGAGCCGGCGGCCGAACCGCCGCCACCGCTGCCTCCACCGCCGCCGCTGCCTCCGCCGCCGCCGCTGCCTCCGCCGCCGCCGCTGCCTCCGCCGCCGCCGCTGCCTCCGCCGCCGCCCGTGTTCCGGGAAGTGCAGGTCCAGTTTGAGGACAGTGACGAGAGCGGGGATGACGTGATGGTGCCGATAGGGGGTGGCGGCGCCGCCGGGGAGCCATCTGGCCCGCCGCCGCCGCCGCCGCCAACGGAGGCGCAGTCGCCGCCGCCGCCGCTTGTGAGTGACAGTGACAGCACCGATGGCGAAGACGAGGACGACAGAGCATCCAGGTTTGCGTTCTTGACAGGATCCAAATCCGGATCCAGAGCACGGTCGGCCGAATCGTCGCGGCGGCGCCGCGCCTCACCCGCCTCGCGAACGCCGGCGGCGCAAACGGCGGCGGCGGCGGCGCAACAGCCGCGACAGGAGCCAGGTCCGGCGGCGGAGGGTGCGCCCTCGTCGTCGTCCTCGGCGCCGCCGCCGCCGCCGCCGCTGGAGTTGACGCCGTCAGTGCGGTGGCTGCTGCAGGTCTCGGAGCTGACGCAGCTGACGGCCCTGCGCCTGGTCCGCTGGCAGGCGGTGCCGCCGGCGGCGCTGGCGCCGTTGACGGCGCTGCGGCGTCTCCTCCTGACGGGGTTGAGCTCCCTGGAGCAGCGGCTGCTGGCGGTGCTGTCGCGGCTCCCCTCCCTCGCCTACCTGTCTCTGGAGGGACGGCAAGGGGCGCACACCGGCGCGACGTCGTACGTCACGCTGAACCGCGTGTCGTACGCCCCGGAGGCGGCCGTACAGGCCCTCGGGGCGCTCACCCGCCTGCGGCTGCTCGTCCTGTCGGGGTTCTCGCTCGTCCCGCCGCCGCCGGGGGGCTCCCGGGGCCGTCAGGCGCGGCGGGTGATGGAGCAGCTCGCCACGGCCGCCAGCTCATCGGCAGCTGCCGCCGCCGTTGGCGGCGGAGGCGGAGGCGGCGGCGCGGCGGACGGCGCGGAGGTGTCCCGTCGGCGGCCGAGATGGGGCAGTGAGGCGGGCGACGCGGCGGATGGCGGCGGCGGCGCCGTCGCCGCTGCCCTCACCATGGCCCGCCAGCGGGAGGCGACGGAGGTGCAGCGGCTGGTGGCCGTCTTGGGTCGCCTGAGGTCGCTTCGGTACCTGAGCCTCTGCATCGAGCAGCACGTCAAGGTATTTCGATTGAGTTTACTGGGGTTAGAATTTCGGGGCGACGGGAAAGGTATCGGTGGGTTGAGCCGCTGGCCTGTCCCATGGGACGGGTGAGGGGGCAAGAGGGTACTCCGCATCCGCATTCGCTGCTGCTACCTCCCTCCCACACCCACACTCCCACTCCTCACAGGCCCCGGATGTGGTGCGGCTGTGCGGCCTCCTGCCCGCCCTGCGGATGGTCAACCTGCCGGCGGACACCGCGGTCCGGGCCACAGAGCAGCCCCCGGCCCGAGCGCTGTCAATCGGGCGACGGTGGGTGGCGCCGCCGCCGCTCGCCGCGGCCGCGGCCGTGGCGGAGGCAGCAGCCGGGGAGGAGGCCCCGGCGGGTGGCGCGGGCGGCAGCGGCAGCGTGGATGCCTCGCCAGCCGAGGCGCCGCCCGCCCGGCGGTACCGGCGTGTCGACGGCGGCGGCGCCGCCGCCATCATCATTCCGGACGACGACGGCACTGATGGTGGGGTACCCGCCAGGGGCAGCAGCGGCAGCGCTTCCGGCGGCGGCAGGGGAATCCCGCTGCCCCAATCCGCGGCTACCGCCGCGGCGGCGGCGCCGCAGCCGCCGCCGCCGCGCCCCGAGCCGCCATCGTTTTCGGAGCAGCTCGAGGGACTCAGCGCGGCGGTGTACATCGGCCTGTGCGAGCCCGAGTTCTGGCAGGCCGTGGAGGGGCTGGATGCGGAGATCCGGGCGGAGGGGGCGCTGCTGGGCAGGGGCCCGGGGGAGGACGGCGGGGGAGAGGCGGAGGCGGCCCCGGGGTCTGAGTACAGAGGCTGTAGCTGGGCCCATTGAGGCGCTCGCTTATCGCCGTTGGCACGCCTGTGGGTGGCTGCGGGGCCCGGACCCGGGCCCAAGCCTGGCTGCAGGAGCGGACGCGGGCATGAAGCCGGTGCGCGTGAATGCGGGCGGTAGGGGCCGCGGGTTGGGGGTCGGGGGGCGTCGGGCAGGTTGCGTCGAAAGGACATTTGACCGGGTGTCTCGGCATGCAGCAGTTCCGGAAAGTGGTCCTCAGCGAGGGACGAGCAAGTACGGACGTGCAAGTACGGACGTGCAAGTACGGACGCACGTCTGTCGGGGGAACCTCGGAGCGGACAGTCTGGAGAGGACTGCGCGTGTGTGGGCAGTGAGGTGCGCGCTGCGGACTCCTGCATGGTATGGTTGCTATACCGGAGGGTGGCGTTCAATGGTCGTCGGTAGCAGCCGTAGCCTCCTCACCTCCCCATAACAGGTCTGTGATGCCCTTAGATGCCCACACCGCACAGCACATCAACACTGCTGCGGATGGAACCTCCAGCGCCGCAATATAGGCTTGCTGGAGACTGGCGGCCTGCGGCATTATTCGGACGTTTCTCGTGTGTGCAGGGAGGGATTCATGGGAGGGATTCATGTAGGGCAGGCAGGTTCTACATGGCCGGTCAAGGGTGTGCCTGATCAGCTGCTGTTTGTTGCACTTTCTGTTGTCGCTGTCGTTGGGCCTTTGGACCGTTGGTCGTTGACTTTGTTGTGGATACCTCCATTGTTGAATGAATTGTTGGGGAGGGCCATGTCTGTTGGGTTCATTCGGTTGGCAGGAAATGCCTGACGCGTGCACCGCACGCCAGGAGAGAAGTAGCGAGGCCGCGACTTTGCTTGGGACCGCCACCGTTCGGGCCACTGGTGTCAGGTGTCACAGCCAGGCGCCTTGTCCCCCAGGTGGCGCGATCTGTTCCGCATGCTGGTCCCTTCGGCCTTGCCATGCGCGTCGGCATCGCCGCAGGCTGTGTTGCCAAACCCCGTCCCCGTGCTGGTCAAGGTCAGTCGCGGTTGGTACTTCTTGACAACCTGCGGTCAGGCACCCAGGCATCATCCAACGTTCCCGCATCCCGCCAGGAACCCACCCGCCATCGCCTGCCGGGAGCCCGTAAGAGCCGGAACCCCGACAGCCCCTTCACCGAGGGATTGGGCGGCTGAGGCGTCCAAGGCCAGCTGTATGCCGGCAGTGGCACTCAGCCACTGCAACCAGCTTGCTGGTTGCAGCAAGCATAACAGCAGCAGCCGTGGCATCCAAAGTGGCACAAGTCCTCCAAGCCCCAGGAACCCGCACCCCACCGCAACATCCCATGGTACGGTCAACCCAACCCGTCCCATTCTGGCCAGGTATCGGCCCATCACCACCGCCTCCCTCACCGCCTCCCTCACCGCCTCCCGAACACCGCGTCGCGCTGCCAGCTGCAGATGGCAGAGATCCAAAGGGGTCATCCACGAGGCCCGATTGCCTGACCACCGCCGGGGAGCGCCGAATGCCCACTGCCGCTTCCGTAGCTGCCAGCGGCACATGCAACAGGCTCACGGCGGCGGGGATTAGGGCGGCTCGCACACCTTCAGGCTGCCGTCCAGCAGCGCGGGGTACAGCAACGCATCGCTGCAGTGATAAGCGGGGGGGGGGCCGGGGGACTGAACGCCCGCCGGGCAGACAGCTGCTGCTGCCGCTGCGACGGCGCCGCTCGCAGCTGCCGCCCTCAAGCTGTCCTCAACTCCCACCGCGGTCGCCCCCTTAATCCTCTGCCAGCAACGTCTCAATCACAGCGTCCGCCACCAGCGCCTACGCAACAGCGTCGCCCCATGTTGGCACGGGGGGCAATGGGGGCATCCTCACATTCCCGGATCGCACTGGCATCAAGCTATGGGGCCCTGTATCCTTGGCCAAGCATCGGCCTTAACCAACGCGAGCCCTCTAGCGGCACAGCTTCGACTTCAGCCGTCCAGCGGTCCAGCTCCGACTTCAGCCGTCCAACGGTACAGCTCCGACGAGAGCCGTCCAGCGGTAGAGCTTCGATGCCAGCGCTACAGCGGTCCAGCTCCGACGCCAGCGGTCCAGCTCCGACGCCAGCCTTCCAGCGGCCCAGCTCCGATGCCAGCCGTCCAGCTCCAATGCCAGCGATTTAGCTTCTTGCTATAAGCGTCTGAAGTCCATCATCCAGTACTCACCCGGCAGTTCTGACGGCCCAACCCCGTCTTCAGTGTCCGGACTCGAAAAGAAGTCATGATAGGCCTGCGGCATCAATAAAAATGTAAGAACATTGCTGAAATTACGCGGCGATGAGTCGACAGCAAAGTCGTCGAAGGCGCTTGCAATCGCTGCGGCCAGAACAAACAATCCCCTTGAGCACACGCCTCAAACCAGCCAGCTCAACTTGACGAAGAGTCTTTCAGCTGCTGTCGAGATATTGCTGATCGGCTGGGGTCAACCCTAAAACCTTCGTCTAAACTGCCTGTAGAGGTAGCAATTAATGAATACCATATGATATTGTCTTTCCAAAATTAGTCATGTACTTCTGTAGCTGCCCCTGGCTGTTCGGAGAAGTAGAGCCGCTGTTTCCGAAGGTATCAAAGACATGTACGACCCACCTCCATGCCACCCAAATGGGGGCCTCTGACATACTTATTACAAGCTGATAACACCAGCAAACTGGTGGGTGTACCTGGCAGCTTACTAAGCTCGCGACTGGCCGTTGCTGCCGAGTCACCCAATGCGCTGCATTGTTGTTACTGCAACCACGTTTGCCGATGCTTTGCATCTCGGATTCAATCGTAATAAATAAACTTTTCCACGCGGCATCTAGTGTTATCTCCGGGACGGTCTGCCCTCTCGTCCCTCCCGGCTCCTCGTCCTGTCGTCCTCCCACGCAACCCGTCTCAGAAACCCTTCTCAGCAGCAGCACAAAGTCATGCCCCTAGACCGCACCCTGCTGTCCACCGCAACCATCATTGCCATCGACCGTCCGCATTGCCACCATCATCAAGAGCAACAAAAGTAATACGGCCCCGTAACCTCACCCCACCCCACCCTACCCTACCGGGCATACCAGGTACCGAAGGTCCCGCCGGCCCCCCCCGCCCAAACCCAGACCCGATTCTAACTTATAAGAACTTATACTAAGTTGATTTTAAGTTATTTTAAGTTGATTATAAGTACATATAAGTACTTATAGGTCATGGGTAAACTGGGAGGCCCCTCCCGGACCCCTCAAGCATCACCGGCGCCGCGTGCACACGTGCGCGTCAGGTCAGGACTGCCGGTCGGTCCAGCTGCCCCCACCCCGCCTGCTGGCCCCCGGGTGAGGGGAGGGGAACACCGCGTGCGTCCTCACCCTCCCGCAGTGCCGCTATCGCCACTGCCGGATACGTCCGGCGCAGCTCACTACCGTCACTAGCGTCTACCTCCAGGGACGCAGGGAGTGGCGGCTCCGTGGAGGCGGCCCTCGGCAACCTCCCCTGCCCCACGGAAGGGCGGGGGGACGCGCGCACGAAAATATATACTGCCTCAGCGAGCCGTGTCCTGAGGCGGTGCACCGTTAGCACGTCCACGCACACCCCCCCCAGGAAGGAAAGAAAGCCACTAGGGTTACCCGACGCGCCCACGTGAGGTGCGGAGAGCGGTCTCCGCCGCGGGCGGCTGCAACGGGCGCCCCCACCCACCGGGGCCTTGACCCGGACGGCCCCAGCGAGCCATGGGTCGCACTTTCGCAGCTGGACAGAGAATAGAGTAGGGGCCGCGCTGGGTCGGGTCGGGTCGGGTCAGGTCGGGTCGGGTCCAGGGCGAGAGGCGCGCTCCTGCAGCTGCGTGGCAGTGTGGCTGGCGCCATGTCGGGTTCGGGTGGGGCCATGTGTCAAGAGACTGACCGGGGCCCGGGGAGTTCGTGGGGCAGTGCCCAGCCTGGGTCCCCCTACGGGGCGCCACCGCTCCTGCTGCTGCTGTTGCTGCTGCCTTTTGCAGCTTGTGCTACTACTGCTGCTTGTGTTGCTAGCTGCTGCTCCTGCGGCTGTGAGCCCCGGGAGGTCAGATCCCCAGGGCCACATCCAGACACGCCTCCGAAGACGGGGCTGACTGGCAGGCGGCCTCCGCCTGCAGGCGGACCCGGAGCCGGGAAGGGGGGCCGAGATTACGGTGCAGCGGGGCTGCGGCTGCTGGGGGGCGGAGTGGCCCTCAGCCACCTTTCGTCCCTTTCGGATTGCGTGGGCCCCCCCCCACGCAAAGTGTCGCCACACCTCAACCCTCAACCCCCACCCACCCCCCACCCACTCCCACAACCGCACATGCGGCCCGGGGCAGCTGCTCCTCAGCCCAGTGTCAAAGCCCACGCGCGTCACTGAATACGGCACCCCACGCTCCGGGGTGCGAGCAGCCCCTCCGAATCCCCTCGGCCAAAGGTGCGGGTGCCCCAACCCTGGCAGCTGCTGCTGTATACATCCCCTCCCCTCCTTCCCCTCCCCTCCCCTTCCCTCTCCTTGCCGCCCTTCCTCCCCCAACCCGCGACTCCATCCGGCAAGGACGGGACATCGGCGGCCTCGACCTACCCGCCCCCCCCGCTTGCATCTCCCCTGGCCACTGCATGAGCCCCCACCCGCAGCATCGTTACCACCTGCGACCCGCCGCCCACGCAAAGCCCGGGTGCCTGTGCCCGGGTTCGTTCTCAGTCCGATTTTCCCATGCAGCCTCTCGGCCGCTGACCCCGGCCCCCGCCCTCCTCTCCCCTCCTCTCTGGCGGTACCTGACCCACCTTCCGCACCGCCTGTGTGAAGTCGCTGCTCCCCAGCAGCAGCTCAATCACCGTGTTCCGGCCCAACACGCAATGGGCGGTGCTGGTGATGCCCGCCTGCCAAGAGCACCTGCGGGATCAGATATGGAATGGGGGTGGGGGGGTTACATTGAAAAAATAAATAAACCCGTAGGTGGGGGTGGGGGGTGGGGGGATGCGCGATACGTGCTGGGGTTGGGCCAAGGAAGGCGGACCCGGGTCCGGGCATGCCGAAGTTCGGGTGTGCAGGCATGTGGGTAGGGTACGTGGGGAGCGCGGCAAGCCGTGCCCGCGAAACCGTGCTAGCCAACGACACGCAGCGCACATCAACCATCGATTGTTGAGTGGTGGTGGTGGTGGTGGTGGTGGTGCTGTTGTTGCTGCGCCCGCTCTGCTGCTGCTGCTCGTCTGCTTCTTCCCCTTCCATCCCCCCACCCCGTTCCCTTTCTTCGTCCCTTCCTCGCCGGAGTTCCTGGGTGTGTCCACCCCCACCGCACGCGCAGCTCACAACTGTTTGCCAAGTCCCCATGTGCCCCACCTGCCGCCCGGCGCCCTCCTCCGCTTTGTCGTGAACACGACAGCGCTTCCGGCAGCGTCCTCTGCCCCTCAAGTCGGTACAGGCCCCCTCATTCTATCCCTCCCCCCGCGCCCCCTCTCCCTCCCCTCTCCCGCCCCCTCCCTCCCCCCGCCCCCCTCCCTCCCCCGCCCCCCTCCCTCCCCCCGCCCCCCTCCACCCCCCTCTCCTCCCCCACCTCCCCCTCTCCCTCCCCCCGCCCCCCCTCTCCCTCCCCCCGCCCCCCCTCTCCCTCCCCCCGCCCCCCCTCTCCCTCCCCCCGCCCCCCCTCTCCCTCCCCCGCCCCCCTCTCCCTCCCCCGCCCCCCTCTCCCTCCCCCGCCCCCCCTCTCCCTCCCCCGCCCCCCCTCTCCCTCCCCCCGCCCCCCTCTCCCTCCCCCGCCCCCCCTCTCCCTCCCCCGCCCCCCCTCTCCCTCCCCCCGCCCCCCTCTCCCTCCCCCCCCCCCCCTCTCCCTCCCCCCCCCCCCTCTCCCTCCCCCCGCCCCCCCTCTCCCTCTCCCCCCCCTTCTCCCTCCCCTCTCCCTCCCCCTCTCCCTCCCGGCCGCGCCCCGCCCCGCCTGCACCTGCTGTCCTGAGTGCACGGCCCTCGTGCCAGTACCGACAGCTGGTCTTCATCGCGTGGTGCAGCACCGCCGTTGAGCAGTTCCCGAAGCCCGCCAGCAGCGGCACCTCCCCTCCCTGGCCACTGCCCTTGTCCGCGCCGCCGCCGGCCTCCTCCCACACCGCCAGATCCGGCAGCACCGTGGTCGCATTCGCGAGCGCCTCCGCGGACAGCTTCCCCGACCCGAAGTACCGCTTCAGCAGCGCGTACACGTCCAGGGGTTTGAGGCGGGGGCCGGTGGGGGGGCCGCTGATGGTGGCGGGGCCCCCCCAGGAGCCGCGGTACAGGTCAGGCAGGCAGCGGTCCTCCGGGAGCCCCGCCGAGCCGCCGCTGACGTCATCCTTCCAGGAGGCGCCCGACCCGGCCTTGAAGAGCCGGCAGGCGCCGTAGCCGCAGGGCTTCTCGGAGTCGGCGCTGGGCTCGCGCCGCCAGCAGGCCGCCGTGACTGCGGTGTACAGCATGTCTGGCGGAGGGTGGGTTGGGGGTTGGGGGGGGGGGTAAGAAAATGGAGGACACATTTTACGGCGCTGTGTGTGGTGCGGCGCTCGAGGTGCGGGGCGTGGGAGCGGACAGGGCTTGACACCGCCCCCGCTCCCGCTCCCGAACTCTTGTACCCCTTCCCCGTCCTCCCCAAGGCGCCCTCCTCGTCACAGCCATGGTAGCAGCCAGCGGCTCAGCGCAGCCAAATATTCCCGCCACATACCTCGCTACGCCCCGCGTGCCCTCCCCTTCCTTCACGGCCGCCCTGTCCCCCGCCGGCCGGGTCACTTCTGGACTGGTTTCGGGCTTGCACTCCCCAATTCGTTCAAACGAAAAATGAGCAAAAGGTTGAGGCCTGGCTCTTCGTAAACTCCAGCACCCTACCCACCAATGCAAACTTGGCGGGTCGCACCAATCCTTCTCCGCCCCCCCCCCCGCCCTCAGCCCGTGGGAGGCAATTCACTGTGCGCTCCGATACCCCCTTCCGCCCCCGCGCCTGACGGGCAAACAACAGCAATCCATCCCTTCCCCTCAGCCCCGCAGCCCCCCTCAATATGTCTGTCGACTTCCTTACCGCCCCCTCCCCCGAGCCGCCGCCATCTACACATCCCCAGATCCCCACATCCCCCCCCTCTGGCCTCACCCCTGCAGGGCATGATGGCCGCGGTGAAGTCGCTGTGCGGGTCATGCGCCAGGAAGCAGGCCCCGGTGAGGTCGTCCCAGTCGCAGTTGGAGTCCAGGTGGCAGTCGGCCCGCACCCGGGCGGACCGGCACATGTACGCCTCCAGGGCGAAGCGCTTCAGGACCCTGCGGGATGGGGCGGACGGATGGGGGCGGACGGAGGCGAAAGGCGGGGGGTTGGGAAGGAGGGAGCGGGTGTGTGACGGCCACCGCCGGGGTGGGTGGGTGGGTGCGGCAGCCAGGCGCGGGCGGGTGGGGTGCGGGATAGCGAAGTGGGAAGCAACGGTGAACTGCGCTTGGGGTGGGGTGGGGTGGAGTGGGTTGCGGAAGTGTTGTTGCGGCTGCGCTCGCCGTTGTGGTTGGTTGCGCAGAGGGGAATGACGGAGCTGCACGAGCGTGGGCCCGGGCCGGGGTGCGGGCACTCACAGCTCAGCCGGCAGCTTTGGAGAGGGGAAGCCCTTGGCGGCCATCACGGTGGGGTTTAACAAGCATTGCTTGCCGTCGTACACGCACGACGACCGGAGCGGGCCCTTCGGCTGCGCCGTCAGCTGGTAGTGTGCCTCCGCTGACAGCGCAAATGTGGTCTGTGCCCATAGAGAGAGCACCTCCGCGGCTGCGTAAAAGTGCGCGTGGTCCTGGATTTCCCTAGATTTTATGAATAACGTCTCGGCTGGAGGAGCCGGCGGTGGTGGTGGCTTGTAGTAGGTGCCAAGTTTGTCCCCTGTGGAGGTGAGCCTGCGGCCTCCGCTCGCTGATGCTTCCGTAAGCAGGAGGCTGAGGCATGTCACGACCGCCGGTAACCGAAACGTCCGCGTTGCCTTCATCCGCTCCATGATCGTGAAGGAAAAGTACCAGTTTAAAATTTCAAGTACACGTCCATCGTGGTAACGAAAGTCAAATGACCTGGTCAGGCCCACAACATGCAGTCTGACAACGGACAGCTCGGCACGTTTGCAACCACAAAAGTTTCAAGACCAACAGGAGATACGTTGTATATTATGACTTCATAGAAACAGGTTGGTTGGCAAGATAGCAGGCATCGCTCCATGGTCGTTGTACGGCCAAGACACGGCCCGTGATTACGTGTGATTAAATTTCAAAGACCTGTTTTTCGCATAACTGCAACCAAGCACTTGACGACACCAGGGACCTGTGGATCTAGGCCTTTTCATGAGCCGCGCCAGGGCCTTGAGCATGGTTTTGCTGGGTTGTGCCCGACCCTGTAACGAACTGAACCCGCAGGCACAGAACCGCATAGAGCCCAGAGGCCCGCTCATTGGCTTCTGCCCGCTCTCCGATCCTGTTGGTACATCGGAGGCAGAGCCACACCGGCCGCGTGACAGCGAGCCTGGCGTGCCTGCGCACCCAAGCCACCTTACATCAGCCCTGGCAGCGTTGACGCCCTCCAATAGTCCTCACTGCCCTCCCCTGCCCTCCCCTCCGTCCCCGTTGTCACCCCGCCAGCTCCGCCGCCCTGATGACCATCCCAGCCACACGCACATAAGGCCCCGTCGCAATCAGGGAGACTGACCATGACCGCGCCTTCGCAAGACCGCGCCGAACACCCTCCCCCGGGGACACGTCGACCGGAGACACACACACACACACACGCACGCATCTGAGGGGTCGAGTATCGGGTCCATCATGTACGCATATGCGCAATTGTTGGGGCACTGCCATGCCCACTGCGTATCACGCACTTAACCCCCCTGCCTGCTAATCAACACATGCACCTGGGTATTTCGGGCGGGTTGAACACACACCTCCCGCGGCTCGCCCGTTCTTGTAGCAGGCGTCCGCAGATGCGCCCCTCCTCCTCCTCCTCCCCCTCCCCCTCCTCCTCCCCCTCCTCCTCCTCCCCCTCCCCCTCCTCCTCCCCCTCCTCCTCCTCCTCCTCCCTCCTCCTCCTCCTCCTCCCCCTCCTCCTCCTCCTCCTCCCCGTCCTCCTCCTCCCCCTCCTCCTCCTCCCCCTCCTCCGCCCGTGTTCAGCGATCCACGGAACCAACGACCAACTCATTCCTCATACCTGCCCCCCGCCCTCGACCAACCGACCCGACCGACCGACTGTGTAGCCAGCCCTGCAGACCGCGCACTCCCAACGCGCTGCAGCCCCCAATCTCCCCGGCCCCCCGCCCCACCCCACCCAGTGATGCCGATCCTCCGGCAGTAAGGCCGCAGCACGTAAGGCCCCGCTGCCACACAAACGGCATGGCCCTGCATACGGACGTGACCGCGCGAGTGCCGACCTGCCTCAACCGGTCTAACACCCCTTGCCTGATGCGGTCACCCGGGGGGGGGAGGGGGGGAGAGGGGGTCGGGCGGTGGCCTCGTCGCGGACAACCGCTGGACACCCAGGCGGGTGGGTGTGGTTTCGGAGTCCCGCCCGGCCCAGCCCCGCCCAGCTCGTGCCGCGTGTCCTCTGCACCCCCGCGCACAGCATCCGTCCGTCCGTCGTGTGGCCTCCCGCAGACACACCCTCTGTCTGGGCAGGCAAAGCGGGCAGGCGGGCAGGGCACCACACCAGGCGCCAACCTGCCACGTCCCAAGTACGAGTCCGCGGCTGCTCCGAGGTTCTAGACGACCCGACCCGACCCGATCCGACCCGGGGGAATCCTGCCGGTGTGCTGATCCCTGATGTAACGCCGCGGTCCGACCCGTGACCCACGGGTCCGCAGGCTGGGCGCTGTCCGACCCGTGGGTCGCCGCGGAGCCTCGTTTCCCCTTCTTGCACCTCGACGCCCCACCTGATACCCCGCGCTGCCTGTTACAACCGCCGACAACATCAACGGTAGTTATGGTAGTTATGGTACACATTCCCGACCTCTCATAGCGAGATCGCCTGCGGCCCGTCTGGGAACGCTCACAGTTCAGCAACATATGATGTACGACACCACACGCGTTGGCCGCCCATAATATCTGTCTTGATCGTACACAGCAGTACTCACTCTCACACTCAGCGATGTCTCGCCCGCCCGGGGCGTACCGGTGGGTTGAGCCCTGCGGGCCCAGCACCCCGAACCACACCTGTCCGTGTCCAGAACGCGCTGAGAAGGCGTCCGTGATGAGGAGATGCGCTTCCCAGCCCACGCGCCGCCCCTCTCCCGCAGCGCCCCCAGCACGCAGCAAACGCGAACAAAACCCTACCTGACCTTTATGAGGCACATATGACATGTCTGGGCAGTTTCCTTGTCAACCCTACCTGACACACAACAACAGCATGGGCGGTCCGGCCGGCGTCCTCCTTCCTCGCGCCTCAGTTCTCAAAACCCACACACAACAACAACATCACTTCCGAGTGGGGCCTTACCACCCCCAAAGAAACTCTTTGAATAACAATTACATAAAAGACACGCGTCGCCTACCTGGACGCAACCATACGGTACATACCTGCCGGGCGGCACACCACCGCGCGCACCACGCGTGTGTGCAGCTGCCCACATCATGCGTCACCAGCCGGGCTGAGCCCGCCAGCCTGGTCGCTCACCCCTCACCGCCGCGTGCTGCTCCTCCAAAGCCACCGCCAGCCTCCGCTCTGCAACCCCGCAGCTGCACCCAGAGGTGACAGCAGCGCTCCTGCCACCCAACCGGCCGGCACTGCGGCCCCCTTTCTGGGGTCTGCCTCACCCACACCTCACCTCACCCACACCCCACCTCACCTTGAAACCCTGCATCCCCCCCACCAGCGCCCGGCCACCAAGTGCCAACTCGACTGCAGGGCCCCACGGCCCCCCTCCCCCCCCAGGCCTCCGACGGTGGACGCTGCCCCCCGCCAGCCAACACCCTCCCGCTGCACACCCCCTTCTCCCCAGCCGGCGCGGATGCGCTCCCTCCGGCCGCTTGACGAGGGGCCCCCAACGCCACCACCGCCGCGCCGGTCCCGGGCCTGTGCCCTCCCCCAACCAGGAGGACATCAAGAGCAATACCGAAAGGCCGACGACATTTGCTGTTACCCCGCCGCGAGCTCGCCTCCCGCACTTTGGTCTCTCATGTGAAAGCTTCTACCAGCTCGCAATGTGCAGGCCCCCCGCCCGCCTGCAGCGGTCCCCCCCTTGGGCTTCCTGACCCGCAGCTCCGTTCCCTCCATTCCCGCCGCTCGTTCCGGAGTCCTCTTCGCTGCAGCTCACTCTCCCCATCGGTACCCCCTCCCATCCGCCTCTCCTCCCCCTCCGCTCGTCAGTACCCCCCCCTTCTCCCGAACCGTCAGCCGCTCCGCCTCCTCACCCGCAGCAGCCCCCCCCTCCCCGCCCATGCGCCCCCGCCTCCCCGCCGCCGCCGCCGCCCTCCGCCCCCGGCCACGACGCGGGCTTATCGATGTCGAGCCGCTCGTGCGCGTAGCTGCGCAGCAGGGAGGGCGTGTCAACGATGTTGACCAGCACGCCCCACACAAGCGCGTCGTACACGCCCTCGTCCGTACGTGCGGATGTCTCCTGGTACATGCAGCCGTGCTCGCGGGCAAATGCGGCGCCTTCCTCGGGGGCCACCGCACGGGCCTCCGCCTGTCCGCGCAGCCGCACCGCGGGGGTGGGTTGGGAGGGGGTGAGGCGGGGGCCACAATGGAAACTGCCCAGACCCGCCCCCGGGGGGTGAGAGGTGGATTGGGGTGGGGCGGGGTAGACATGTAGCTGCGCTGGTTGCCAGAGCAAAGGCCCGGTTGCGACGCGGATTGAGATGGTAGGTGCGCGGGGGGCTGTTTTTTATTGGCAACAAGGGGGCAACTCGCTCGGTCCCGCGAGGGGGGATGGGGAGCGGTGGAGGAGATCGCCCCCGCGCAAACCCGATTCGGACAGGTGTGGGTTGGGTGTGGGTTGCGCAGTGGAAGGGTGGTTGTGCTCACGGCGACGGCGGTACTTTGTACACGTGTGCGCCAGTGGCGGCGCGGCCCTTAAGAGCGACGCGTTACCTCACGGGTTGCGAAGAGACGAGAGGGCTGTGGCCCCCTCCCCTCCCCTCCCCTCCCCTCCCCTCGCCTCGCCTTCCTTCCCCCAACCTGCGCTGCCCGGCCCCCCTACGCACCCAGCCAGATCTGCCCCTCTCCGCGGACATCCATCTCAGCTCTCCGCCCCTCGTTTCCCCATCTCACCATGTCGATCTTGTTGCCCACCACCATCTTGACGGCGTCGGGGAAGGTGCAGAAGCGGCTCACCTCGGGCAGCCAGTGCTGGGCGATGGCATCAAGGGTATCCCGCCGAGTGACGTCGTACACTGCAATCGTACATTACCGGCCAGTCATAGCAGGAGGGGAGGGGCTCGCCGCCCGAGGGCTCAACCGGTACCCCTCTCCTCGCAAGCACCACCACGGCGTTTCCTAGTTGTCAGCCGTCCCCTATCTGAACACATCAGCTTCCACTACTTTCGTATGAGTCAACGCTTCGCCGTCTTCGTACGACATCCCAACATCGGTTGTTATCGGTTTGGTGCCATTTTGCGGTTTCGCTGTCTTTATTGACGAAAGGGGCTCACCTCGGGTACCTTCTGCAGCGGTGCAGCGGCGGCAGTGGCAGGAGGGGTTCGCTCTGGGCGGTACTCAGGTCGGTCGGGACGTTTGCTGAAACCCTGCTGAGTACAGCGGCGCAACGACACGGGGCCACGAGCCGCCGACTGCTGCTTGGCCGCGCCCCAAGCCGCTCTAGCCGAGCCCTGAATCGGGGCCGGCCCACCCCCAACCCCTGATGCATCCCGACCTCATCTACTGCCCAACCCCACCCCGCCGAACCTAACCCCCAACGTCCCGTCGCTCATTCCTTCATCCCATCCCTCCCAGACCACCCGAGTTCGTCTGTAATGTTGTTTTCCGTTCTTTGGCCGCAGACCATTCACCTTGTTGCAGTCGCCAGCCAGCCAACCAGCCAGCCATGCACTGCGACTGTCCAGCCCATCCCCCGCCCGTCGCGCCCTCCTCCTCCTCCTCCGGTGCCCTCCGACGGGACAGACCCCGTCCACCCCCCGCAGCCGCTCACCGAACACGATGCCCTGCGCGCCCCGGTAGTAGTTTGCGGTCACCGCCTGGAACCGTTCTGCGGGAGGGGACCAACGGGCCGCGGCAGCGCGGCACACACGCGCGCGGGGGGAGATCGGGGGGGGGGGCCAGGGCCGGGTCATGCGCCGGAGAGAAAGTCCCGACCCTTTCCGCAATGGCTCACAGAACTGCCGAGGCTGGGGCCAGGGTTGCTGCGCGGGTGCTGGTCACAGGGCAGTGCTCGCGTTGCTGGGGGTCCCCCCGCGTTGCTGGGGGTCTCCCCGCGTTGCTGGGGTTTCCCGGTAATGGCCCGCTGCCAGTTGGCACGCACCCGCGCCTGCGGTGTCCCAGAGCGTAACTCCCACGCTTTTGTTGTCGAATTTGTACCGCTTGAATTGGAAGTCGCACCCTGGGGAATGGCAAGGAGCAGGGGGAGAAGCTGAAAGCATGGGGGGAAGAGGGTTTTTGTTGGGGATTGGGTCGGGGAACCGGTAGGCCGCAGGGGGCCCGCGCGGTGCGGTGGTCGTGAGCATGGTAGCCACGGAGGGGACAGGTCCCCGGGCGCTGATGCGCGCAAGTGTGGTCTCTGGGTGTTCAATGTGTTGTGTGGGTTGATCGGGTGGCCCTTCCAGGCAGGGTGCGGGTGCTCTCGTCGGCGCACCCGAGAAGAATCCCAAGGGTGCTACCCTGCCCTTGTTGGGTGCGAGGAGAAAACGTGGCGTGCCCAGTGCCCCAGCAGTGGACAAGGCCCTCCGTTTCCCGCTTAGCTACCGCTGTGCCTCTGACGGCACCGCCCGCACCTATTGTAGGTTGCGTGTCTTGGCTGAACTTGTCCGTGAAGAGCCTCCGTATCAGGCAAGTCTTGCCGACGCCCGCACTGCCTACGAAGACGACTTTAACTAAATGGTCGTCGACTTCGGTGGGCGTCGAGACGGCGCTGGTTAAATACGCATCGCTCATGAGGGGCAAGGTTGCAATACCGCAAGTAAAAGGGTAATAACTTATTGCAGTTATGATAACCAGCTGATGCAGTCGTAAGGGTTATCAGATACGATATCAAGACCCGCGCAAACAGTTCAAGGACACAAGGAGTGTCAAGTCCGTACAAAGTAGTTGCAAACGCACTCGCAAACCAATGTAATGCTGCAACGCTGCAACTCAAGACGTCACGAGCGTGCTGAACTCCTACACGTGGCACTTTCATTGTGGACAGCTTAGGTTTTACAGGGTGCGATGCACAGTTCATAGGGACGCTGAACTGAACAGCCGATGCTGCGGAGACCAATATTTACTTGCTTCGCATCTTGCGCAAGCACTTCCAAAGCTGTGGGGCTATGGACGACGTCCTCTTTCATCACGCAGCATGATTTTAACCTCTCCACGCAGCCTGCAACGGCTGCGCAGCCGATGAATGAGTCGATCTTGCAGTCCGCAGCCACAGGAATGGGCATGCCTCAGTGGGTTCACCGTGGCGACATGGCGCTGTGGCACAGACCGACAGCCACCTCCCAACTGCGACACCCCGTCCTGCCCTTCACCCCAAATCGCCTCGCCGCTCCACTTGGATGCTGCGGACGTGTGGTCGCTGCGTTGCTGGCACAGCCCTCGCCCTCGGCAAGCAGTCCGGCGCTGGTGCCGTATCCGGCACATACGGCCCACGCCTCCGTGCGCACGATCACGACGAAGGCCTGGCGGCGGCTCAAAATCAAGAAGCACAAGATCAAGAAGCGGCGGCGACTGAACCGCAAGGTGGCCAAATAAATGTGACGCTGCCTCTGCTGCAGACGTTGCGGGCAGCGCGGAATGTGGTGGCAACACCGGTGGCAGGAGGGCGGCACAGACAGGCCGAGTCGCAGGCCCTCGCTGTCTGATCGCCGTGCGAAACTGCCCAGTATAGTCTGCGTGAGCTCTAATTTCGTGTCAAGTGGAGTGCAGGAACACGCTACCGCCGCACCGTGTCAGATGACGGCGACCGGAGGACTGAAGCGGTGCGTGGTTCAGACCGTGCAATGTGCTTCAGACTGTGGATTGTATCCCGGAGCACGTGCTGGAGTTTAAGCGGTGTGGCGATATTGCTGCCGTATGTGGCGGTGTTGCTGTGGATGGAGCGCTGGGACAGCGCTGTCATGTGGGTTGTTGGATGAACAGTTCGGTGGGTCAGTTGTCGTTGTGACACTTGGCATGGGCGTGCGGAGTTCTGAACTGACCTGAGCGGAGCTGACAACTTCAGGCAGAGGGATTTCGTGCAGTTTGCTTCCATGAGGCCTGTTCCATCTGGTTTGGGAATGTGCATCGGACCCGCCCCATCTTTGCTGGTCGGCGAATCTGCGCCGACCGACGTACCTGGCCGGCCCCGCCGGAGTGAGGAAGCAGTCGCCACGTCTGGGTGCTGTAGCGTTACTTGTGTGCGCATGCGGTACAGTTAGTAGAAGGTTGAACTGGCCTAAGGAAACCGAGCACGGATGTCAACACGCACGATAGGGTTGCGGAACGTTCCGGAATCGACCGAGCACAGGGAGGTGCGCTTTGTCCCTTGTCTTAAATTCCAAGTAAGTCTGTTGATTTACGTGTTACGGAAATGACGAGTCCGAAGTTGGCGTTGCGCAAACATCGCGCAACCACCTTCGTGTAACATTTTCGTGTGACCATGTGAGGCATCCATGACATGCTTATTCAGGAAGGCAGATGACATACGTTTGTTGTAAAGGATGACCGGCCCCAAGAGCACGCGGGTTTGTCAACAAGTGACGGTACCTATGTCCCATAGCAACAGACTGCTACCATGCAGCGATCTGAGGGACCGCTTCAGAACCTCTAGCATAATTCCGCCATGTGATGGAGATCGCTTCAACAGATAGTGACCGTGCTGTGCCGTACAGGTGTGGGTCCCAAAAATCGAGGACCCTCTGCCATCTTCCTTTCTTTCCACAGGCCCGGGTCTTAAGGGTTGTCAATTGACTTGTTGTAGGTCATTTGCACCCTGACCAATTTAAGGGCAATTACCTTATACATTCTCAGAGCTTATCCAGGATGCGGTCCGCACGTTGCCTTCGCCCTGCTTCGGCAGCCCCGACTTGCCAGTTGCGACCGGTGCGCCTAGCAACTACGCTGAAGCCTGCAAGGTTGCTGGCGCCTGGACTGGTGCGTGCTCCAACAACCACGGTTCTATGTTCGGCTGGCGTCGCTCACCCTGGCGAGGTGAGTATTCACCGATCTCCCGTGATCTTGCGTGTATGTCTATACCTAACGACGCAATTGGTTCAGCAAGGCCACTATTGTATCAAGGGCTGGTCAGTTTCACGTATATGGGCATTTTCCCTTCGCACCACCGCAATCCATGGCGCGACGTAGCCGCGGTTTAGTTTTGTCAATCCTATTTAATATTAGCCTTGTAGTGGTACGTTTCTGTCGGATAAGGGTGACCCACGTCGCGCACGCCGCAAACGCTGCAGGAGGCCAACAAGGGCCACTTCAGCGGCCAATTTAATCCAAGTATGTCAGTTCCAAACGTGGTGGCCGCTAAGGGTGGCGGTGGCGGCCAAAACTTTGGCTCTGGAGGCAGCTTGGGAGCAGTCATGGAGCGCAGCAGGTTGGAGTTTGTCATGCCCACTCCTCCTGCGGTCGCGCCTAAGCTGGATGACGGAGGCAGTGGTGGTGACATTGGTAAGAACATCCATAACGGTGGCGGTGGTGGCGACGGTGACGGTGGCGACGATGACGATTACTTCAACGAGGACGGCGATGGCGACGGAGAGGGTGACGGCCAGGGCGGAGATGCCTTTTTCCGCACTCTCATCCCAGAGTCTTACGATAAATTCTCGATTGGTGCGGTATTTGCGGAGTGGATGCGCACGGTTGCTGAGCTGCCTCTCATCCTGCGGAGAGCGGTGGAGATGGGCCTCTTCAGCTCAGCACAGCTCGTCCGATTCTTCGCCATGGACGTTCGCCCGAACCTGACGCGGACCGTCTCGAGGTCTCTTCCGCCTGCTGTAAGTGCGGGTGGTTTCGGTTGTCGAGGACCACCGCAGTGTAGGGTTGGTGGGGGTGCAAACAGGAGTGAGGTGGCTTGTGAACAAGGGAGCGGAGGGTGACACTGCGCGATTACTCCAACACCACGGGCTATTGTATGTGCACCCTGTGTTGCTTTATTTGCATCATTTGCCAACCCCTGTCCTTTCTTCGATTTACTCGTTCACCCCTGCAGTGGGCGCGCGACTTCGTGGGCCGCCTGATGGCAGATCCAGCTTTCGTGCAGAAGATGATTATTGAGTCCACGATAGCGGCTTGCTCGTCCCTGTACTACGAGTACAGGGCGCGTGGCGACCGCTTCAAGGACGAGCTGGATCTGGTGCTCATCAACACGATCGGCATGGCCGCCGCCACTAGCGCCACCGTGTGGATGGTGGCCCCGACGCGCTCCTACGGTAGCGTGCACAAGTTCCCATGGCAGCAGGTATGGAGGGGCACTTTGGAAGGATTAAATCGCACGGATGGATGTTTTCGAAGTGTACGAAAAGGGGGGTTGTGCGGGCACATGCGTGATGTAGGTGGGCGGAGCTCAAGATGAAGTCTGGGTTGGTGTGTTCCTCCAAATGGCAGTGATTACTGTCAAGTATCAAGTCTCGTGCAGAACCGGTGGTGAAAGGACTCGTTGGGCGGCGCTGACGCCGGGACAAGATTGTTTTTGCACCAGGCGACCCCGATGGGAATCTTGGCATGATAATCAAGGATGGCGCAAATTGGGATATGGGTTAAGAGCATGGGCCATAATTATGAGCACGTGTCGCGGGATTTCATTCTCTGTGGGTTTGGTCTTACTGCAGGATGGAGAAGGGATTCCCACGAGCTTCAAACCGACTTGAAATGAGCGCCGTCGCCCTGCTTCCCTCTGCTGCGCAGATGCTGGACAGCCTGCCGAACTGCGTCTTCGACGCCAACGGGCCGCTGCGGAACTACACGCCGCAGGCCCGTATCGCCGGCTTCTTCTCCAAAGCCGCAGAGCTCTCCGCCGTGGGCTTGCTGACGGGCGCGGGTACCTCGTTGCTCTCGTCTGCGGCCGTGGCGCTCCGCCGGAAGTACGTGGATCCGAACTTCGAGCCCAGCATCCCCGTGCCCGACGTCGCGCGAAGCTCAGCCGGCCTGGCAGCTTTCTTTGCGCTTTCCGCTAACACCCGATACCAGCTCATCGGCGGGATGGACAGGTACCTCCTGGGTCACAGCAATTTCTTGTGGACGTATCTGGCGGCAAGCGGCGCCGCCCGCCTGGTCAGCAACCAGATTGGCGAGACGCACCGTGCGCTGTGCCAAGGCCTACCTGACCCGTCCACGCTGCCGCGGCGTCGGGTGGTGAAGAAGAAGGTGGTCGTGCGGCGAAAGGTCGTCAAGCCAGTGACTGCGGCTGAGCCAGCAGCGGTAGCCGCCGCCCCGGCGGCGGCAGCGGTGCTGGCGCCGGTTTCGGTGGAAGCGGAGCCGCATGCCGCCGCCTCGGCGGCGGAGCCCTCAGCGGCGGAGGACCTGGCGTCGACTTCGGGCCGCGTGACGGCTGTGCAGCAGCAGCCGGGTGAGGAGCTGGTGCTCGACCAGGTTCTGGCCGTGGCTGGACCTTCGGGCGAGCGGCTAACGCGTGAGGTCCAGGACGGAGTCCAGGTCCAGCACGCCTCGGCATCCCTGTCGGCAATCCAGCAGGACTCGGATGTTGTGGCGCGGCAAGCGCGGGACTCGCTGCCGGAGGAGCAGCTGATGCATCACAGCGCGGGTAAGGAGCTCGAGCAGGTATTGGCGGCAGCGACAGCGGCGGCGGGCGCCGGGCAATTACTGGCGGCGGGGCGGCCAGTCGCTTGAGTGGCGTGAGGGAAGGGGTTGGGTGGGTTGCGCATTGAGTCGAGTTGTGGGAGCAACGGTGAGAGGACGTTGTCGGGGCAAGTCGGCTTGTGGGGGCCCTGACAGCGGACCGTAGACATGAGCGTGACGTGCAGAGCAGGGCTGTTGCGAGTAGTCGTGAGTTCGAGCGCCTGCTGGAGCGCATGTATACGTCTATAATGAGTTGGTAATGTCCGTAGCATGTGAAAGCGGGATGCGATGATGGTTGCACGGCTTCTGCTGTGGCCGCTACTGCGGCCGTGAGGACCACACGGCGGGCATCCGCAGCATCTCTTGCAAGACAAGGTTGGTACCGATGGCAGCTGTCGCAAGTGCGTTGGGCATGTTGTGGTGCTGGCGTGGTTTGTGTGTTCTGGTTTGAATTGGTTGGTGTCGCGCTTTGACCCCGCAGCTGGTGGACATACCGGGTCGTGCCATTACGGGCTGCATCGGTTTTGGCATACAGGAAGGGGGCGTTCTGCTGACTGATGCGTCTAGACACCTGCATCGTTTCAAAGGCTAGGAATATTTGCTGGGTGCTCGTATTGGACTGCGCCAATATCGGCCACCGAGTTCTGCTGTAACTCGTGAGGTTAGAAGGCGAGCAGCGAACTCGGATCGTGGCGGTGTCTCTCGTTGGATGTTGCCCCCCAGTAACTCGTAGCTTTGGATGGTGCATGGCTAATTCAAGCATCGTCAGTCGGTTGCCGCGCCTCTGTACAGTCTTCCATGCGCTAGGGGTGAAGTGACTGGTTTGCGTCGTTTGTGTGCCGCCTCAGATGCCAGTATGTACCATTACAAGGATTGCTTTTTGTCTTGAATTACTTGGGCATGCCCGCGCTGTGCCGAAGGGTACAGATTCTTCATTTGAGTGCCGCAGAAGCAGCAACAGCCGCGGAAGCGATGGTGGTGGTAATACCTTGCGATTGTTTGCTCACAGGGTTTCAATGAAACGTGCGAAGGGCTACTGATCATAAGCGTGAGTGACTGTGCGCTTGCTGCAGCAGGCACGCATTGGACGCTGTTCGTGCGTTCAGTGATTGGGACTCGTTGCAAAACGTGGTTGCTTGTGAGTGCCGGAAAAGCGCAGTGCCTAGTGTCGCGATCCCGGTCCACGAAACAGGGTGTCATGGATGATACCCGCCTTCGCTGAAGTCGGGGAAGCCCGGGCAGATTTTCACGTGCGTTTTTGAAGTTGCCCTGTGGGAGCGCCGCAACAGCACGCTGTCGGTTCGTGTAAGGCTTCGACTATGTTTTCCTGTACATTCTACCGTCTCGAGCATGCCGAGATGGCCATGATATAAATGATAGCCGCGACCATCCGCACAGACAGCGCCTCAAACCATACGAGCTCCGCGCAGCGGCAGGGACGACTAAGCAGCCGTTTTCGTTGCAACACCTACCAAGTGTAATCACCAACTAACCGACAATGCAACAGCTCCATGGATGAATCCAAGTCAACCCAATCGTACCTAGCTGGACCACTTCGACCTACTTGCACAGAATCACACAACCTGCGCCAGCCTTCTCCTGCGAAGCGCGACGAAGGGCGCAGCGCTGCAATTGCTCACGCATCCCTGCATCACCATCTGATAGTCGCAAGCTGCCACTGCAAAGCTTCAACGTACAAACATGGCTGCACGGCGGGCGGCTGTCAGGCCATCGCCCCGCCATCCCTCCCGTCGACTCCTGCATTCAAACATGAAGCATGCTGCAATCTGTTATACAAGCGCTGCTACAACTGCTGCCGTAAGGGCGGCTCCTGCTGCAAAACCCGCGCTCGCCGCCACGGCCAGGCCGCGCCACGACAGCTCAACGCCCCCGCTCCCACCACCTGGGTCGTCCCCCTCATCACGAATGGCCCTCCACCAGGCAGAGGCAGAAAGCACCGCGTCCAGGCGGCGCTCCAGACGGCGACCGGAGGCGAGCAGCGCGTCGTCCGCACCGCTCGTTTCGGTGTGGCTATCAGTGCGACGGGAGCCACTGTGGCACGAGGAGCAGGAAAGGGACGTCAGGGCATCGACCCCAATACCGATCTACTGAAGGAAATCGCCACAATTTAGAAACAGACGCCCTAGTGCCAAAATTGGTTGTTGTTTGGGCCTGTGTGCAGGCCCGTTCACGCCATATGCTGGACTGTGATCCTTGTATCTGAGCTGCGAGGGGCCCCCGCAGCGTCCAACCGGACACGTTCCTCCTCACCGATTGGCGGCCTCCAGCTCCAGACCTCGGAGGCAGCTCCGTAGCCGGGGCAGAACCCGCAGACGGCGCAGCTCAGCGACGGCCGCGACCCGCAGCGCGCGTGGCATCTGAAGAAGAGACAGCAGGGAGGGCACGGTAACGGTTGTAACGGTTACATTAGGGAGGGCACGAAGGAAACATCAACGGCGGCCTTTGCAATGGTCCGACCTAGAGCTCTGTGTGACAAGTAAAGCGGGGAATCCTCACCGATGCCGCGAACACGGAGCCCATGGCAGTTATGGATGCGGCCAGCAGGGGGCCCCTGCCGGCGCCCGCCAAGTCTGCATGCACGTCGGGATCACTGCGGCGGGTCTGGCCCGTGTCGCCACCGCCGCGCCCGCCAAAGGCTGCAGCTGCCAGCCGCATGACACCGTCCTCCACGAATTGCAGACGGATGACCACATGGGTGACGTCGTCACCTGCGTTACGGTGGCGGCGATGAGCTAGACGTGAAATGTGGTCATGCAGAAAGTTAAACGCAAGCCAGGTCTACGCCGCTACAAACCCGCCGGGTCCCCGGCTCTCCCACCATCGGCGTCGTGGGCGCTCTTCAGGGACGAGCGCAGCTAGGTTCGATCAATCGGTGATCAATATCTGATCAGCGGCCCGTGCCATGCGTCCTCAAATGGGAACGAACGGAACGACGGGCTCTCCCTCAGTTGGGGCACGCTTGGAGCACTTACCTTGAACCACTTCTGACAGCAGCTGCATCCCCGCCGTTTTAACGGCATCACTGTAGGACATGTCTCGGATGGCGGCAATTACGGCTGTGGCTCCCTCGTAAGCAACGTGCGCCTGCAGAGGTGGCGGACCGACCGGCCGTGGGGTTGCATTGTCGTTGTGTATTACGAAAAAAGTGGAGAGCTACACGGTGGCAAAATTGACACGGATAGCTGAGGTGTAAGGGCTTGCGCAATGGTGCATGGCACGCGCTCCGGCCTCTTTCTTGCGTGCGCAATTGCCAATGCTACTATTTCCTTGTTCTGTGCCCGACACATCCACGTCACACGCAGCCTCTGCTGCACATGTCGTGCCGGTAATACCATCCAGTTTGCCTCTCTAGACGGGTTCCACGTCTTACTGATTACCCAATGTACCTGAGTCATGCTGTTGCCAGCCACCAGCAGCCGCAGGACCGTCAGCGCCGACACGGCCAGCAGTTCCCCTTCCTCCCGTAACCGTCGCAGTGGTCGCGGCTCGAGTTGTCGGTCGCCATTCCCATCCGCGCCCGTGTCAGCAACAAACCACGCTGTAGTGCCGCCGCCGGTGGCCACCGCGCGCCGCATAAGCTGCAGCAGCACCTCCACACCGCCCAGCCGCGCGAGCGCCCACTGGTTGGACTGCTGACAGCTGTCCTCCGTCCCAACGGGCCGCAGCAGCGCTCCCATGAGGCCACATGCGCACCGCTGAGCCTGGAGTGACTGCCTGGCCGCATCAGCACCGGCGCATACGCCTGTCGCGTCCTCACCCGCGCCGGGCTGCACCGACGTGGACGCGCCAGGCCTCCGCACGCCGCTGCGACCGTCACCGACTTGCCTGAGATTGTCGTCAGACGCACTTAAGCCGTCGTGCTCCACGTCACTCCGCCTGCGTAGTTCTGCTCGTGCCTCATCCTGCTGTTGCGGCTGTCGCTGTTGTTCTTCATGCTGCGGTCGGTCAGCGGCCAACCGCGACGGCGGTTGCTGCTGCTCCAGGGAAATTGAGGCGCCGAGTCGCATGTTGATCTCTTGCCATTCGCGCTGAAGCTCCATGCGCAGCTGCTGCTCCATTACAAGGAGGCAGCCCTGCAGGGCCCCCATGGCACTGAGAGCCTCACGCACCTGAAACGGAAACGAAAGCGACCGAATGGGTTACGAGTCATGCCGGCCCAGAGAACGGAAACCAATGCAGGCGGAATGGGCGGGCTGTTAACCCTCGCCGAGCCTCCAGCGCATCGGACACAAATTAGAAAGCGCAGGTCGGCCTTGGACGCCAGGTCGCGGAGCAGGAGCGCGCACCAGGCCGACAAATGCACATATCCCGATGCATTTCCATCGATGCGATGCACCTGACAGCAACCATTTTGCCGCCCGGCGACCGACCTCGGAGTATGTGGCCGCCAATCGAGTCAGTGGGCTCAGGAGCGCGACGCAGCGCCTCGCTGCCTCAGTCGGTGGCGGCTCGGGCCGCAGCTCCAGAACCTCCCGCAGCCTCAGCAGCAGGTGCTCGGCCTGCAGTCGGGCACGACCCGCCGTCAGATGAGCCCGGCGTCGGATCACGACTTCACGACTTGACGAAGCACATACCACATTGGTGCAGCGCCTTTCAACTCACATGTTGGCCCAATGGTTGTTGCGGCGCAGACGTACCTGTCGTACATGGACGCGTGTTGCCGACATCGGCAGAGCGTCATCGGGCAGCGGGCACAGGTTGACGCCTTCCACTGCGTCTGCCGCCGCTTGATGGTGCTGCGCGTCCTGCCATGCGTCTGTGCCAGGTTCAGCGACGGACATCACCGGAGATGAAGTCGCTCTGCCCGGGCTGGACCCGTCCTGCGAGTGCTGGTGAAGAGGTCGCTGCGACGGGGAGTGTGCCAGCGAAAGTGGTGATGACCGAGGTGAAGGCTGCCAAGACGGCTGGTTTGCCAGGCAGCTCCCCCGATCGGCAATAGCCGCAGAGCCAGCGTCTGCAGCGCGACTGGCTGCAGCGGCAGCGCCTCCGTTATCGAAGCGAGGCGGCGCCGTCGCTGTCGACGTAACGGCACCAAGAGGAGCTGCGCCCGAAGGCCCTGGATCCGACGCGGCGCGACCGCTGTCACCAGCTCGAGAAAGCGCTGCCGCCGTTGCCATGTCAGTGGTTTGATTGGGTCCGGCACGGTGCCCTTCTCTGGGAGTAGGGCGTGACAGAGTGGGGCCAGCGGCTTCGCCGTCGTCGACCCCGCCATCTACTGCCCGTGGACTGTGCATAGTTACGCCGGGGAAGCCCAGCATTAGCTCCTCAAGTCGCCGAGCAGGCTTATTAACTGTCAGCTGTTCAAAGGCGGCGCATCTGCACACAATTGGGTGCCACGACAAGGGCAAGGTTGGGAAGTAGGACGCCGGCGCAGGCCCAAGGACAGATTCAGGTGTTCAAAACGGCTTGAATAAGAAAAAAAGGATCGATGAACTGCACAGTCTCAAGCCCAAGTACTATGCGAGTGGCCCCGGTAAACGGCCGAACCGCCCGACCCCACGCTTCTAACCTCCCAGAATCGAGTACCCGACCCAGTTGGACTCACCCCTCGGGGCAGCGCAGTTTAGCGCCCGCAGTCATGCCGGCGGCAAAGTGTTGTGACAAGCAGCTGCCGCAAAACGTGTGGCCGCAGGGCTGCACGGCAATGGCCCGCCGCAGGTACTCCCCGCACAAGCCGCACAGCAGCTCGTCGCTGGCGGCGCCGGCAGGGTACCTGCTAGTGCTGGGGACCTCCGCCGCGGACTTATCGTCGGCCGCGCCTTCGGCATACCGGGTTCCGGAGCGCGGCCGCGGCCGAAGCGTCAAGGTCCGTGGAAGCCCGGCGGAACCCGCCGGCAACAACCCCGGTGCGGCGTCGACCTTCTCTCCTTGGCTGCCGAGCTCGTCACCGCGGCCGCACACAACGCCGCCTGCGGGACGCGGGTGAATGCCGTCGCTGTACTCCCAGCTCCCGACGCGCTGATTTCCGTGGTCATCCGGGGACGAGACGGAGCAGGGCGCCGTGGAGCAAAGGCCGGGGCTGTTGAGACGGCCCTCGGAGTGGCACACCAGCATTCGGGTATCTGATCTGGATACATACTGTCGCACGGTATGAAAGTTGCTGTAGCGAGCCGGTGTGGTGCTGCCGGAGTACTGCAGGGCACGGCCGGCGCGGCCGTAGCCAAATCCCAGAGCTCCAGCACTGTCCGCGCGCTCGAAGCGATGGGCACTGCTCGCATCACTGCCGCAAACATATGACAGATCACTCGGAACCGAGCTACTGCCTTGTGGGACCGACACAGTGGCAGCGGCGGCGTTGCGACCGGCCGTCTGCGGCGGCGTGCCCGCCCAACTGCAGCCGGGGCTAACGCCACCGCCGCTGAAGCTCGTGGTGCTTTCGGCGGCGGCGCTGCCGCCTACTGAGCAACCAGCGCTATCGCGGTCGCATGCGCTCAATGAATCACCCAGCGCCACGTTGCTATTGCTGCTGCCACACACACTCCTCCATCCGCCTCCGACACTGAAGTCACGACCACGCTGGACATGCGCGGACTGGGGCCGTTGTGGCGTGCCACGATCCTGCTGCCCGTTCCTAAGGCGTGCATCGAAATGCTGCAATAGCGTAATCGGTGTGTACGGCAGGTACGGGCACATGTGCTCGGCGTAGGCGGCTGCGGCGCCGCTGCCAACACTGTGCGCTGCGGCGGGTTTGCAGTCTATGACGTCACTTCCGGGAGTCGCCTCTGGTGTGGAGGGTCTTGACATGTCGGTTAGCCCTCGCACTCTGTGCTGGTGATGGTGCTGCTGTTGGCTCTGGTGCCAGGCTTTTGAGGACACGTGCACTGTCTGACAATGCTTGAGGTTCTGCTGACCTCCGCCAATCAGCCTCCTCTCAACATCATCGCTGTACTCCGGTTCGACGCTGCCATGGCTGCAGCTGCCTGTCCCAATCTCTACGTCCATTGGGCCAGAGGGATTATGAAGCACCTGTCGCTGCAGCGACACGGATCCGGGGCTGTATGAAGATGGCGTGTCCATGGACTCGCCGTACCGAGTATGGCGGCGGCGAGGATGGCGGTTTCGGAGGATAATGTCCGGATGTAACACCAGCTGATCGTTCTGGCTCTCGGGACTGCGCGTATAGAGTGTACGTGGAGGGGGGATCAAGTCAGGCAGGCAAGTGCCAGATGCCGGCAAGGCCACGCAAGGCTTCGGAGCTAAGAACGGACTAGGCGGGTGGTTGATTTCCACACGCAAGATCAGCGCCGACTGGCATCCATAGAGGCACCATGTTATCGTTGCTAAGAAACAAGACAGACCGGCAAGCCACGTATGTCGCATCTGACGCTCTTGGCTGGCCGGGACCCCTGGACCTGCCTGCAATCCGGACTCAGCGATGCGCCACTTCCGGAGGAGAACAAGCGGTCCGGCACCAGCGGTGCACCAGGCCAGGAAAAAGATGAAGAGCTGCTCTCTGCCGACACGACTGCAGCAGCCGCACGACTGCCGCCGGCTGCCGCACCACCGCTGCTGCTTCCGAGTGCCGACGATGACGTCGTCGGGTAACCCGGGGAAGCCCTCGGCGCGCTGGCCGGCACGGGTATTCCCCCGCCGCTACTGCCGGTGCTGCCGCTACCGGGGGGATGGACAATGTTGCTGCTGTTCCTCTCCAGTCGGTCGCGCTTGGTATCATCGTCGCCATTGCCGTAACCGCCGCTACTGCTGCTATTCTTCCTGCTGTTGCGCGAGCCGCTGGTGCTCGTGCTGCAGGCCTCGGCGACGACGACAGTCGACCTGGGAGCGGTTGTGCAAGGCAAGTCGCCGGCGCAGGACGGCGGCGGCGTCGGAGCCGGCTGCACTTGCGGCCGTAGCACGGTGGAGAAAGAGAACTCCTGCACGGCCGCATTGAGTGAAAGCGGGCAGCGTAGGTAAGCTCGATCCATCTGCGTCTGAGTGGCCATGCCATGATGCCATCGTTTGCGCCATTGCTTGTATGCCATCGCGAGCATGACACCCGGGCCCTGATACCGGTCTTTGATTGCGCACATTCATTCCTCTAGTGCCTTTCCTGGGGAGTGGGGCGGCAGCCCCATTACCCGCACGATTACCGCATCCCCGACTGAGTGATATGCGATGGCAACGGGATGAGCGTGAGCTCGGCAGTAAAAGCACTGCGAATTTCAAAACCAGCAGCTCTTTTCCAGTGCCAGACAGGTCGGTGCCGGTCTGCGCCGCGGCAAAGTAGGTAAGCCACAAACACGACACATGTGCGGCATTGCACAGGCCTATCAGCTGCGCCCACCTGGACGTCTTCATCCTGGCTGGCGTCGCTGGACTCGCCGCCGTCAGAGCCGGTGGGCCCGCCAAAATGCCGGGTGCGGCTGGTGCGGCGGATGTGCAGGTCACCTCGCGGCTCAGCCAACGCAGCAGCCAGCTTCGCCGCGACCCCGACTGGTGCGTCCATCCCACCGTGCCGCCGCTGCTCCTGAGAAACAGGCAGCACCGCCACCGCCGGCAGCACAGGCTGGCTGCTACCGCCGCCGGCCTTGTCCGCCACCGCACCCGGAGGCAAGGACTCCGGCGTGCTCACGTGCAGCAGCCTAGAGGGCCGCCTCGGCCGGCTTGTGCTGCCGCTAGCGGTGGAGCCAGGACTGAAAAACCCGCCGGCAGAAGTTGGAAGCGGTCGCCCGCGTGGCGATTGCGGCGTTGGCAGAGGCACCGAGCTCGTAGCCGCCAGGGTTTGGGCAGGGCCTGGGCTGCGGGCAGGGGAACCAGGCGGTGGCTGTCGCGCATGTGGCCTCGATCTGTGAGGAGAGCCACAGTGCGTTGCCGAAGCGTTGCTTGGTCGACCGGGCTGCGGCGATGACATTTGCATCCGTGATAATGGGGGCCAGTTCGATGCTGGGAAGCTTTGACGGGTTGCGGGGGAAGAGGTCAATGAGGAGCCCACGCGGTGCCGCGGTGCTGCTGATGACGGCGGAGACCCTGCCGCGGCGTCTGTGCCGGCATCGACGGGATTCACGGGGCTGATTGTACAACCCTGTACGGGGAACCGACTGCTGCGGGGCGTGGTAGTGGGGCTCTCGACCAGGTCATCGGTGACGTCGCCGTTCTCATCGGGGCTGAGGTAGCCGGCAGCGCTGGGGCGGCCCGCGCCGCCGGTGCTGCTGCGGAGCGGCTCCGTTGGGGGCTCGCGGCGTGATCGTCGCCGGACTCCGCAGAGCGAGCTGCCGCCAGTGTTGTCGGGGATGGAACCGCCCCTGCGTTATGGGCACGAGGCCGGGCCAGTTTGGCCTTGAGGACGTGAAGTACACGATGGCTCCAGCCAACGGAAGTTGCGCTGACCGGAGCGCAGTGTTCCTGTTCGATTAGTACACCAGACCAGAATTCAACAGGACGGGACGGTGCGTACTTCTGTCCGCACCTGCTCAAGCGACGACGATCAGGCGACCTGGGCGCCTCGGCTGGCGGCGGTGGGGGCGGTGGAGACGCATGACCCTCACTTCTTTCGCCTCTTTTGAAGTCGTTACCACGTACAGACACGCCTAACGCAGCGTCATCACGGGCAGCGTCATCACGGCCATTACCGCCGCCCGCACCGTGTGCCGTTTGCCCGTACTGCAACACCGCCGCCGCCTCCATTAATGGCGGCGCCGGGTCGTATGACTCATACATCAATGACCTCCGGCATCCGTCACGGCCGTACGATGCCTCTGGAAGGGAGCCACGCGTGTCGCCGGACGCAGGCAACGCGGTCCACTGGAGGCGGCGCTGCTCGGCGATGGCGGCCAGGGCCGCGGGTGCGGCTTGCTCGTACAAATACGACACCTCCGCTAAGGGGTTGACTGACAACACCAAGGAGATACGGTCACCGTGGCTGAGGACGATGGGGCGACCCGGCTGTAGAAGTGTGCCGTTTAGGAAGGTGCCATTGCGACTGTGATCCTGCGATGCGATGCCGTGGTTAATAAGCAACGTGGTTGGGCAACGTGACCAAACCTTGGAATGATGAAGCGTTACACGGTGGATCCTGGGCCCCACCCGGACGGCGCGGTAAACGTTTGCAGGTTGCCATACGTGTTGGTTGATCGGTTGCGTCGTAGGGGAGCTAGATTCTGCCGCGCAGTGCCACACCGGTGTCCGTGGCGTTCAGTCGAACGTGATTCTTTTGGTGCGTTTCATGACGCGTGCATCTCCCTTACCTCAATCGAAACCAACGGTTGGCAATGCTCCTGCTGCCATTGAGCTGTGATGCTGGCGTGCAAGCGGCTGATGCGTTCGTCGTCTGTCGACAACCACTGCAGGGGACACGGAGCCCCGGTCAAGGAACGCGCTGCTCCATCAGGTGACTCCATTCCTCTTCCCAGCACAATCAAATCTCTGGTGAGATCAATGGGACGCGACGTTGGACGGTCTCCAACTGCAGCGCAATGTTCTTGCATATCGTCAAAAGAACATAATCCGAAAATAGATCCTTCTGTTGAACAGGGCAAACCATCTAATTAGAACTTACCATCTGTGCAACGTTGCAGATAGCCCCATGCGCAGCGGGTGCACCGCTCAGCTCGTGTGCAGCTGCCGAGTTCCATTAACGACCGTGTGCTCGCACTGCTGAAAAGCCTGCCTCCTTAACAAAAAAGCTCTGATACGCAACCCTATGCTATTCGTGGTGAGAATGAGAGTTACAGCTGACAGGCAGGGACGAAAGGTAGTTTACGAATTCAAAAATTGCAGCTTCAAACATCACCAACGTTCGAGACAGACGATAGTAAGCAAACGCTGCAGGAGGTTTGTGACGAAATGGAAGCCGTCGAGGCGAACCCCGAGAATGAAACTTAACACGGTTGGAACTTATTTTTGGCGGGATACGCCAGGCGCCCTGTGTGCGTCAAGTAATAATACAAGATCACTTGTAGTGCGCCTGTCAGATTTACAACGCGATAGTATGCTGCTATTCTCTGCGTCTGGTGCAAAGGCAGTTTCGCTGTACCGACTGGCGTACAGCGCCCACACGACGTACATCTCAGACTCATTACGAGGAAATTTCCAGCAACTCTTTCATAAAGTTATGCCAAAAAATGTAAATGATTGTCTGTGAAGGCACAAATTCATGTCCAGTGGCGTATGTATGTCGCAACTTTCGCAACGATCATCGCAACTGTCGCAACCGCACGCCGCATGACCTCACAGCCCTCCGCTGATCCGCGCGCTTGCTGGAACGCCAATGCATCTTGATCAGTTCCAGACTATTGTAACAGTGCGAAAACTGTGAAAGGACAGCGCACAAGGGTTGCTGTCTCGTCTGCTCCTCGATTTACGGCAAGCGACAGACCACTGCCACCAACAGCGAGCCACAACAGATTTTCTCGCTTTCTAAGGAAGTGAACATTGGACGATGCGCTGGCGTTGCGCCGATTTAACGGGGTACGGGCAGCCGTTGTTTCAGTGAGGGGCACAAACCGAAAGCTTCGAAACCAATCAGCAGCAGCAATCAGCAAAATTTACGTGAAGGGCCCCTTATCCACAATACTCATTATCCATTCTGGTTTGTCTCACTTCTTACTGGCGTGGTTGTGTCGCTCGAGGAAGATGAGCAGTGATGATCACATGTTACAGGGGATCCCGAAAAGGGATTTCTGTGCCGTAGGGTGCCTCGTGGTACCTTCAGGGTGCCTGCCCGTTGCCTACCATAGCGGCGACCCGCCGATAAGTGTGCAGGTATGCGCCTGAACATGAGCAGCTGGGTACTGCATGAATGAACATCACAGCGGACCCCAAAAAGGGATCAACAGTGGATGCCATGGCAAGCCCCGGCAGACCCCACCGACAAGGCGGCGAGACACCTCCACACCTAAATGCCGCGGATAAAAATCACCGAGGGTCATGACCCCACCCAGACAGCCACCGAAGCAAGCAGAGGCGCAAAGCGGGGCAACACTACCCAAATAGGCACAGCAACGGGTGGGATCCGCAGAAGTGGATAACGCCAAGCACGCGCTACCACCACCCCTGGAGCACCCAGCGCTGCACCCTCTCGAGGTCTTGGAAGACCCACGCCTGGCTCGTGACAGTGCCCAGCGACCGCTAGTGGAGCACCCCGCAACCAACGAAGCACCGTGACCGATAGGCAAAACACTAACGGAAGTCCGGCCCCCTAGAGCAGCCGAGGGCAGGCCATGTCCCCGGCTTGGGCCACGGGTAGGTGAACCGGTACTAAAAAACAGAGGACGGCGCGCCCGTGCCTCAGCCCTCAGGAGCAGGCCCTGCGCACCGCAAGACTCCCCCCGATACTATAATCTATTATGACTTCGGACTGCCAACTTGGTGCCCGCGACCACACGTCGGCGTAGGTGCATGCATGGCACACTAAACATCGACCGATGAATGAATGACGGTTCGAGATGGAGCCCACAGTGTTCGGCGCCCCAGTCGAGGGGCATAGCCTTGAAGGCAGACCGTCACACTATCGCATTTGGCTTTCCACAACTTACAACCTTGGGCTGCATGTCAAACGCGCCACCAATGAAACAAATAGTCCCCACACCAGAATTCCATGCACCCACCGCCATGCACGACGTTATGATAGCTGCATAAGATGAACCTCGACACGCTCACTGCGAATTCCAACGGTTACCACTCGACCACTGATCGACTGCCGTCCTTGGCCCCTACTGTTCGTGAACTGCTCTAAGGTACGCTTCTGCGACGGTTCTTCCCGCCGGCACGGCCCGTCCGCGTAGACGAGCCAGGTTCAACTCCTTGCTCAAAGCAACTTAACGCAAAGACCTGAAAACTGCTGCCAGCCACTGGGCGTTTGTGTGCCATTGGTAATAGGCAGTTATTAGCACTTTCTAAGCAGGCACGGTCTCATGTGTTGCCACCATCCTCCTATTCAGGCCGCCTCCACCGGCGCTCACGCGGGCCACGAGGTATCTCTAATGTACTGTATGAGCCATGGCTGTTGTGGATTGCAGCTGGCCCGATCAGGGCTGGGCGATTGTTTACCACGCTCTGATCACAAGGGACGACAGCGACCGCGATGACTGCGGCTCCAGCGTCGACAGCACCAAGCGTTCAGAGAACGCGCGCGCGCCAAACCCCGCGCTCCTCACAGACACCGTCACGGTCAGGTCAGTGCGCGGTACGTCGGCACAGACCGCATCCATGCACGCGAGCTTCAAGTCCAGTGGGGTATACAGTACACGAGGTGCCATACCCTGGAGCCACAGACCTAGTAGGTTAGTGTTGCAGGAGACCTGACGACAGGGCCGCCAGCAGCAGCAGCGCACCCGTGGCCACAATAGGGTTGTCCAGGCTGAGGAAGCGGGGCGTTGGCGTGGAGGCGGCTGGGCGCAGCAGGTTGGCGTCGTCCGGCTGCGTGCTTTCGTACGGATCCTCCGCCGGTGCGCCGTCCACTGCCGAAGAATTGGAACCCTTCGCCGCAGCGGTGATACCTGAAGGGTTCCCAGACGACCCCTGTCCGTGTTGCCGCTGCTGCTGCTGCTGCTGTCGTCGCTCCTCTCGTTGCCGCAGCCAGTCCGTGTAAAACCATCGCTCGAGCCTTGACGGAAGAAAGGGGCCAAAAGTCGCGATGTTCAGGGTATCGTGCGGCTATGATGATATGACCTAACCGTGGGCATGCTGTTTTATGCTGTCCTTTGATATCCGGTCACATCGGACCGGGGGCCGGGGTGACGACACCGAGTGTACTGCATCAAGTAAAGCATTAGTACATGCACCGCGCTCCCTCCTTCCCCCCCAAACCCAGCTTCGCACCATCGTTTATGCTCCGCCTCAGGCCTCTCCAGTCCCTCCAAATAGGAGTTGAGGGGTCCCAGTCGCTTGCTGCGCCCCAGCGCCGCGCGCTCCGAAGGCACCAAGACCAGCCACCAGTACCCCGCGGCAGCGACGGTTAGCACTAGAACCAGGCCTTGGGCCATGATAACGCCCGTATCTGGTATTTGGGGCTCAAATGGCGCAACAGACGGGGAATAATGACCCGTTGCCGCGATATTTTGTGCCGTGGCGGAGGCGACGTCACCGCCCGAGGACGAGTCGCTGACCATAACTTTCGCAGCATTGTTAGGCAAAACAGATACGTACGAGTTTTGATAGTGTGGAAATGAAACGTAACGACCTAAGCCGATTCGGATACGCCGTTGTGGCTTGAACTGTGGTTCGGATGCATGTGGCAACGCAAGGTGCGGTTTGTCAAAGCTGCACGTGGCCATTACCGAAGTCTTTATATCAAGGATTGCCAGAGGTTGAATGTTGTGTGCTGTTCAGATCAGGTGTCATGCATGTACTGTAAGCAGCGCCAAAGGACACCACTTTACTTTCAACGCTTGAAGTTCAAAATGAATGTTTTGTCATTGTCCCCGTAACTGTAACTGTTCGGCAGATGGCAACGGTTGTGAGCGCGTTTGATTCGACAATGATAGTTGAACAAGAGCGGAGCTGTTTTTCCTTTTTTCATTTCCCAGTAATTGTAAATGTTCGGCAGCTGGCAACGTTTGTGAGCGCGTTGATTCGTCAGAGATAGGTAAGCGGAGCTGTTTGTCCTTTTTCCCATTTGCCGGGATAAGAGGTTTAACGATTACAGGGAATCACTGAGTCTACAAGATGCATGAGGCAAATCAACCAACAGACCGTTCGCTTGCATTATGATGCAGAAGTAGACTGCCTGATTCCCTAATTATGTCACCCCCATCGGGGACGTGCTGGTCTGTGCATATGGATTCCATCTCTAAATGGAGCGAGGTGGAAATAAGGAACGTCCCGAGCGAGATTTTACAATAATGATCTGATCTTCTCAAGTAAGGTCAAGTGACCTCGAATGAATAGGAAACCCCGGCATCACAGGCCGTAACTCAACCCGGATGGGTTTTATTGAAAGCAGCAAACCCAGGTGTGGGCGCCGAACAACTGATCCCACCGACCCTCACCGACCCGACCGCTATGTACAAGACCATGACCAACGACCCGACACGGATGAACCAGCATCAACGCGGGAAAATTTGAGCTAACCCATCCCAGCCGAAGTCGCTGTCCTTCACACAAGGCAACGCGCTTAGACCGAGCGCTTGTTGGCCGGCTGCCAGTCCTTGGCGCTCTTCGGGCGCTGGACCAGGAAGCCCATGATCTGCACCTGCTTCACGTTGTCGAAGGCAACCAGGCGCACGTAGGCATCCGGGAAAGCCTTGGTGCAGGCAACGATCTCGCGCAGCACCTGCATCGGGTCGCGGCAGCCGAACATCGGCAGCTTCCACATGGTCCAGTAGCGGTTGTCGTAGTACAGCTGCGAAGGGGAAGCAAGGGGAGGGGTGCAGAGATTGAGACCACACGTCCAGGTTATCACCATAAGATGGACGGTAGCACACGAGGGCTGAACGGCTATCGATCAAGGGTTACGGCAAGATTCGTAAATAGCTGACGATCAGCGTATACATATCATACAAAGAACTCTGAGCTGCAACGTTGTTAGGAAAGCCCCCACACCCGCGTCATCACTTACGCAAGACACCGGGCCGAAGCGGACGCACGACTCGTTCGACACGTAGGCCTTGTCGGCCTCGGCGAACTCCAGGCAAGGAATCCAGCCTGAGAGAGACGCACGGGTACAATATTGCAGCCAATAACGATTTCATGTGAACCGAACGCCATCCAAGTTTGCAATCAGAAAACACACATGCCGAAACCATCGCTGAGATTTTATACCAATCAACGTACAGAAAATTAAATCAGTGAACCTTAAGCACAGGGAAGCCTTACCGTTGGCGACGATGTAGTCGACCTGAGCAGCGATCTGCTCGTCGCTCAGCGGCGGCAGGTAGGAGAAGGTCTCGAACATCCTGATTGGGATGAAAGGTGCGCATAGTTTTGTTGAGACCGTTGCTTGCAAAATTATGAAAATCTCAAAGCGCCATGCCACTGTCCGACTGCGCGACTGAAACGACTCACTTGTTGTTCACCGGGGTCCAGACCATCATCTTGTTGGCCTGAGCCGGGGCAGCAACTGGCACGGCCTTAACAGCCGGCTTCAGCGCGGCGCATGGGCGCACGCTAGAGCGCTGCGGGCGCGCCACAGCGGCGGCAACGGAGGACTTAGCGACAATAGCGGCCATTTTGTTCAAAATGTATTCAATCGAATTTAAGGAATATGGGTTAGTCGCTGAAGAACTCCTGTATGGAATGTGGCTCGCGCGGATTATATGCAAAGGATAATGTACGGCGGGGATAAGGTGGCGCTCGTACCCCGTGAAATCACGGCTGTGATGGCGTAAGACATGTCTTACGCTTAAATCATATAAAAAACCATTAGTGCACCTTCCGACGCTTTCGGTCGAGCGAATTCTGGCTTTTGACTCAAATTGTACGATATGAAGATGACAAACGCTATCTTCATTTCCCATTCTTGTGACCTGTGGGCACTGATCTCGGGTTTCTGGTAAGCTTCGCGCAAATAGTTATTGCATGATGGATATCGCATTTGGATGCATAAACCTCTTTTAGGGAACTAAGGCTTGTTGTCTAGGTGCCTAATCCAAAATTTGAATCGATTCGCTTAGCACTTGGAAGACTTTATATAATTTGAACCAGGTCGGATGTGCCTGGCACCGCTGGCACTTCAAGTTTGACTGCCATTCTGTGTTCATACCAAGGACAAAATGGCTGTTTGCTGAAGGCAAGAATTCTATGTCTTGCCACTATCCCGTGCCGCTTTCATGTTACCGTGAAAGTTTGAGCCTGCAGACTCCTCGTGCACGGCAGTTTGTCATTGCGTGTTCCACGAAAGACGCACAACTTCGCGCATTTCATAGTGGCAAACGTTTCTTGGGTGTTTCTTGCTTGTTGAGTTGCATGCCCCGCTCAAGTGTGACGTGTGTCTCTGCCGCGGACGCCGCAACGCTTGCAATCATTGGATGAGGACAGCCTACGGAACCCATAGATCCATAGCGCGCCTTTCGTCGTGAGACGTGCAGTGCGAGCGAGAATGTGGTTTGTTGGACCAGGATAATTCCATTGTACTAAACCCCGTGACAAACATCACTTCCGTACAACTTCACATCTTGACGCAGCCAGCTCACAGGTGCCTGCTAAGAGTAAGAGTGAACCGCTACACAGACTTATGGAAGGCTCTGAAGGCATTATTATTGTCAAGGATGTTACAGCGGACCCCGCGGGTCATCTCCTCACCATACACTGCCTAAACGAACTGGCGCCATCATGGCGCTCCGGACAGGGTCCACAAGTGCACCGAAACACTCCCCGGGCCCACACTACCAGGGAACCACCCCGTTCCTGAGAACCTACCATCGTACCATGGCAAGGGATAAAGCCCACTCAGGGGGAGTTAGCCACCAGGGCGGCCCTATTAGCGAACCACCACCCCAACCAAGGCGGGGTCACTTCTCCAGCGGTGGCCTGTAGTCTTGGAGAGCCACGGGGGCTCGCGAGTCGCCATCAGGGGCCTGCCCGTACGGTCCCACCGGGCCGAAAAACCCGCCCACACCTAGCGATAGCTTCACCGAGCGTCAGTGCCCCGTCCATCCGCGGCCCACTACTACTGAACGCCGACAAGGCTTCGGTTAAGAAACCTGGCCTGACGGAACCGGGCCACGGCACACAAGACGACCGTCCTGCACCTTCAAGATGGGGTGTGTAGCCCCCACAGCTGACCACAATTTCAATGGGACTCCCAGCTCCGCGAAGTCGTAGAGTCGGCTCCAAAAGTCCGCCACTGCCCGCCGGGCGGCTAGCCCTTCAGCATCCACTGATGGCCGAGGGGTCCCGTCCGCGTTCCTGGACCTGTCGGCCCTCAGGGCTCGCCGGCCCGTTTCCATGGCACTGGTTGTCGCCAAGACGACGACGTCCCAGACGCACTGTTGCACCCCCAACGGGGGACGTGGCGAGCCACACCTGCTGCCTTTGAAGGCTCACCCCTATCCGTGCCTCGATCTGCGCGACAACCGCTTGGGCCACCCCACAGCCCCCAAAATGGTGTTGCGTGGCAGTGTTGCTATCTTAAATAAAATAAATATTTACGGGCCAAAAACCCGGAATTTTTTCATTTCCCGGACCCCTAGAAAACCTGCGAGATTTCATTTATTTGACGCTGTAGGGAGCCGGAAATCTGCCCTGCCAACTATTTTCCAGACTACCAAAAGGGCCTGGAAATCTGCAGGCGCAGGGGCAATTCCTGTGTCGTACACCTGCCTACCGCCAAAACACACTCTGATGCCGTGTCCCGGACTCCTGGTTATCCCCCCATATGCATCCGCGACGCCAGGAAAGCGTGCTTCAGGCCTCCAAGACTGAGAATCCCTGTCGTAGCTGTGGTAGCAGTGTCCCTGCTGTCGAAACACGCCGAAATATTTCCTGGCCTGCCCGGAGGTTTTTATTTCCTGGCACCTAGAAAGGCCCCCAAAATCTGACCTGCCAAAGGTTTTTTGGCTACTGGCGACAGGCCGGAAACCTGCGGAATTCTATTTCCCCGTTTTGGAAGATAGCAACACTGCCCTCTACCTGTTTGTATTCGGGTTATCCGACCCGGGGCTCAAGTTGGGGACCTGGCCTGCCCTCAGATTGGGTAGGAGGCAGGGCTCCCGTTGGTATGTTATTGCTTGGCCTAGGTATTTCTTCTAATGCGGGCTACTCCACTAGCGGTCGCTGGGCAGTGTCACGAGCCAAGCGTGGGTCTTCCAAGACCTCGAGAGGTAAGGATTGGGGAACCGATGCGTGGCACAGGAGTCAATACGCGACCCAAGTTACTTACCATACATACCTGAATACAGACCTCGAGCGGGTGCAGCGTTGGGTGCCTCAGGGGTGGTGGTAGCTGGGTGATGGGGTGCCTGTGTGGGCGACCTCCCCTGTGCTTGGCTTTATCCACTTCTGGGGATTCTGCCCTCTGTTGTGCCTATCCCTTGGTAGTGTTGCCCCGCTGCGCGCCTCTGCTTGCTTGGGTGTCTGGCTGGGTGGGGTCATGGCCCGGTGTGATTTTGGGTGCGGCGTTGAGGTGTGGAGGTGTCCTGCCGCCTTGGTGGTGGGGCCTGCTGGGGCTTGCCCTGGTATACACCGGTGATCCCTTTGGGGTCCGCTGTAACGTTCATTCATTCATTCAATTCACCTGCACGTTTCGAGAGGTACCGCCGCTAGGCTCTCCATACCCCTCGCTCAACCACATTCGGTATGTGAATCACGTTGCAATTACATGCAACCCAGAAGTGGTGTGATTTAGGCAGGGGCCCTTCTAGCCTCGTGCCCGGCCAGGACCGCATCCTGCCAAACCGGCTCTAATTCTCGCCTCCAAGAACCGCATACCCTCGCATACAGGTAACTTAAGACGCGGCGCTGCCGGGGTACAGCACCCCCCGACAGAGGTCGGCCGTAGCATAGCGTCCGCACTGTCCCATGGCCGCACTCCGCAGAGCGGGCATGAGTGCCTGCCAGCCGGCCCTCATCCCTTCAATACATCACGGGCCTCCTCACCGCACAGTGAGAAGGCAAACCGCGACAATGCTACAATCCACTACCTCATGCGAACCAAAAATCAACCGGGGGCCAACTTTGCCCACTCTACCAGGGAAACCCGGTCATGGAAGCCAGCCGTTGTCATCCAGTTAGTCCACTCAGGCACCCAACGGCATTCGCGCACCCTCAATACGGCACCTGGTCCACAGAGAAAGGTAGCAAACGAACGCGACAGCAGCGGGGGCCATCGACATCTCGGTGGTTTTGGTGGTGGATGTCGTGCATGGGGATTCCGATGCCAACGGCGCGCAAACTCTTGTGCAGCCTACCGCGCGCTCAGATTCAGTGTTTTGGGCCTGTCCGGCAACCTATGCATTGGCGAGGAGTTAGTTATATTTGCGGTCCGCAAGCAAAGGGATCTGATGTATGGTAGTTTACTCTGCGTGGATGTATTTTAGTGGCGCTAGGTTGCCGTGTCAGTGCTGGATTTGGCGCTTTGGGGTACTCGGTGCTTCAGGACCATTATCAAGCCCTAGCGCTGTCATTGTCAAATATTCCTGATGTTATCGCAGAGTGAATCTCACATAACGCTTCCGCTGACCTCGGATATGTCTCTTAAGATTTACATGCTCGGCCATGCATATGCTTCTGACTCACGCTACAGGTGGCTTACACGAAAAGGGTTTTCTGCTCAAGAATAGAGAGAGAAAGAATGCAAGTCATTCCGAGTCTTTCATCCAGCCTCTCAAGCATCTTAGAGATGCTACTACAAATCTATTATTGTGAAGCACACCGTTCGCGACACTCCGAGCACACAGCCCAAGCCAAACGTAACCCACAGACAACCATCGACGTCCTTACACCATCCCCCCAAAAACGACGCTCGCCAGGCCCAGACAAAAAATTAAAAATTTGCCGTTGAGCACACGGCAGAACAGCGTCAAAGAATGGATTGGATCGCCTGTAACTGTGACGACGCTAACACAACTCAGGGTCCGCTTAGACCGAGCGCTTGTTGGCCGGCTGCCAGTCCTTGGCGCTCTTCGGGCGCTGGACCAGGAAGCCCATGATCTGCACCTGCTTCACGTTGTCGAAGGCAACCAGGCGCACGTAGGCGTCCGGGAAAGCCCGGGTGCAGGCGACGATCTCGCGCAGCACCTGCATCGGGTCGCGGCAGCCGAACATCGGCAGCTTCCACATGGTCCAGTAGCGGTTGTCGTAGTAGAGCTGCGCCGAGGGGAATAAGGGATGGGTACAAGGATGGGGTATCAGCAATGTTTCCAAAATGGAATGTCAATCAGGTATCGTAACGAAAGGCCAATCAACAATAACAATATGTTGCCAGGGATGAACATAGCCAAAACGTCAGGATCACCAGGCCGATTTTACCAGGTGAACTAGTCAGACGATCGAACTCCTCAACCCCAGGACTTACGACGGACACTGGGCCGAAGCGGACGCACGACTCGTTCGAGACGTAGGCCTTGTCGGCCTCGGCGAACTCCAGGCAAGGAATCCAGCCTGCGGAAAAGCGGTGAGATTAGGACAATCAGGTCATGTGTCGCGCATTTTAATCACACCACAACAAGACAAATTCAGGAACCTACCGTTGGCCACAATGTAGTCGACCTGGGCAGCAATCTGCTCGTCAGACAGCGGCGGCAGGTAGGAGAAGGTCTCGAACATCCTACGATCACGAACAAATGGAATAGGTTTTTCATCGCCGCCCAATGTGTTTGAAGCGATCGGCCATATGGAACGATTGACCGTCCAGCAAGTAATTAGGTTAGCGAACTAATTTTGCTGCTTACTTGTTGTTCACTGGGGTCCAGACCATCATCTTGTTGGCCTGCGCCGGGGCGGCAACCGGGGCAGCCTTGACGGCCGGCTTCAGCGCGGCGCATGGGCGCACGCTGTTGCGGGCCGGGCGCACAACGGCAGCAGCCACAGACGACTTGGCGATAACGGCGGCCATTTTTGTATAGATGGTCGTAGTGAACAAAGAAGTTCGGACAAAGTACCTGAGTCGGTGACCGTGAGCTTATGATCAAGGACCAACGAGCAGATAGCGGTACGGCGACCCATCCGAGTAACGCTTACTTGGATGTCGGTTTCCTGTACGGCGACAGAACTGTTTTGAATAGCAGAGAATGTGATGAGCTGTTTAGATTATCTAAGAAATTTGTTGTTTACGTTGGCATGTTATGGCTCGATACGCGACGATGTACAAGATGTAGAGGTGCGGAGCGAGCTATCTTACTCATATTGCCCGGAAGCCAAAGTTTTTCGGACAGCCTCTTGACGTTTATGTTTGTCTACTAAGCTATCTCAGAAGCATGTATACAGACAGGTTTCACAGGATGTGAACACCTTGCAACCGCGTACCCGCAATCCTAGGTTCTGTTCGACACCTCTAAATGTCTCAGCCGCCCATATATTATAGGTTGGGGACAATAAGTTAAACGATTTAGTCGGACGTGAAAAATTGCGATGAAATTGGATGGGGGCTGTCAATTCGTGTTTCGTGAGTCAAACGTGTCCGTACTCAGACTCTACTCATATTTCTGCTGCACATCATGCCTAAGTTAGTTTCATGAGGAAGAGGACATGCCTCTGTTGGACACATATCTCTTCCAACAAAACGTGGGCCGAGTGGGCGCCTCACGTCCCCAGCATCCGGAAAGTCACCCCCCGCCAGTGTTTCCGTGATGCCAGTACCCGAGTCGGATGTCACACACCATTCCTCCACTTGGGGATTTCATCCTGGCAGCGCCCCGCGCTAGCACCAGGTATCGAACAGGCGAGTCTCTCGCCCCTTGTGGCGCCCACTCGGCCCACGTTTTGTTGGAAGAGATATGTGTCCGTGACATCCCGAGCGCTCGGGATGTCACGGACACATATCTCTTCCAACAGCGTCCTTCATCCCCGCTTGGGCGGAAACTACGCGGCACGGTCAACCCCGCATAACAGGAGCGCAACATTCATGTACAAGATGATTCAATCCTTGACAGCCCAACTACGGTGCACAGCAGAGCTGCTTAAGGGATTATCGGTATCTACCATGGGAGATTCGATCCCAGCGGAGCCGCCTCAGCGTTTAGCCCTACCTCCGCGAGACAAGGCTGGTTTTCCGCCCGCGACCCAAACCGGCCAACAAGGCGACATCCCGATTACTCGCTCCAAAGGCGGCGGTGCTGTTGCCAACAGCAGCAGTGCATTGCGCACCCGAACCAACCCGTTCTGCTTCTTAAGTCCGCCCGGATGACATTGCACGACCAGAAGTGGTGCCGCCCTCCCCGACGAGCCTGCCTGCAGGTCCCACCCGCATTTGCGGCCGCCGTGCGATGCATGCGAGATCATCCGAACGCGTTTACAATCGACTGGAAGGCGCCAGTAGGCCTCGTCATACTCGTGTCCCACAGAGTATCTTGCCGCAGGCGCCTCAGCATCACTGCGCGGCATAGCAGCAACTGGATCGGAAACCCAGCCGCCTAAGCTTCTTCAGTGAAGAGCAAGTGCGTGTCACTGCGCCTTTTCCGCCACCGCTGCAAACTGCAGAGCGGCGCCTGCCAGACGGCACTGACATATCCTGGACAATGGCCCCCCTCATGACGTGGCAGCCACAACCTAGGCGCCTGCACCTAATCCTCGGCCCATTGCCTCCCACAAACTTACTGCCCTGTCCCGCGGGCCCCGACAGCCTAGTACACAAAGTTGCGAAGTCACCGCGCCAGTAGCCGCCATGTGATTGGACCCTACGGCCTCTTGCTCCGCCCCACGGACAACCTCCAGGGTATTGCCTCCGCCCGGACTACCTGTCCCACGGTTTGCATTTATGCAGTCCCTCCCCGCCACGTGATTTGGCGGGTCTAATGCTGCTCCACGGAGAGCAAATAAATTGTTGTGTTGGCTATGATAGCTGCATGACCCCTCTGCAGGTGTGGTGGCGGCCTTGGTAGGGGTTGACGATGATGATGTGCTAATAGTGTAGTAATCGTTACAAGGTGGACCCGAGTCCCAACCGGGTGTTCCAACGGGCCCAGAAAGCTCGTAGGCGAACAATGCTGTACACAGGGCAGTCTAGCAAAACATGGTTTTTCATCCTCGACCTGACCTTCGACCCCACAGCAACGACAGACCCGCTGTTCCCTAGGGACACGGTGTCTGCCCCTACGCCCGCTGTTGGCCTCCAGCGCCCAGAAAGACAACCGGAACTGCATTAGTTTGCGATGCGCGTTGCAGGGATTGAATACCATAGCATGTCGTCAACATCACGGCTGCCGCGCCTGAAAACGACAAACCCATCCAGTGCTTGTACTTCGACTTCTGAATTTCCGGCTGCTGCCCCTCTGGCAAAACCCCGGCGGCGGCCCGGATCCAGGGGCTGCTGAGCCGCCTATGGTTTAGTACCCGGAAAATGAGCATAAAGAGGCTAGTTGGCGCCTTACGATCGACGGCATCCCTTTGTTGGGCAACTCCCATATGCGGCACTCGAGGATGGCGCGGTGTGGGTGCGGCTGGTATCCAGTTGAAGGCGGGAGAATAGACACACCCCGCCAGCACCATTTCTGGTCGTGTCGGGTGGCCCACGCGGTGGTGGGTCAAGTGGAATCTCGACTAGGGGCGCTGTTACGTAGGGCGCATGTTTGGCTGGCGGAGCCCCCGCCGCCCGTGGAGCAATGTGTCTGGGATGTGGTGGTGTTGGCAGCGGTCGCGGCCATGGAGACTGGCCGCCGATTCAGGGCATGGCGGTCACCCTGCGGCGGACAGCGCCCGGTCAGGGAGCGACTCTGTCGCCGGGACAGGAGTTGGCAGAGCAAGGGGAGCGGCGTGCGATCGCTGACTTCTGGGGGCGCCTTCATGGCTTTGCCCAGTTGGGCCTCCCGCGACGTGGGTGGACCTCGGTGGGACCATTCCACCCTTTCTTGAGAATGTCGGGCGGAGTCTTGCGGTGAGCAGGGCCTGCTCCTGAGGGCTGAGGCACGGGCGCCCCGTCCTCTGTTTTTGCTACGGATTCACCTGCCCGTGGCCCAAGTCGGGGACCTGGCCTGCCCTCAGCTGCTGTAGGGGGCCGGACTTCCGTTAGTATTTTGTTGATTGGTCACAGTGTTTCGTTGGGTGCGGGTTGCTCCACCAGCGGTCGCTGGGCACTGTCACGAGCCAGGCGTGGGTCTTCCAAGACCTCAAGAGGGTGAAGCGCTGGGTGCTCCAGGGGTGGTGGTAGCTGGGTAATGGGTGCCTCTGTGGGCGAGCTTCCCGTGCTTGGCTTTATATATCCATTCCTGGAAATCCCGCCCTTTGCTGTGCCTATCCCTTTGGTATTGTTGCCCCGCTGTGCGCCTCTGCTTGCTCCGGTGTCTGTCTGGGGTCATGACCCGATGTGTTTTTTATTCGCGGCTTTGAGGTGTGGAGGTGTCTTGCCGCCGTGTCGGTGGGGCCTTGTCATGACTTGGTAGTGTCGCTGTCGTAGTATGGATCTATCGAATTCCGTTTGCACTACCACGCAGCGCCAAGGGCGCGAAGTGTAGTGAGTAGGAATTGTTCGGCGTACGTCTCGCCTGTCTGGACAACGGGAGCTTTCCCGTACTAAGCTATTGATTCGAACTGTTCACTCGGTCGTCCGAGCGTTTGTCAGTTGGCGCTTCAGGCGCGTTTGCTTGTTTGTCACTTTATCTATCTGGCGCACCGCGTTGTGGGGCGGGCGCTCGTAGTTGCAAGACTTGGTCAACCGACGCATGCGGCTCAGGGTTTGGGTCGGCGCGTGCTACGTCGCTGCGCTCTCCCCTGGCTGGGTGCAGGGCGGCAATCTGTACTTGTTTGTGTTCAGTCGTAGCGCCGATCGTGTGTTGCACCGCGTAGTAGATGTACTGCCAGAGGGATAATCCCTCACGGTATGGCCTCAGTGGTAGGGATAAGGGTGCGTCGTACCCGTCAGGCCAGCGTCGGTGTGTACTTAGCGCTGAGAGAGCAAACGCATCTTTGTCGTTTGGCTCTCGAAGCAAATCTTCGTGAGCGTAACAAGACCACTGTGCGCTATTGAGCGACTTATTGGATATCTTTGTAACAATCGTGAGTTGATCATTTGTCCGCAGCTGACGCTAGGCAGGTTCAACGCGCTACAAGATCCGCTCTTGGCGCCAGGCCGCACTGAGATCCGTTCCGGGCCACCTGGCCTTACACAGCGTAGCTAGCCATCGTTTGCCGGCTGGAGCGCAGCCGAGCCTTTGTTCAGCTCAGCACTGGAGTAGCGACTCGTGCTGAGATATATTTATATTCCCACAGCCAAACGACACATAGTCATCATCACGCACATAGTACGGCATTCTGCCATCAGTCTGGTACGACAGCCTGCTGGGGCTTGCCCTGGTATACCGTACTGACGCTAATTATTCGCGCGGCTTTGAGGTGTGGAGGTGTCTTGCCGCCGTGTCGCTCGGTGGGGCCTGCTGGGGCTTGCCCTGGTATACCGTACACCGTTGATCCCTTTTTGGGGTCTGCTGTAACGTTCATTCATTCAAACCCCCGAGGAGCACATGTTCCCAACCGCTCATTAACTGCTCCCTCATGGCTGTCACAGTTGACCCTTCGAGGAGTGGCTTAGAAAGCAACTCATCAACACGCTTGCTTGTCGATCTCATCACAGCCGCGCGGCAAACCGTTCCGGACGTCGTGTTCGAAAAACGCGCAACCCGCAGCACGGAGGCTCCCCACCCTTTCCAATCGGGATGGGTGATGGCATCAACTAACTCGGCACGCAAAACCCTGTCCGCAACTGAGCTTCGCTGTTTCTGAACACGATTTCAAGAACCAATTACTTGCTTTAGGGTGTAATAATGAGCGGGGAGTTGCGCTAGCTCCGCTAACAAAAGCCGGTGGGCTAATCGGGCGGCACCCACGATTTGTCGCATGTACTAAACGAATGTACAAAATTTGCAACTGGACTGGTTGATGATGTGAGGCGTCTGCCAAGGGCCCGTTGGACCGCCCAGTCGGAACTAAGGGTCCACCTTGTCACGGATGCATTTTGTAAGCCAGGCTTACAGCCCCGAGTCATCCCGGGTTACGCCTTTGTGCTTACACATTTGGTTGCATTATGCAGTCGACATGTCGCCAAAGATATGCTGGGATACTCCCACATGAGGGGGGCGGCGATGGCCCCTTACTTGCGGATGCGGGACATACCCCAACGCCCAGGCAACACCATTTTGGGGCCTGTGGGGTGGCCCAAGTTGTCGCGCAGATCGAGGCACGGTTAGGGGTGAGCCTCTAAAGACAGCATGTGTGGCTCGCCCTGCCCCCCACGGAAGTGCAACAGTGCGTATGGGACGTCATCTTGGCGACAACCAGTGCCATGGAAACGGGCCGGCGAGCGATGATGGCCGCCAGGTCCAGGAACGCGGACGGTACCCCTCGGCCACCGGTGGATGCTGAAGGGCTGGCCGCCCGGCGGTGGATTTTTGAAGCCGGCTCTACGAATGCGCAGAGTTGGGAGTACCAAGGAAGGGGTGGTCAGCGGTGGGGGTTACACACCTCATTTGGTGAGGATGATCGTCTTGTGTGCCGTGGCCCTGTGCCGTCAGGCCAGGGTAATTAACCGAAGCCCTGTGGGCGTGAGTAGTAGTGGGCCGGGGATGGACGGGGCGCCGGTGCGCTCTATGACCCGTTGGCGCCATTGATAGGGTTGGGCGGGTTTTTCTGTTCGGCTCGGTGGGATCGTACGGGCAGGCCCCTGATGGTGGCTCGCGAGCCCCCGTGCCTCGCCAAGGGCTACGGGCCACCGCTGGAACCGTGAGCCCGCCTTGGTTGGGGTGGGGATCCGCTAATAGGGACGCCCTGGTGGCTAACTCCCCCTGAGCGGACTTTATCCCTGGCCAAGGTTGGTTCTCAGGAACGGGGTGGTTCCCTGGTAGTGTGGGCCCGGGGAGTGTTTCGGTGCACTTGTGGAGCCTGTCCGGTGCGCCATTGTGGCGCCAGTTCATTTAGGCAGTGTATGGTGAGGAAGCCTCGGCTGTCGCCGTTGGCTGTCACCGATGACCCGCGGGGTCCGCTGTAACATCCTTAATAATCCTTAAGATATGCTCAAAATCAAACCGGGGTTGTTTCACCCCCTTATATGGCCGAACGCGGGGGGCCCTGCCCACACATACCATTCGCCCATCGTCCCCTCATCCGACAGTACACCGCAGGACACCACCACAAAGACCTGCAGCACGGGATGGATGGGACTTAAGGCCACCCGCTCTGCAGCGTCCCGGCCTGGACCCATGGATAAGGCGCCTCTTGCGGCTTTTCTCCCCATTTTACAGAGTCCACAGTCTCGGCGGACATTGCACTCTGTGCCTGTGCTTCCCACCGACTCGTCCTCTGCGAGTCAACCTAAAATGATGTTCGCTGACCACCGCCTCTGCTGAATGTCGTGCATTTAATATTGGCATGCTGACGGGGTAGCCAAGCGTATGATGTGTGCTTGTGCGCCCCAGAAATCTACATCTACTCACATCATCTTTGGACCTACGGCTCGTATATGCAGCGTACATGTAACAACACTCATTGCCGAAGTGATGCCCCCGAACCATGTGACATATTTCAGCAATTACCGTACCGTGCAACCTCGACACGACTTCACTGTGGTTGAGTACACAATGCGGATGCAGTCAAGAGTGTCGCGCTGCTGAAGTAACTATTATCCTGATGGGAGTCAGCTTGTTAATATACCTGGCTGCGGAATTTGTGTGATAGTTAACAAACAGAGCACATGGATGCCTCGACGTCTGCGCCCTAACGCTGGGCCTGTGTTGCCTCCACTTGTCCTGATGGCTGATTGATCGCACTATGAAGTACATAACACGGGTTGACCCTGGCCGACTGGATCATGACGCATGGCGTCACGCTTGTTCTCAACGCATTTCTGCATGCAGGTCACCCTGTTAACCAGGGTGTGTTTACGAATCCCGACTCACACATGTAGGGAGAGGACACGATTGTCTTCTCAACGTTACAGCAAAATTGGTGGCAAAACTGAGCCAAAACCGCGGCGCGGCCCAGGGAGCGTCAGCACTTGATCGGCCCTGCACCCCTTACTCCGCCGTCAGGCAAAGAACTCGGCAAGGCACTCGAAACTTAGACCGAGCGCTTGTTGGCCGGCTGCCAGTCCTTGGCGCTCTTCGGGCGCTGGACCAGGAAGCCCATGATCTGCACCTGCTTCACGTTGTCGAAGGCAACCAGGCGCACGTAGGCGTCCGGGAAAGCCTTGGTGCAGGCGACGATCTCGCGCAGCACCTGCATCGGGTCGCGGCAGCCGAACATCGGCAGCTTCCACATAGTCCAGTAGCGGTTGTCGTAGTACAGCTGCGGGAGTACGGTGGAGTTGGGCGGAAAGGCGAACATTAGGGTTGGCTGCGAGTGGACAGAGGGCAAACTGCAATAGCACGCTTCCGCACTGGCAGAAATCACTTTCGCCCATGCTTAGATGAGAATAACCAATGAGAATAACAAGCGTTGCACGACAGCTTCTAGCCATCGTGCGCCACAAGCACACTAAGTCAAGTTCCCGCACAGGCTCTCCAACTGCGACTGCAACTTACGCAAGACACCGGGCCGAAGCGGACGCACGACTCGTTCGACACGTAGGCCTTGTCGGCCTCAGCGAACTCCAGGCAAGGAATCCAGCCTGCAACAACAAACAGCAGATTAAGTCCATGCAGACATTCCGAAAAGTTGCTTCAGGACATCCACAAATTAAGACTACCTCATAGAACACATCTCTGAGCGATGCGAAAGCGGTAAGACAGCAATTACAAAGTGCAACATTCATAGATAGCCGTTCAGAAAATGAAAAGCTCAGACCGTGCTCACCGTTGGCGACAATGTAGTCGACCTGGGCGGCGATCTGCTCGTCGCTCAGCGGCGGCAGGTAGGAGAAGGTCTCGAACATCCTGATTGGACACAGAACAACGTGGTGAAGGTTGGGTCAGAAACTGTGAAGGACTCGGGCCGTGCAAGCAAGCAGTCGCCACGTGCAAGCAGATGACTTCTCCGTTTCAAGAAGCATCCAAACAGACTTACTTGTTGTTGACCGGGGTCCAGACCATCATCTTGTTCGCCTGAGCCGGGGCAGCGACCGGAGCGGCCTTAACGGCCGGCTTCAGCGCGGCGCATGGGCGCACGCTGGAGCGCTGGGGGCGCGCAACGGCGGCGGCCACAGAGGACTTGGCGATCAGAGCGGCCATTTTGATTCGACGACTTTCTTTGTCTACCGACTGGAAAAGTAAAGAAGGTGTAGGCATGCCGGTTCAAATCAGAGTCGCGGTGCATCATCGTCCAGCCCCCCTGGAGCCGACCCCATCCCGATTTTTTGGGTCTATAAAGCTACAAGATTTCCCCACTGTACAAATCCATTGTCTTTGAAGTAGTTACCGAACATGTGAAAGTATGTAGGGAAGGGCTTGCGTGCTTTGCGCTAATGTTCAGCGCTGACTGCAATAGAGCTGAGCGGGTAAAGCAATATGCTATTAGGTTGCGTTATGGTAGCTGCGCAAGCTCCAATAGATTCATGGCGCCGAACTGCTCGGCCAGAGAACACCTGCGTGTAAGCACGATTGTGTCGTGACGTTCGCGTCTAGGCTTTGCGACAGGTGGAGATCCTTCCGCGCCAATGCGTGCTCTTGAAGCCATCCCCACCCAGCAAAGATCTGGTTTCCCGCCGTTCACTCGCCCAGGATGCCCGGGGTCTGTGTACGCACGAAAGTGAAACTCATACGAGGCCACCGTCCGTGATTAGCCCTGAAGGTTAGCCAAGCCATTTTTGTACAAGTTGGAGCAGTTTGGGCTCCTGACGCAACGCTTGCTGGCTTAAGCTCGAGGTGCAAACAGTGCGAGCTGTAGTGCTGGCCTGAAGTGGCCAGCCCCCTCGGTCTTGATCCACCATCGGGCGGTCTGCACACCGGAACGCTTTCGCATCCGGCAGCAGCAGCGGGGCAGCATTGTCTCTCTTGCTTGGTAACTACTAAGACTTGCCCAAATCTGGCCTTGCGCCTCATTGTCCTTTCCTAAGCGTCGTTGTAACTATCCACTCTAAAGGAGCTGGGATTCCTACCTCATTCGGATCCCAAGGGTGTCCCACGGAGGAGGGGTCTCATCGCTGGGGCACAGGGTAAGAGCAAAACAACGTAGGTCCCAGGGTGTGTAGGCGATGAAACAACCAATGCTGTCATCCCAGGGTATGGTTGGCCGGGATCTTGAGGGACGCGGGATCTTGAGACGGGCGCGGATCTTGCATAGGCTCTAGCATATATGCGACTACGGGGCGGCTCTGCACTGCCTCAGCGGCCCCAAATGTCATACGAGAGACATGGATGTCTCCCCGGAAGATACCAGGATTGACTGGCCGAGCGCCTTCTGCATGCATGGAACAAATCCGGAAATCAGACGCCGTGGCCAGCTGATAGCCTTTGTGCACCGTGCCTCGCCTGTGCGGCTCTCCTTCAGCACACCGTAACCGTAACTATAATCGCAACAAGCCCGAGGCGACGCACGGCGGGAATTCCCGATTTAGGCGTTGACGACAGGTGCACATAATAAGCAGGAGTCACGCGGAGGTGCGTACGGAGCCCCTGAACGACAAGCCGTTTTTGGAATCAAGTCTGATTGCGGCCCAGCGTTATTTACACCGTGCACATCCATGCGTGTTGGCAAGGCGAGTTGCCAGTACACACGCGAAGCGAACACTGCGCGACCACAATCATTCCTGACGCGCCTGGGACAAAGCGTCCAACCCTGGCCTACGGGCCCGTAGAAAATCCATGGCGCACGTGCGGTGGCTGAAAACCAGACGTAAGAATCCGCAGCACCAGACCGAGCCACGCAACCGAGCCCCGCAAGCACCACTCCGAGAGGCCTGGCATGAGAAATGCAGCTGCAGCCGCAGCACCAGAAGCGCCCGCTAGCTTCATGCCCCCAAGGGCATTCACACATCGCACATCAGGGGCGCGCAGTGCCGCACCTCACATGTTCAGTCCTCACGTCGAACAGCGTCCCATCCCCGTCCACACGCTTCGGGCTGCACACAGAACCGACCAGCGCCCTCAGCACCCCTCTCACCACCCCAGGTCCCCAGCTGTCAGTCACCCCGTCGCATCGCCCGACCTGCATACCCGACGGATGCCCGCACGTTCACATTATCAGGCAGAAAAAGCCACTCAGGTAGGTCTCCAGCACACGGCCCGACCGCTTTCAGGTGACCCCTCCAGCCATGCGTTTGGCAGTCGCCGCGCCGGCTGGCCGGAGGTCCGCAACCGGGATGCGGTCCAACGCCCTTGCCGTCTGCGTGCAATCCTAGTATACAGTGCACGGGGACGCCTCACGTTGCCGCTCTGCTCCGCAGCCGCTGCGCAGGAAGTGTTCGTTGGCCATGAACCACCGTCATGGAAGCACTGCGGGCCATGCAGGCTCGCCTCACCTAGCGCGTCTCAACCAAATATCTGCTTCCACTCCAAACCCCGGCATGCCACACACCACAATTGCCAATGCCATCACTCACCACCACCACCACCCGGTCACCGAGAAACCAGCAAGCCGCTGCTAGATTAGGAGCAGCCTGATCTCCTTCAGCCACACCGCCACCACCGCCGCCCCACAACCCCTGACCAACGCCACAGGGAGCGCCCAGCGGCCATCACAGCCGCGCGGCGAGGACCTCTCTTGGGAATCGTTAGGGGTGGGGCTAGCGCGGCATTACACACGAGCGCGTGCCCGCGCTGCTCCCATCGCCACCAGCCACCCCACGACCAACCCCTAGACGCAGGGAGCACCGCCCGCCCATAGGAGCAGCATCCCCAGGCTCTCACCTGCGTGAGCAGCGATCCACAGACCGCCAAGCAAGTAGGCCCCGGTCAGGCGCCTGCAAAGCGCGCTGGGACGCGCGACCGTGCTCTCAGCCGCCACACAGCCCAGCGACACGTAGAATACAATGAACAATGCAATCTACCACACCCAGTGCGCACACACACTCTCACACCCTCAGACGATCTTGCACATGCAGTGTTATGAGGTCACGCACCGGGGCTTTGCAAGTGAAAGGCAAATGACGCCTTTCTGATTCGGCGACTGTTGCAGTTTTCCCCAAGCTGCAACGCAGGCGGGCGCTACATGCGTCCATGCAAAAACGCGCCAAAACACCAGCAGCAGCACACACACACACACACATCATCGGGCGGGCGGGTTGCAATTCTAAACACACATCACGGCGGCGCATCCACGCAAAGGCATCCTGTTTCCCTCACCAAGGGCTTCCTTTGCTCTTTCTATTCAAGCCTGCTCCGACCGTCAAATTAGGCTCCCTGCTGCACAACCAAAGCCACCCCCACCCTCCCGGCGCCCGGCCGCTGCCCTCCGAGCCCACCCGTCCCCCGTCAGTCCCGCCTCCCACTGTCCCAAACATGACACGTAAGGGCCTAGCGGTGCTGACGCCAGGGCCACACCCGGCAACCTTGCTAGAGCAGCCTGCTGCGTGTGCCGAGCGCGCATCTGTCACTACTGCGGTGCAATGTACCGGCCAATGGTGTGAGGGCCAGCAGGGTTCCAGTCTGACGATGCCACCGCCGACCTGCGACCCTGCGGTGGTCACGCACGACGGGGCGGAGCAGCATCGCACCCCGCGCGATGTGCCGCCGGCGCCTGCCGCTGCCGCCCCTGCGACGCCTGCGGCTCGCCGGTCGACCCCGCCGGCGTGCCGTGGTACCATAGCGGCGACCGTGCACGCGCGGCGTTGGGCGCTCCACTCCAACGCACCTCTCGGAGCCGCGCTGCGGCTGCGACGCTCAACCACTCCTCCCGGGTGTGTACATCCAGCGGCGGACGCTCAACTGCACTGCGAATGCTCCTGGTCCCCGGCGGTACAACGCTCCGGCCTCACGCCACCCAATGAGTAATCCAGAGGGGCGCGGATCTGCTCAAACCTCGCAATGTCGAGCTCCTGGTCTGCAGATGGGTAACCCGCCGCGCCGGACCCCGGCAACCCGGTGGCGTTCTCCTCATTCTTCGAGTACAGACGGCGGCAGGTCCATCCCCAGCGCCGAGCCCACGTCCGCGGGCTGTGCGCTGGAGGCCGTCATGAGATGCGCCCACACGTCGTCGCCGAAGTCGCCGTCGCCCGGCAACGTCAGCTCGCCGGACCCCATCGCGCGCAACGAGTGCATCAAGTCCAGCGGCAGCTCCATCACGTCGTCATCGTCGCCGTCAGGGCTAGACACCGTCGGATTGTCGTTGACCGGCAGCGGCGTCGCCGCCGCCGCTACCGCGGCGTCGCCGGCGCACGCGCCTGCCGCGGTGGCGGCGGTGGCCGCCGCTGCCGCCACCACGGAGGACATCGAGCCGATGGCGGGCAAGCCCGAGGGTACTGGGAGGCCCGCCGCCATGGATTGCGTGGGGGGCGCCATGGTCGCGGTCTGGATGGGGATCATGGTGTGCAAGTGGGGCCCCGGGGGCGCAAGGAGGGTTGCAGGCAGCGCCGCTCCCGATGTGCTGGCTGCGAGGGCTGCGGAGCTGGCGCAGGCGAGCCCGGGCGTGGCGGCAGTCGGGGCGGGGCTGGCGGCGACGGGCACCCCCAGGCCGGGCGGCGCGCCGCCGCTGCTGGTCGGTAACGACCCGTTGCACGACGTGCCGGCGTGCACGGGCACTATCGTTAAACCCAGCGGGCCGTTGACTGGCAGCAGGTGCGCCGTCAGGGGATCTTGTTTGGGGAGGATGAGCGCCGCGTCGCCGGTGTCCAGCAGCGGCGACGGCGAGGGAGCGGGGTGCGGCGTTGCCGCCGCGGCCGCCGCCGCCGCCGCCGCTGCCAACGCCGCTGAGTCTAGGCCGTGTCCTGTCAAGTCCGCCAAACCCAACGTGTGCGGCGCATGGTAGGGCTGGATGGCGGTGCTGACGAGGGGCAGCGCCGACATCGGAACCAAGCTGTTGGGGAGCCCTGTGGGTGCACCAGCGCAGAGGACACCGGTGGGCAGGCCGAAAAAGGAGGCAAGAGAAAATCACCACCAGTAAGCCACGTGACAGAATCCAGGGGCAGCGGCGTGCAGCGGCAGTCCGGAGACAAACATGACCTTGGGCGCTGCAATGCCGAAACGGAGAGCATACTTCAAGGCAGAGCAGAGCGTGGATGAGAGCGCCCTTCCCGCCGCCCAGACCCGAAGCGCAGTGCGCACCCAGACCCGAAGCGCTTACCCCCATGGCTGGTCGTCGCGGGCGCCAGGCTCGGGGAGGACGCGCAGGGCTGCTCTTGGATGGTCACCACCGGGACGCTCGTGCCGGGGGTGACCTGCGGGGGCAGCGGACGGGGGCGAGGGGCGAGGGACGAGCGACATGTGTGAAGAGGCACTGCCGGCGTCAGCCAGGGCGGCACGGGGGCCCATCACCGCCCAGCGCGCGCCTGAAGCCTTGAAATGCCTCGCATTCCCCGCGCGGCAACATCTACGCGCCCCCCCCGCTAAACGTCATCCCCCATGCGCCACGCCTCCCGACATTACCCCCGAGGTGCGTCCCCCGGGGATCGTCTTGCATGTACAGCAGCCGCCGATCCCCACCCCAACCCGGACGTTGAGGCCCCATCCGCGAGCTGCTGCGCCCTCGCCCTTCCCCACTGCGCCGCCAGCACACGACGGGCTGCTTCCAGCCTTCTTTTCTGATTCCTGGCCCGCCCATGCATTCCATGAGGCCTTGCCACACATCGCCGATCTGGCCCACCTTATCTCACTCTCCCCCAGTATACCTGCCGTGCTTTGCGACGAAGCGGCAGGCGAGCAAAGCACTGCTGCGCGGCCGTGCCGGTTTGTCCACGTCACCATCACCAAGCATGGCCACGGCCGCCACCTACCCGGGCCATGTAATCCCCGACCCCGACACAACGACCCATATGCCCCGGCCGGCCCCCGCACAGGTCCCACCTCCTGCCCTGCTAAGCCCACCTGCGGCCCGATGGCCAGGCTGTTGAAGGCGCCTGTGACGTCGCCCGTCACATCTTCCGCGCTGGAGAGAAGCGTCTGGAAGGACCGCAGCAACATGTCGTTTTCCCCCCCGTCGAGGCCGCCGCTAGCACCGCCGGGGTGGTACTGCACCAGCTGCTGCTGCGCCGCCGCAGCGCTACTCGGCGCCGTCCCCAGCAGCCCGCTGGCGGACCCGTTCGAGGAGGTGTCGTCGCCGCCGGGGGAGCCGGCGGTGCCGACGCCGTTGGCGGCGGCGCCGGAGACGCCTGCCGAGGCGTGATCCGCCATGTCGGCGTCGATGACCACGTCGTTGATGCCGTTGCCGAGATCCGCGTCCAGGGAGGACTCGCCGCGGGCGCGCCGCTTCTTGCGGCCGTTGGTGACCGGCGAGGGGTAGGAGGCTGCACGGGGGCAAGGGCGGTCACATGGCCAATTACAGCGCGACGTATTAACAAACAACGCGAGCTCAAGCCCGGGAGCCACGCTGCCCCATTCCTACAGCGCACAGCTCGGGCTGCCCCGCGTGCTACTCTGCCCCAGCAGCAAAGCACACCTACGCCTCTGTGAAGGCATAGGTACGCCCCCACAGATGTTGTCTAGCCCCGATTTCAGCATGGGCTTTGCAACCCAGTTCCGGAAAAGGCCCCCCGCCCCTTCACAGACCCGGCCCCCAGATGCCACACCGCTCCGCGGCCCTTCCCCTTGATTTTGGAACGCGGCCTGCTCCCAAGGAACCCCCGTGCGCCCCCACATCGGAGCACTCCCGCATCAGCCCCTCATCGCGCACTCACAACAACCTACGTGCGTTCGCCAGGCGCTGCACGCCTCCCGTGGCCATGGTTGACAGCATCCGCTGGAACACCGCCGGGTTCTTAAAAGCAGCAGCAAACATGTTGATCATGGTCTGCTGCTTGGCCTCCGTCGCCTCTAGCCGCGCCTGCAGATCCCGCATTTTCACGTCAGTACTCTGCTGCTGCTGCCGCAGCCGCACCAGCTCCACCATCAAGAGGTTTTTATCGCGCTTCAGGTTGTCGATCTCCTCGTGGAAGCCGCCGTACGCGCCGATTTCAATGGCGGGCGCCGAGGCGCCTGCCGCCACGAGTGCAGTGCTGGGCACGCCGGCGGCACTAGCGGCGCCGCCGGCGTGGCCCTGCGGATGATGCTGCGTGTTCTGAGTCTGGTTGCTGGAGGGCTTGCGTCGGTGAATGCCGCGGAGCTGCTCCTTCCTGCCACGCATGAAGTGTTCATTGGCGAACTCCCAGCGGTCGGGGTCCACCTTTCGAAATCCCTGTGGAGACAGGCGCACGGAAAAGGAAAGGACGCGTACAGGCAAGGTCGACGTTCGGTGGACGGGCCGCGCTGCCTTCCGCGGGACGCGGCATGCTCCATGCGATCATCGCCGCGTGCAACCGCTTGGTCATGCGAATTCGAGTGGCATATCCGAAGATGAAGCCTTCCTTGCTGGTTCGGATGGACCCCGGTCATCCCTTTTTCCCTGTACACGCCCCCCCTACACCCACACATACAATATATACGATGACCGCTGTCGCAAGAATGGTTTCAATGCGGGCATCGAGCCTGACTCAATATGTCGTGCCAGGGTGCTTTTGCACTGTCGACGGTCCACTAACAGGAAGCAGGTAGCCGCGATACCCAATAATATTTCAGCTTCGCAACAGTATCTCGGTCGCTGCCTCCCACGTTGCCGTGGAGCCACTTCAAATTATGCCGGTGCAGCCGAACTTCATCGGGTACCTCCGGAGGGCTGTGAGGTGGTGGCCCCACCGCACGCCTACGCCAGCAATTACCCGACCAGGTCCCCAACCCCCCTCCCATCCCCATCCCGACTGACCCCAGCCCCCGTATGGCCGAGGCGTAGCGCCCCAGACAACAGCGAGAAAGCCGCCAGAAACTTACATATGTATTGAGCTGTCGCACAAAGCTGGAGAAGTTGTTGTGCTTAAAGTGCTTCGGCAACAAGTCCCTCGCGAACTCAGGCGGCTTCCATACGATGAAGCTGTAAAGCACTCACACACGGGCCAGCAGGGCGGAGCGACGTCAACCTTACGGAAACGGCTCGGTCGGCTTAACGCTCAAGCACCTTTTGAGTCGCCCCATATGCGACGCCCCATTCTGCCTTAAATGACCCGGTTCCATAGTCATGCAGAACAGCTCGCTGCTGTCACCCTCACCTGCAGCCATCGGGGCCCCAAGAAACGATGCCGTCCGTGGCCGGGTCGTCAACTAAGTCATATCTGCAATTTAACAAAACATTACCATCAGTACACAAGAATACAGGGTTCTCCCACGCGGCTGCTCAAATGCAGCTGGCCGCAACACCGTCGCGTCACTCTTCCCGCACTTACGTCTTTATTAGGAAAGGAGGTGGCTGATTGGCAGGATTGGTCATGGCTACTACCTTGCTCTCCAACCGCTTGGGACGACGAATAAGTCAACAAGCAATGCCAGGAAACAAGCCAATGAAGATAGAATACTGAAACAGCAATGTAAACGTAGTCACTTTCAGGATTGTATGCTGTTTATAAAAATCCTCATGTGGGAAACGCCCCAGTACAAAATTTCATAGTACCAATTATGTCGTAAAATGTTAAGTTGGTGCACAGAGTTAATTGTAAAGCATGCCAAAAGTATGTACAGGTCATTGCAGCCACTCTTAGCTCCCAATGAGAGAAATTTCTAGATGCCGTTCATTTGTCGTACTGGAGCAGGTCGACATGATTCTCTTTCCTTGAACAAAGAACACGCAAAACGCTGCTGTGTATTAGTGCCTGCAAATGGAGCCTGCACGTTAACCCAATTGCATCCCACTTACTTTGTACCGTGCGTGTGCTGGACCAGGAGCAAGCGCACGCGTTTCGTCCGGATACAGAAACGATGCACATTGCGACCACTGACGACAAGCCACTTCAGGCCGGCGCCAATTTTTCCGGACTCCCAGAGTCGCGAGGTTGCCGAGCTTCCGACATTTCCGAAACAATTACACAAGAGGATCTCGAAGAACATACGCGTTTTATCTGAAATAATATCGAGAACAGCTTTCCGCAGCACCTCCACCGCGTTGCCACGCTCAGCCCTGGGGTGTTGCGCCTCGTTTCACCGTTCGTCATTTCTTAGTCCGTCGCCGCCATTCACCAAGTGTTGAAGAATGCACGTAATTTTGGTGCTCAAATTGTGTTGGCCCAAATGGTATCGTCAACGCCAGATACGGCACGCCGCTCGCTTCGGACATCTCGGTCGCAGCTGCGTCGATGACAGCCTGACCCTCGCGGCAGTCAGTTAACCATCAAAATGCTGTTTGTCTCGCCCTGCATGGTCACGTGAACAGCGGCGACGGTTGGCGGTGCAGTTTGCGAGTCAAGGCGGTGCAGTTTGCGAGTCAATCGTACCTGCCAGTTGGCCTGCTGCCCTTCGGCAAACTTCTGCCTACATCAGTTGGATCGACTTACGGCTTGAGAGTCTAAGGCCGGTCACGTGTAGAGAGTCCGTGCCGGTACGAAAAAAGACGCAATGTCGAGCATATGGATGGTCCTTACGGTGGATGCTGGTGACCCAGGGCCTGGCGGCCCGCCCGCGGCCCCCCCCCCCCACGCCCCGTGATCTCTACCATTCCCTCGTGGCGGTCTTGCCGCGCCCGCGTGTGTTTTCCGGAGTGCGCCCCCTCGGACATGTGGACTCCGGAAATACACACGGGACGTCCCCGTGACGCCACACAGACATCCCCCACGCCCTCACTGCGCGTCTTCACCGCGCGGCCGCCCATTCCCACTCCGCCGCACTGCCATTTCCCACTTGCCATCCCCACTGCCCCAGCGAAACCCTGCCAGCCGCGGACCTTCCCAGCCCTCGTGCCCGTTTCTTTCTTCCTCCCCTGAACCAAGGTCATAAAACGCTTGCCCAAACGCCGAAAGCCCCAACCACCCAACGAACCCCCACAGGCCCCAAACCCCCCAATGTACCCTACCAGCTCGTCGTTCTCTGTGGGCCAGTCGCTCGCGAGCCGCCATCCCCCGTCCACTTGGAATTTGACCCTGTAGCGCCCCGGCAGCAGTGGCACATTGGCCTCGAAGGTACGGATCACGCCGTCCGAGTCGATCGTTGCGGCCGACAGTTCGAAGCCGCGCGTCCAGCCGTCGAAGTCTCCCATCAGCCGCACCTCAGACGCCACGCCCACCCAAGCGACGGGCACCCGCTTGGGCACGCGCTTGGCGAAGGCCTCACGCTGCGCCTGCAGGTGCGCGGGACCGGCAGCGGCGGCGGCGGCAGCGGTGCCGGGTGGACGGGAAGTGAAGCTGCCCCAGTGCCCAGGGAGGCAACGTAGTGCCGCCACGCCGGAGCAGCACGTCCGTCGAAGGCCAGTAAGGCGCTGCATTGGACGCCTGCAGGCCAGCACCCTCGTCATCGCCACCGCGTCATCACAAACGGCATCGCGAAGCGGGAAGCGGCCCCCTCTCCTCCAGCCAGCGCAACTCCAATCCGTGGCATGTCCTGCCGGCGCTCTCTGCATGCCCTGCCGCCTGCCTCTCACCTCCGAGCGTCAATGCACCTCGAGGTACCCGCCCTCCACTTAGAGCACGACGTCCTACATTCCCTCCAGTCGTCTGACAATTCCTGCACCCCGCACCTCTTCCAGGTTTTCGCAGCGCTGCCCAGCCAACCCCCCAACCGTTTTCTTTTTAACCTCCTCAACCGTGTTCGCACACGGCTGCAACGCGCGCCCAGCGGCGGGGCAGCTCCCAGTCGATCCGCGCTCCCCCCCGGCGCCCCTCTCCCGCGCGCCCCGCCGCACCTGCACCGACGCCTCCAGCGCCTCCAACCGCTCGCACAGCTTGACCAGCTTGGATACTGCGTCCTCTTTGTCCACACCGAACCGCACCGCGGCGGCTGTAGACTCGACCTGACGGCTGGTGTTCCCGAACTCCATGGCAACCTGGAGGTCGCGGGAGGAGCGGACGGGGTCGTGGCGGGAGGGGGACTTCGGGAGGGGACCGAGAGGGCACACACGGGGTCTCCGGGAGGGGGGAGCGGGGGAGCAGGTGTCAAGTTTGGACTTGGGCTCGGGACCCAGGCACTCCAGAGGTGCGGTTTGCGGGAGTCAGGTTACAACGGGGTCCTCGGGGGGAGGGGCCGCCACCGGTGACAGCCGGCTGCTCCTCCTCACCGCACAACCACACGCGAAGGGAAAGGTGCCGGTCAGGTCTGCTTGGGGGGCGCTGGTATGGTCTCGAAGACGGACTGGAGCCCCGAACCCAATGGCCTATTGCGCTGGAACCCCAGCCGCCAGGGCCATCATTCAACCCGTGCAGGTACCTGATGGATGGTTGGCCGCAATACGCTGGGCGCTGTGGGATGAGTGATGCGGCTGACGGGTCCAGCACAAGGGGTGCGTAGGTCCCACGCAACGAGACCCCGTTCCGCCCTGCCATGCCATGCAGGAAGGACATGGCGGCGCGGGACCTCGTCGCGCGGGACCGATGCACGCGCAGCGCCGCGCTCGGACTGGAAGTTACCTTTTTAAGGAAGGCCGCCGCATCCTCCAGATCCTTGTTAGCCTCCTCTATGCGACGCTCTAGGAAGGTCAGGTGCTGCAGTCAGGCAGCCGGCAGGCGGTGTGGTGGTGGTGGTGTGGCGGAAGGCCATGAAGGGCGCGGCGGCACACGGTGGAGGACCCGGTTGGAAAACCAGCGCCTCAGGTTGGGGGCCACTAAGTCGCCAGTGTTTTGCTTCACGAATGCGCGAACCTTTAATTATAAAAATATTCACGAAGTACCAAAAATTGAAAAAATTGTCGCACCGCGCGTCACTGCCCGTCCCGCCGTCCGCCCCTTCAAACCCGTTCCTGCTGATGGCCTTGTGACCACCAGCCGCCGCTGCCTGTCATGGATCCTGGAGCCGTCCGCCCGCCCGCCCGCCCGACTGCGCACCGCGTTCGCTTCGGCTAGCTTCGCGCTCATTCGCTTTTGTGAGTCCACCGCAGACTGATATAGCTGCGGTATTTGGGGAGGAGAGGGGACGGCGGCAGGGACCATCAGGGGCCAGGGCCAGGGGTCAGGTCAACGATTCAGTTGCTCATCATATACATCATAATAGGGGCAGTCAGAAGGCACGGCCGGCCGTCGGCCCATGATACCGTATGGCCCATCCAAAGGTGAAGTCACAAATCTCAGGGATAGATGTTGACCTCGTTTTTTGCAGGTGAAACGCGCAAGGACCCGTCTTTTGCAGGGGAATCGATATCACCGCGGAAGGGTCGCCGCTTGGGGCTGGTGTCCCATGGGTCGGACGCAAGGGAAGGCGACGTGCCGATTTGCCGTGCCTTACGCCATTGGCACATATTATTGCCTCTACACATGTGATTGCCGGGCCTCAACACGCCTGTCGCTTTCAGGAATCTGAACTCCAGAGGCGCAGGAGCGGGACCCCAGGGGTGCCTTGCACGACGGGATCTTTGTCTTATGTGCAAGGCCCCGTCTTCTCGCACGAATGGCAACGGCAAGGCTGCCAGATGGCCGGTACGTATTGCTCGTGAAGCTCATCGTCAGGAGTTTAGAGCCATCTTGGCAGCAGGAGAACGTACCCGGACGTCGACGATCCCGGGCGCGCCACTCTTGTACGGGTTTGACCCGTCCTGAGTTAGGACCTCCAGCCGTCGCTCTTTCGCTTTGTTAATCAAGTCCAGTTTATCCTTTGCCTGAAAAAGGTTGATGAGGGTGGGTGTCGGTGCCATGCATTTGGGCGGGTGTCCACCGTCGTGCGCGAACACACCGAAAGCGAGCGGCCCGAAGTCGAAGCCTCGCTAGAAGAGCGCCCCTCCGCATTTGCCACCGAGTTGGAGCGGCAGGTGGGGCCCTGTCGTGCCAGTGCAGAGAGGGACGACGTCCGAACGTCAACTGTCAGTTGGGTGCAGTCCCCCGACACTCCGGCAACAAGCACCGAAACGCACATGCAATTGTCGCGAGGAAATTGGTGCCGAAATGACGCTTGGTGGATGTGGGTCTGGACGACCATAAGGAGGATGGAGTCTGCGGACCACTTGCATTGTTACCCTACTTGGCCGTAATAGAGAAGATGCAGCAATTGATCAAACCGAACAGAGTAGGCAGACTAACTTTTAAATCATTTACATGCAGCTCCAACTCCCGATTCCATTTGAGAGGTTCGCATGTCCGTACGGGTGGTTCTTGCCGGTGCTTCTCGATCGTTTTACTTGCGACCGACCACCGAAATTTGCCAGGGTATTCTGGTCGGGTCGTATTTTCATTGTACTACGTCTCTTTGGCCATACTGCAACCACCATAACCCTCCCGCAGAAGTTGTAGTTAGCACAGTTAACGCGCGCCGAGCATCCGATTGGTGACCACGAGCTCGAGGGCGCACCATACCATGTTGCATAGTCAAGTACATACTTCTTGCTTTCAGGCGGGGCGACATGGCCAGCAGCGACAAGGGCAGCGCTTGGCGGCAGCTCCGACAGTCGGCAGCAGACTGTGTTGCGCGTTGCCGAACATGGACTCATCGCAACATTGTAGATATAAAGGACACGTATCACCTAATAACGTCAGCAGGAACGGCGCGCTGGTGGCCCGGGCGGTGTCGCCGAGGCAGGACATCGACGTTGTGGGCTTCGGGAACTTGTGTGTTGGTAAGGCCAGGATCTCAGAGTGAGACCGCTGTGCATGACAAATACCCTACACGCAATCAAAGCACGGCACAGCGGCGGCATCTGATGCGGGCACCAGCCTCACATGGCCTGTGGTCATATTCCCCTCACAGCGGCATGCCAACGCCGACTATCCCGGAAGCGCCCGATCCTGGCAAATCGCGCCGGAGCGGGATTAGTAGACGCGGCAGGAAGCTGCTTCGGATGGTGTCATGGAACAAGCACGACTCTTCCTAGTGCCATGCTGTCGCCGCACGCACACTTACAACTTCGGATGAAGCCTTGATGCCACTAGACACGTGTGCCAGCATCGCCCCTGGTCTTGCCTCTGCCGTTACTCGCACCAGCTGCGGTTATGGCCACCGGCAACCCAGCAGCCTCGCCATGTCCCGGCGTGGATGCAGCCTCGCCATGTCCCGGCGTGGATGCAGCCTCGCCATGTCCCGGCGTGGATGCAGCCTCGCCATGTCCCGGCGTGGATGCAGCCTCGCCATGTCCCGGCGTGGATGCAGCCTCGCCATGTCCCGGCGTGGATGCAGCCTCGCCATGTCCCGGCGTGGATCCCAGCTGATGGCTCCGGCTGCGGCTCTGCCCGGCCTCCCGGCCTACCGCCCTGCCTGGGCGCGAGATCACCGGTCCTGAACCCTAGGCCCCACATGGGTCCTCCGCATCGCCGCGCATTCCATGTCGGGCTGGAACCCACATCACATCCCGATGCGGCGTCAGCGATTCTTCCGCCGCGGCGAGTGATGAAGACATGGCACGTGTCGATGTGCGTTGTGGCCCTGAAATCCCTCGACAGATGCGGTATTGGCTCTGGAGGAGCTCCCGCCGGCCGACCCGCGGGTCAGGCGGCCGCTATTGGACACGTTGACCGCGTCGCCCCCGGACAAGTCATTGTGGGAGGTAGGACGGGCTGGGAGCTGGGGGTGGGGCCTGCGGCTGCGGATGCACAGAAGGGTTATGTCGGAGCTGAGCAGCCGTATGCTCCTGGGCAAATGGAATCGCTCCCATCCAAATCTGCCGGGCTGGCTGGGTGGCTGGGCGAGTTGGCCCAGGGCATCAGGGGAACGTGCCTCAGCCCAACTTCAAGCCCTAGAGGAGCTGCGTAGAGCCCGGGCAGGCCAGAGCTGCGCAGAGCCCGGGCAGGCCAGAGCTGCGCAGAGCCCGGGCAGGCCAGAGCTGCGCAGAGCCCGGGCAGGCCAGAGCTGCGCAGAGCCCGGGCAGGCCAGAGCTGCGCACAGGAACAGGCGGAGGAAGGCGGCAGTGCGGCCGGGAGTTAAATTGAAAAAAGAAAGAAACCCAAACGAACCGGCCGGGGGTTCACGGCACCTGGGGAAGCCATGAAGTTCCCCACCTCAGCCTGCCCAGACGACCTGCATAGCCACATTACCCACACATGCGACACTTCAGTTGGACCCCACAGCGCCATCCCGCACCGCCCCACATGTCTTTGACCTGGCGGTTCCTCGTACATGAGGCAGGGCCTAAGAGAGGGCGCCCCCCACTGCGCCATGGGACCACTATCACTACCGTATCTGCTCCTGTGTGCCGTACTAACCGTTGGAGTGCAGGTGGGCGGCAACTGTAACTTCATGGTGGCGGCGGCGCGGCTGGGGCTGCGGGTGGCGAGTGTGGGACACATCGGCTCGGACGTGTACGGCGAGTTTATGGACGAAGTGCTGCGGGTGGGTGAGGCGCGGTGCGCCGTCGCGAGGTCGGGGCCGTCGGCGTGGAGCAGTTTCCGGGGCCGTGACGCGGGAGGTGCGGAATGTCAGAAAACAACTCCGCGCGGCCAGCGGTGGCCGATATGGTGCTGACCTGATTGAGCTGGCTGTCGGGGCCGCTGACAAACCTGGCACGCGCTGGTGCGGGCTGCGCTGCCGCTCAGCCCCATCCCCATGCGCTCAGAGGCCTCAGCCACCGGGAGGGAGGGACTGGGCCGAGTCGATTCGAGTTGTCCCATGCGACCCAAAGGCCGTGTACATGGGCTTCGGCTGTTGCCGGTGGCCCCTTATGCCCGAATCATTCATTCCGGGGGGATCTCCTCCACGGCGCCTAGCCCTCCGGCCCGGAACAAGCCGACCTCTTCCCCAATCCGCTGCGCCGCAGGGGGAAGGCGTGCAGGCTACCACCCGGATCGCGCCGATGCACTTGGAGCAGCCCGCGCCGCACGACAGCAGCACCAGCACCAGCACCAGCGGCTGCTGTGCCAACGGCGGAGCCTCCCATGGGGCGGCGGCTTCGACGCCTGATGCGGTGGCGTCTGCGACCGGCGGCGGTGGCAGCAATGACGCCCACTTGAACTCCACCCTCATCTGCTTCGTGCTGGTGGACCCGGCCTCCAGACACGCCTTCTGCAGTCGCTACGATTTCGGGCCCTGGCCGCTGCTGCAGGGCATCAGGACGCTGCCGGGGGAGGCCACCCAGGTGCGACTGGCGGCGGCAGCATGGAGTGGACGTGCGGGTAATGATCTGCGCGTCGTTGGATGACAACTTGGACGGTTGGGTAGCGGAAGTTGGTAGGCAACAATGAAGTGCGTTGGCTGCCAGGGCAAAGGTCCGGTGAAGAATGGACAGTAGCAGTGACTCGAGCCATCTAACGGCGTCCTCTTTGAATGGTGGGGTGGCTTGATGCTGCCGCTGTGCTGCCAGCTCTGTTGCGCCTGTACCGCCCGTTGCCGTCTCCCTGCCTCTTCTGGGTCGTGGTAGCTTCGGGGTATGTTTCGTAACCATTCGTGTAAATGGGCGCCGCGTCGGTCGCGTGTCGGGGCTGCAGGTGCTGCGGGCCTCGCGCGCCGTGTTCACCAACGGCTTCATCTTCGACGAGCTGCCTCTGGAGGCGGTACAGGCCGCCTGCAGTGATGCCATACGACACGGCGCGGCCATCTTCTTCGACCCAGGTACGGCAAATGGCGGGGGCGACCGGGTGGCATGTGCTGTACGGGAAGGGAGCGGAGGGTGCAAGTGGCATGAGCTCTGCTGCGGGGGACACCAGGACCTTGGGGTAACCCACCTGGGCGGCTGCCGTACCGGGCCATGGGCTGTGGGCCGGGCATACGCGCGCGTCCAGTCAATGCCGCTACGACTGCTGTCCTCTGCCCAGCCGCTGTCCTCTGGCGCACTGCTGTCCGCTGCCCGGCCGCTCCTGGCTTTCACTTGACGCCGGCCCCCACCCGGCTGTCTGTCCTCTGGCGCTTCCCGGCTGGTCATTTAATCCAGGTCCCCGCTGTCAGACTATGTTGGAGGGACCCCGCAGGGCGGCGTTGGACCTGCTGCTGGACCTGAGCGCGGTGGTGCTGATGACGGAGGTGGGTGGGGTTCGCGGGTGGGAGAACCGGCTGGGATGGTGTTGGGACTGCGGTCGCGCATGGCACTGGGGCTGCTGGCTGGGTGTCAGGTGAGCCGGCGGGGGAATCCGGGCATCGGGGGGCGACCGCTGCTCCTTGGGCGCAGGGGATCGAGCCCCCGCAATGAGCCCGGTGAGAAGAGAGCGCGTGCCATTCGTTTCAGTTCAGCGCAGCAGTAAAGGACAGCACAGGCCCTCCGTGGGCGCACGGACTGCCGCGCACAGCACTTATCTGAGCGTTGACACGCGAAGGGGAGAAGCCTGCTCTCGGTATATCCAGCGTTCAGGATCCGAATCTAGCCCTGTCTAGACCCGCGCTGCCCACCCGGCGGATCCGGATCCGCGTGGGGTTGCGCGGTGTCCACACCCGGCGTATCTTGCCAAACACGGTACGCTGGGCCATGTGTCACGTGCTTCGCTCTGCCGTACATGACTTGTGTCGCTGCCGTACCGTGATTCCACCCTGCTGCTCCGGGGCCCCCCCCAGGAGGAGGCCCGGGTGGTGACCGGGTTGGACGACCCGGAGGCAGCTGCCCAGTGGGTGCTGGCACGGCCGGGGGCGCGGGCGCAGTGGGTGGTGGTCAAGATGGGCGCACAGGGAGCGCTGCTGTGCGCTCGGAGCGGCAGCCGCGGCGCCACCTCCACCGGTAACGGTAACGGCAACGGCCATGGCCATGGCAATGGCAACGGCAGCAGTCACGGTAAAAATGCGGACGGCGGGTGCGGCTGCAGTACAAGCGGCGACAGCGGCGCGGCGGCGGCAGCGGTCGCGTCGACGACGACGCGGATGGGGTCGGTCAAGGTGAGGAGGTGCTTCGAGTCTAGGCTTTCTTCCAGGTCGGCCGTTCGGTTATCGTGGGGGCGGGCATGAGCAACGGAAGTCGGCTCGTACGGGGACCGGGAGCAGCATGGTGTCCGTCACTGCGTTGTCTGCTGCGGTGGCCGTCTGCCGCAAGGCCCCAGGGCACCCATCGATCGGACCACCACCTCATCAGAACTGGCCGAGAGTCCGATGGCATTGGAGTTGAGTGGCGGGAAGGCTGAAGGTTGTGGGCCCTCCGACGCTGTGTCAAAGCGTATCCGTGACCCATGTCGGAACTCTACCTCTCGTGACGCACCTGCGCACACGCTGTGCCTATCTTGGTCCGGCAGGTGGAGGTGGTGGACACGGTCGGCTGCGGGGACAGCTTCGCCGCCGCGGTGGTGATGGGCTTCACGCGCGGCTGGCCAGCGGACGCGACGCTGGCGCTGGCCAACGCCGTGGGCGGCGCGACCGCCACCGGCCGCGGCGCGGGGCGCAACGTGGCGAGGCTGGAGAAGGTGCTGGCACTGCTGGCGGAGGGCGCAGCGGGTGCTGCGGGCGGCGGCGAGCTCGAGCAACGGGCCGCGTTCTCGCGAGCGCAGGAGCTGCTGCGGGAGGTGCTAGCGCACAGACAGGCGAGGGACCAGGGGCAAAGCCGACAGCTGAGCGCAGCAGCGTGAGCGTGGCGTGGGCGGGGATAGGTTGTGGATAGGTGCGGCACAGGCGTGGGGGTCATGCAGCGGGTCAGGGAACAGAGAGGGTTGTGCGCGACGCATGTTGATCCACAGGCGACATGGGTCGGGAGCGTCGGGCTTTACCAGTAACGGGAAGCTTGTGGAGGGGACCGGTGGGTTAGTAGGTGGTCGCGTCCGTTCAGGCTTGTTCAGCGTTGCGCTGAAGTGCTAGGCGACTTGGGTGCGGCGCAGAGCGTGTGCACAGGGGAGATGCGCTGATGAGGGCCAGCCAATAGGCGGCCTGGTCGCGTCCACGATATGATCCGACGGTTGCCGTAGTGGACCGTGGGTGCGGGCGATGATAAACTGACATCGCGGAGTGGAGGTTGCTAGCTCAGATTCAGTGCGCCGGTTTTACGGTCAAGGTGGAGAATGGACGGCGAAGTATGTGTTGTACATTTCTTATTTATGACGGCGGAGCAGATGCTCGCGTCGCAGCGGTATCGTATGTGCCAGAACCGCTCTTCGCCATGTCTCATGGAACGCCGCACATTGGGGGGTGCTTTCGGGGCTGCCGAGGCTTCGTGCGCGGCAAGCTGCGTCGCACTGGAAGTGGAGGCATGTCTCAAATTGAGTCGCTGTATGCACCTGCAGTAGAACTACGGATGATCTCCCGAAGTATGCTCAAACGAGGTTGGAGAACTCGTCGCGACCTCGCGCCTTTGTTCGTGTGTGGCATGGGGCTTATCACTGGCATGTCTGGCCTGTGCTAGGCGCCCTGGTATTGCGAGCTCACCCAAGGGATCCTGCTCGTCGTCAGGCATACCTGACCGGGTGCTCTTCACTGCTCTTCACGGAGGTGACTGCAAACTTCGCGGGATTCATTTGCCCGCTCGCCCCTTTCCACTCGTCCGCGAACTCGCCGTACACAGCAACATCGTTCTCCGAGCATAAGGTGACCACAAGAAGCCTAGGAGTCTCGAAGATCTGTCCTGGTTTGTTTCTGGCCCAATACTTACAAACAATTACACATGCACTCATGCGTATCGTGAACGACCGAAGGTATCGGAAAGCCAATCGAAATGTCGACGCCCCAGAGGGCCGGAGCACTACAAAGGGTAATTTGAAAATCACATGCGATTTGCACATGTCGCTTGACAAACCCCTAGACGCCTGCCTTGATACGGCATTCCCGCCTGTACGGATCAATGTCGCAGCGAACTTTTCATACCTCGGAAGTTCGCATGATCCTATCACATATCAAAAATCCGAACGCACATGCGCGCTGTCGGACAAGAAAATCATGTACCTGCACAATAAGAGTGGCTGTCATCCGCATAGTAAAAGCACATCCTTGGGCAAAACCAATCCGCGGCCGCAACACCGCCGCGTCCCCGCCCTCCTTGCGCACTGATCCTTGGGACGATGTGATCTCTGAATCTGTCCATGTGCAGAGCAAGACCCGAAGTCCACAAGCTTCAAGGGCGTCTGGTAATGGTACGATGCGTCAGTGCAATGCGTCAGTGCAGCAGCCGCCGGGCGACGTGCTGCTCCATATCCTCCTCCTTGATCTGATGCCGAGAGGATGAAGCGGCGTTGAGGTGGTTCCAGCCCGCGCCGGCGCCTGGGCCCGTGATGGCGGCGGCCGTGGTGCCAGCCGAAGTAGGCCCATCGGGTTCATTCTTGTCCTTGATGCCCCACATGGAGCCGTGCAGCTTGCCGGACTCCACGTCCTGCTCCATGGTCCACTCGGGGTCAGCGTACCTGTGCCGGTTCAGGGCCAACAGTGTTGGGGGGAGAGGGTGATTACTTGCGTGGATCTCAGAATCCCCCTGCCTGAGTGCTGCGCGTCCACACCACGCGTACCAGCAAGCGCTACCGAGTGCCGACACATGTGAGACGTCACCTGTGGGACGTCACAGCCCTGCACAGCGGGTCCGTGCGCTGTCTAGGCTGGCCCACACCACGCGCACGCTCGTACATGACAACCAGCAAAGCCGCTAACCCTTCTTTCGGGTCCATCGCACCAGCTGCCTGCAACCCTCGCGCAACCCTCCCGGCCCCACGCGGTCCCATGCCCCCTGCCGGTTCGCCGTCCCGCCCACCAGCAGTCGCCGCTCTCGATCTGAAGAGCGTTGACGCCCCGCTCCACGCGGAAGAAGCCCATCTCGCCCCAGTACGTGCCCCTGCGGAGTGCAACACGTGCACATTTACAGTAATAACATCACGGTACGAGAACGTTGCCGATGCGGAACCGCCGCATCAAGTCGATGTCGCTCTGAAAGCGCTGGATTGCCGCTGCATAACGAACCTCAAGTATGCGACAGGTATGCAGGTTACCATGCCAGACCGTATGCACCTGCCCACAGACTTGTGTTCACGCCTAGAAACTGCCTCTCACCCGACCCATCAACCTACGACATTAAAACGCGGAGCTTGAAACTACAGATACACGAAATGGTCCAAACAAGTTCAGTAGAGACGTTCTCATAACGGGATGCTGCTGCCTGCCTTAATTGGCTGTACCCCAGCCTCAGTCATCCCCAAACCCTGTCCTTACCAGCTGTTCCGAACGATCCAGTACTTGACACCGTCCTCCACGCCCCAGCCAACAATCTCCACGTCTGCAAGAGTCAAGGCGAGGATCATCCGTTGAAGATAGGGAGACGGCTTGCGGTTGGGAACACTTCAGTCCACTGCACATGTCAACCACTCCCTGGTCACCTCCGATACTGTAAAAACAAACTTCACGTGGACACATCCTTGGCGGCGGGCTTGTCAGCCATCCCCATGCTCCATGAAAGCTTCTAGCCTAAGTGCAACAGATCCCAAAAAACTCCATCCCGTGCCAGGCCCAGCCCTTCGATGAGTCTGGCCCCGCTTTGTCCCGCCTCCGCCCCCCCATACCGTGATCCAGCTCCGTGTCGCCCGAGGTGTCCTTGAAGATGCCACCTTTGTAATGCCAGGTGAAGTCATCCGGGCACGCGATACCGCACGTGACGGGGCCGCGATGGTAGATCTCAGACATAATGGCCTGCAGTCGAAAGCCGAACGTAGCCGTGTGTGGCAGATGACATGTCAACAAAGTCAGAAAGCTCCCGGCCACGTTTGCTCGGCCGACCACCATTTGTAGGCGAAAAATTGGGGTGCAAGGACGCGAGGACGGACGGCACGGACAAACGGATGGACGCACAGACAGGCAGAGAAGGCCCTCGGCGAGGGTTTTGCGCGGAGCTGCTCTTGAACCTTCGTGGCACGAAAACTGCGCTGTGCACACGATTGGTGGCTTAAGCTGCCGCACCATCAACAGTCGGAGCGCTCCAACCCCTCTCACCTCCACCGACTTGTCCAGGTTGCCCCAGGCGTTCACGTAGTACTTGACGGGCCGCTCAATGGGCCAGCAAATCTCCTTGCCGTCGACGGGCATGCAGTTGTTGCACTGGCCCTCGGGCGGACAGTGCTTATTGTCTGGCCATTTCGTGTGATCAGTGGCGTTGTAGGTCATGCAGCCCTCATCCGGCAGACCAAACCTGTGTCAGATAGGAAGCGGTATGCACAGACAGAGACGATCCCGGCGAAGCGGTAGGCGCGATGGTTACCAGTCTAGTCCGGGGACGGTACAGGGATTTCGTTGATCTGGGTTGGGCCTCAAGATGCGAGTGCAGCTTCAACACTGGTGGGTTCTGGCTGTGCAACAATTCCTAGGGAGCTTGATTAAAGCAAGCAAACAAGGATTGGTTGGGGTCGCATTTGGGACGACAGGAGCTTGCGGTGAGGTCACTCACTCGGCCATGAAACCAAAGACGTCCACGGTGTCACCGCCGTCGCATCCGTGGCCGAAGCCCTCGTACGCAGCGCAGTTGAGCAGTGTCTGACGTGCCAGCATCACGTCGGGGCTCTTGGCCTTCTTCTTGATCTTAAGCCTGGAAGCAGTTGTGGCGGAAAAGCTAGGCTGCCGATTATTGAGTGAGTGTGGGCCACATGACGGCGCGACAGGAAATGCATCTACTCAGGGCTCTCGGCCAAACAGTCCGGGGACTGCATGCGGCAGCAAGGAAAAAACCCGCTACGGGTGGACGGATTTAACGAGAAGGGTGGGGCGTGCTAGACCGAAAAAATGAAGGAAAGATGTGCCGGGAACTGCAATTGCTATACTGTACCGGTAGCCGAGTGCAGCGTTCCGACTGCGGAATGCGAAACCTTATGATTGACCCACATGAGGCAGGGTCGGGCACCGTTACCGTTCCGGAAAACCCACTTTGGCGGGAGTTGCGCCAAACCGCACATGTGTGCACATCCAAACACCCTCGACATGCCTGAACATGCCGCTTTCGGTACAACATGAAACAACGACGACTGCAGCCACCCCCTATGTCAAAGGCAGGTATGCCAAATTAAGGCTCACCGGTCCTGAATCATAGAGAGGGAGCCGTGCACCCAGCAAGCGCCACAATAATATGGGATATGCTGGTTCCAGTTAGCTGTGCAATAGTTGACGCCGTCAAGATCACACCAGTTGAAGTTCTTCGGTAGGTCACGCTCCCTCATGAGAGGCGAAGGCACGTGGTTGTAAAAGCGACGCTCCGGTGCTATCGGTTTCTGCAGGAGTTTGTTGCGATATCCATGGCCATCGACCATGGAGGCAGCCAGAAGCAATGTTGCGGACAACGTCAGCGCAACCGAGACGGCCGCCCGGGACATCATTTTTCCGTGTCGTGACCCAGTCCCCGCCTTTGTTTGAAAAGATATCGCAAATTATGACGGAGCAAACGGTATAACATACGGTATTTCCGTCAGGCCAGCGTAAGGCCCCTACAACTGTCAGAACTGATTCGGTATCGTGGCATGGTGCAAACCTACAAGATATCACACAAAGCACCGTCAGAAAGCTCTGCTGTCGGATTTTTACAAGAGCTCTTGTCAGCATGGTTTCGTCTCTCTCATGAACATTCGAATCTGCGGTCGTTTGGCCGTTGCTTAACATTCAAAAGCATGTGCCCTGTACTGACTCGGCTGCTATGCAGAGCATTGGGACAATGCCCCCTGCCAACGCACTTGGCAAACCTGTTCTTTCGTTTTTGGGGTAAACAAGTTGAGGCGGGAACCATCCCTGTTTCCGAGTGGATCTGCATCTGGCACTCCTCCTGCATGTCGTGCTAAGCCCGTCCCATTGTCTTCCGCCCGCCCCTTCGTTCTGCTTGCCCCGCAGATTAGCTTTATAATCTATGATGTTACAGTGGACCCTTCGAGTGCTGATGGCTTGATGATGATGTGGGGTGTCGCCGCTGCCCCTGAGGGCCGCAAAATCCTTCCTGGACATCGCGAGCAGGCAGAGCCGTCAGGGCACAGTTGCCGTACGGGTCCGACCTGGATGATGCGGCCAGCTACGCGCCGTACATGGAGGTGGCCGCGCCGCCGTTCGCGGACAAAGCACCCTTAAGTGCTCTGTGGGGGCCAGAGAGACCCTCACTGGGAGGCGCTGACCAGCCAAGCCAGCGATCCCGGCATTCCTCCCAGCGAAATGGCGAAAGTGTAACGCGCACGCCTGTCGAAGATGCTAGCAGTCATGGTTATCCACATCGCGGCGCACCAATGACGACACCGAGGTTGGACCAGGAGTGAGATCAGGGACTTGCAATCCAACTGCTGACTTCACATTCATGCAAACAGGACATAAGGTTCAACGTATCCGAACGTACGACCCCATGCAAACCCAACAGTCACAGCAAAGTTGAACCCTTTGTAACCGTCACAACCAGCTGCTGAGGAACGCGCCCTGGGTGCTGCAAGGACTCGAGGAGGTTGGACAGCGGGCCGCAAGGCGCAGCCGCTCAGGATGCCAGTCCCTTGTGGGGACACAGATGTTGCCGGTCCTCGGTAAAATGGGGATTGGGCGCGCGCCCTTGCTTGAGAGCGAGCGGACAGAGGCCACTTACACCTCTCTCCCCCGTATCCGGGAGAGAGTGCTTCGGCGGCCTGTCTGTTTTGGCTGGGTTAGCAGCCCTTGGCCAACGTCCCGATATGTATATGTAACGAACCTCCCACCCCCCCACACACACGCACACAGTAGATTTGCTGTGACGTACAGTACGAAGGTCAATGTCTCAAGGGCATCAGCACTATTGAGTATCCAAACCCCTACAGACTAGCCGGCTGACAGGCAGTTATGCCTTGCGACAGGGGACCCTGATGGTTTACGCAACATCCACCATCACGGTTGAATCGTGGGATCCTCAACCTTCATCAAGGGTGGTGAGTCGCCAAGGGTTCTGACGATTGGCGGATGGCGGTCAACGAGACCCCACTGATGGGAATTTTTCTGTATTGCTATCAGCCGTTTCAAGGGAACGAACGTAACTGCCTTCATGTCCGGTAACAAGCCGCGTCAAGCCGCGACCATACGTCAGATGTGTTTCCCAAGCGCTGCGAGCTCCCGCTCTCCAAACAGATGTCCACTGAGCCCATGCTTTCACCACCCTGGACACACGGTGGCGATGCTACCTGTGTGCCGAGAGGCTGGATTCAGTGGACGCGGAATGGAACCTGATTGAGCTGTTGGCTGGACGCGACCGCCTCATCACCAGACTACCCCGAACGCACAAGCATGCCGTAACAACATACAACTGGCCGCACGACCCGACAGCGCCATCTGGCATGCTGCAAGGGGTGTAAATGACATTTGCCAGGGCTGGCCAGGGTGTTGCTGACCAATGCGGGCTCGCTTATGCTGCATTCCTCTGGGGCCACCATATATCTGCCACCCTCAAGGTGGGTGGGACGGCTGATTCCGCCTCCTCGGTCGAGCTGCGTTGTACCGTATTCTTGCAGCGGTGAATGGTACGTGCCGTGGGTGTTTGTGGGTTCTTGCTTGCCTGTGCCTGTCCGTGCGGCTCGTTGTCTCTCAAACCTGCGTTACCTGCGTTTCTGGAGCCCGCAGTATCTCCCACTACAAGAACTATCAAATCGTCGTTGTGACATGCAGCGGGGTCGGCCCCGTATTAACCACCAGCGACCAAACCAGCTGTATATAAGTTTGGAGAGTTGTGTGTCGGAGGCTAGAATATCGCAAACAAACACCCATCCCAGCCTTGAGTTGCGTTGCAACTGGCAGCTGTAAGAGTTATTGCAACTTTACATTCATCGCATATCTGACATAAGACACAACAAGCTGGCCGCTTGGCTCTGCTCAATTGAGGCACCGGTACGGCACGAAAAAGTTGGTGGCTGGGTTGCAGTTTGGTGGGAAAGTATTCATTCATTGTGTCCTTGCAAATTCGCCTTGCAGAGACCTTCATCTGTATCTTTATTAGAACGTAAAATGCAGTCGACGGTCCTGCGGACACCAGCCTTCAGCGGCGTTCGGCCTGCTGTCTGCAGCAGGCGCGGCGCCGTGTCGGTGCGGGCTGTGCAGCAAGTCAAGGGCGTTGTCGTGAGCACCAAGATGAACAAGACTGTAATTGTGGAGGCTGAGCGCCTAGCCACCGACGAGAAGTACCTGAAGCGCAAGAAGGTTACCAAGCGCTACAATGCGCACGATGAGTCTAACTCTGTTAACGTTGGCGACTTCGTTTGCCTGGATGGCAGCCGGCCGCTGAGCAAGACGAAGCGGTTTGTTGTGGCGGAGGTGCTTCGCAAGGCGGACTGAGCAGGCTGGCTCCATGTTAAGGAGCTTGGAGTATGCTCATCTTTGAAGGCTTTTGATGGTATTCAATGGAGGAAGACTGCCAAGAAGCGGCGCTATCTCTGCGGCGAAATTTTGCGCGTCAGAAAGCCTTCGCATCGCGGAGGATATGCTGGCTGGCTTCAAGTTGTTGTGATAAGACGTGATGGAGGCAGATGCTCTATGGGATGGCGTATGCCACGTGGCCAGGGGAGCTACACGGTGGGTTCGTTACAACGGTCCAAGTGCTGGGCCCCGAATTCGGATTGTAACCAATGAGAAGGGTCCGTGCCTCGCTCGATCATTGGACTTTGCACTTGTCAAGTTCGCTTGACAGTTCTTCAAGCGCCGGCTGCTGCGGTCCCGCAGCGGGCCCCGACTCGTCCCCCTCAGCAGCGGCCAGGATGCTGTCAATGTCGCGGCCAGCGCCCCCCGTCATCTCCTCCACAATATCTCCGGGTGGGTCTCCGTAAGTTTGCATCTGCGGGCCAGGTGCAGCACAGTGTCACGGGGCGACAGGAAGCCCACGTTGCAACCCTAAAAGCATGGGGGTTCGCCATCAGCTCAGTGTGCGCCAAGTGAATTGTGATCCAGTCGCATATCGGTGGCGTGTTCAGCCTTCAGGCACGCAAGGTTGGTAAGCCAAGACTTGAAGCCGGCTCGATGCCTTGCAGGTAAACAGGAGAGCGCCTAGATACCCGTGATTATGACAGCGCGTGATCATCTCCTAGGGTGCAGCTGTGCACTGAAGCTGCCTGAGATGTCGTCCGATGTATACTGTACCTCTTGGATGAGGTCCATGAGCTTTGCAAAATCAGATGGCGACGTCTCGTAGTGTGCGCACACCCGCTGCACAGACTCGTACTGCGCGACGTAGCGCTGGTACTCCTCCGCTGGCAGCTGGCCCTGGTGGGCCTCCAGCCAGGGGGGATAGCGGTCGCGGATCTCCTGTACAATGGCGGGTCACGCAGGGTTTTGGCGACCACACAGCATGGCGACAGTAGTGATAGGGTCGAAACAACAATGTAACACGCCAAGAGAGTCGTTTACCCGTGCGTCTGCTTTGCTAAGGGTTGCTGCGGAGTTCAATAAGCGACATCTTCGAGCACAGAAACCCCGTTAACGAACGTAACAATTTCGTGCTTCGGCGGGCATGCTTTCTCAAGCGAGGCCCAGGCCATGCACCCACTAGTAGAGCGCTTGCCACATGCCTCACCTTGAGCGGCCCGTAGAGCACATCCTTGCTCAGCAGGTGCTGCATGATGTAATCCACCATCACCGACACGCCAGCCGGCGCAGCGCCCTCACCGCCCTCGCTGGCGCCGCCCGGCAGCCCGAGGCCGCCAAGCTCACGCAGCATTCCCGCCAGACCGCCGCCCGTGCCGGAACCGAACGGCAAGCCCCCGCCGCCTGCGCCCGGCCCGGCACCACCGGCTCTGCCCGCCGTGCCGCCCTCGACATGTCCCCGCGTTGCCTTTGCCTGCTTGGACACAGTCTTGAGGGTTTGCTGCGCCAAGCCCGCCAGGCGTGAGGATGCCAGCGCATCGTCGTCGTCACCTGTGGTTGTGGTCCCGGCCGTCGCGGCGGCGCCAGAGCCCGACGACCCAGCGCCAGATGTCCCCACTTGGCCCCCGCTGCGCGCCGGAGCCCCAACATCCGGACGTGCAGGTCCGCCCGAAGCTGTGTCCGGCGCGCCCATCATTTGCTGCAGCATTGCTGCAAACTCCGGCGGCGGGCCGCCCTCCATGCCGGCCCCGGCGCCGCTCGGCTCACCAGGCGGCATCATGCCACCCAGGATACGGCCGAAGAGTTGGGCCAGCGGATCGTCCTCGCCCACGCCGGCCGACGCTCCCGCGCCTGGTGGTGCGGACCGCATCGTCGCCTCGGCCAGGCCGGGTGCCCCGGCGCCAGGGGGGCCACCGGCCGTCGAGGCCATAAGCTCTGCCAGGGCAGACGTCAGCGCATCAGCGTCTTGCGGCTCCGGTGTTTCACCTGCGAGGGGGTTGGCAAGGTGAAAGGCGGCACCAACACGGTCCCAGTGACAGCCGCCTCACACTGCGCTGGAAAGAGCAGGTAGCGGAAACATTTAGTGGAAGAGCGCGCGACGGCGTCAGCATGGGGTGAAGAGAAATCGCAGCGCCGGCCGCGCACGTGCCCTATGTGCGGCACAGTTCATTTCCGAAAAGGGCAAATTTCAAGCATCAGGACTGTCTGATGCAGCGCCCGTTCTGGCCTCCATCATGCACACCCGGGTTCGGTCATCAGGTGCAGCATCAGATGCGAGCTCAAAACCCACCACCAGTCGGACTGCTCCGGTACTTTTCGAGAAGTTCACGATTGAGACCCATGGCGCCGTCAGCATCTGCAGATCCTACAGCAAGCTGCATGGTTGGCCTTGACAGGCACATAGCCACATACCCCGAACGATTGTCGACCAACAGTTCGCAACGCCTCGCGGGCCAAGCCTGAAGTTCAAGGAAACTCGTGTGGTCCACGAAAACAGTCCGTGGATGGGGGGATGCATGTGATTGCCAAAGGCCGACCGGTGTCCCTTTTGAGCATCAGGAAAAATGAGCGCTTCGCATAACACCAGACGTACCCAAGCCGGCCTCCTGCAGCAGGCCCATCAGGTCATCCGCCAGGCGCTGAGCCTCCACGGGTAGCTTGTGTGTGGACTTTACAGCACCAGCGCCGCCTTGTGCTCGGCTGGGGTCCACTGGGGCTGCCTTTTGGCTCTCGGGCGCTGCGATGCCAGCAGCGCTGTCGGCTGCCTTCCGTGGGCGACGACCTGGCAAGTCTGAACCGCCAAGCCCCAGTCCCAGGCCTTTCGGAGCGTGTTTGGGCGGCGCAGCGGGCGCAGTTGCTGATGGTTCTTGCTTGGTGGCATCGGAGGACTGGGTGACAGTTGAACTGCAGTTCGCAACCAGTCCTGAGTTACTGCAACAACCGTGAGCAACGAGATCTCCCGTCTCCGCACCGTGCTGTGTCTTGGTGCGGCTCCAAAAGTGGAGCTGTTCCTTGCGGGGCCTCCTCGAAGTCAGCAAGCGCCTCTGCAGCGTCGGTCCCGGAAAAAAGCCGGTCCTTACAACGAAGGAGCCAATGAGCAGCATGCGAATAAAATCAATCACACAGAACACTGACCTTGAAGCAAGTCTTCTAAGCTAGTTGCCATGCCTGAAAACTAAATTCTAGCTGATGTGCCGTTTGGAATCAACATGAGCACGTGCGCTGAGCATAGCAACTCAATAGGAGAATTTGATGTGTTATCACTGTATATCATAGTGATACAGGGTAAGCCTTGATGCGATAGACCGACCGTGTCGGTTATGTGGTCGTACAGCTGGCAAACTTCCATTGTTGTCGTCATCAATGCTGGCCTTTACGGCAACTGAAAAACATGTATGACTCCGTAAATGTGTAGTGTTTGCATAGAGTACCAACATGTATCCTGCATGTGCTTCGACACTGTAATCGGCTCGTCGGCGTGCAATCCGTCACAGGCTTGTATCTGATGCGCAGGTTTTGCGCAGGTTCAACTCATAATGTTTTGCAAGAAAGCTTACAAGGACAGAGGACATTGACGGTTTCAGCAGCTTACGTCAGAAATTCGGGGCATGCTGAGCGAGAAGTTATCATAATATACACTGCAGCGCATGGCAACACACGTCTCCGAAAGATAGGTGCATTGACTATGCCGGGTAGTGACAAGGTGCAGCTTGCATCCAGAGCGCGCAGGTTAGCAATCCCCTGCCGCACGCCGGTACAGCTTCAGCGTATTTATCGACATCGTCACTTTCGACATGTGGCAGAATGGCTGACTATGACAGACGCACTGCTTCAGGTGCAACCGGATGCCACGCGGTGCCACCTGCCACGCCACCACGGGCACCACAGCAGCAGACAGCAGCTTTAGTATGTACCGTATCACTGGGACTGACCACATTGCCTCCGCGTACATGCTCTTAGCATTGTGCTCAGAAACCTTGACTGAAAATGTCGCTCCGCCTCAGTGCATGCTAAGATGCACGGCACCACGGCCCGATGGCCGTTGAGTGACAGTTGCGCAGTTGGCATCATGTATGGCGTGGCACATGTTGTGCATTGAGGTGACGCAATTATGAGAATTTGTGGCATACAAGATTGCGCCATTCCTTTCATATGCCGCTTCGCCAGAATGATAAATCCAAACCTGTACTAATAGAACTGCATTTTGAAGTAAATGATCTTCATTTCTGGATGGTCGCTTATTGCGGGATTAATCTAACTTAAGTCGTTACTACCTAAGAGGTTTTAGGCAGCAACGCTGGCCGAACAGGGAGTCAACGAGGAGTTTGTGACGCGTTCCTCGGCCTCGGTTTACGATGGGCCTTAACAGCATCCGCAGCGATTTGAAAGCTGGCATGGATACCAGCACGCTCAATCTTTCTCGTGCTGGGCTGGCGCCGGAGCGATATCACGCGAACCTGCAGAAGCTGCAGCTTCCTCCTGACAGCTCCATGCTCGACTTGACTATACCATTAACTCACGCTACCGGTATTGTTCGTCGGGTCTTTTCTGAGGCGCTGCTACTTTTGCGACTCGCGGTTCGCCTGTGGACGTACCTTGGCGTTGGTAAGCAGCGCTCGGCAATTCAGGTTATTGGTGGTATGGAGAAGGCTCTGGCTGCGTGTGAGTTGCACATTTGTCCACCAGCGTGTACCCTGCTTGGGAAGTGTCACGATGCTAAGGTTGGCACGCAGGACTGGTCACACAGGATGCAGGAAAACGTGTTCTTCAGTCTCACGAGCGTGTACGTTACAGATACGCAAAATGCACCAAAATTTCATGCGCTTTGTGGATTTGGGTCCCCACTTTGGAACACATAGTTCGTCGTGTTGCCCATGATTGCCATGCATCGCGGCGTTTACTCGCAGGATGGAAGTGGTCTGTCCAGCTAATGCGGCTGGTGCTATATGCGGCGTTGCTCTTGCCAGGCTTCCTTCAGGTAGTGTGCCGTGGTAGGGGTCTGAACAGATTTCAGTAGAGCCTTCAACAATTCACACTCCGCCGGGAAATCTGGTTTACTCTGCGCACCACCCAGAGGGCTGTACAGTTGTGCGGGGGAGCTTCATGCATTCAGGATGGCGGGTTGGCGGTCACTTACTCAGTGCGAAGGGTATATTGGCTGGCTGACCCCGGTCGGCATAGCCAAAGCTAGTGTGCCACGGGCCGAGCACAACGTGCGCCACATTGTTCTGAAGTGTGCTTCCAACCTAGTCTAAGCTGATTTACCCCGCGCGCCCTATCTATTGTCTCGCCTTCCCTAGATGATCGTCTTTTACGTCTTCAGTCCACGTGTACGGCGCAGCGTCGTGTACGGCCCCAAGGTGGGTGAAGAGAACACGCCCAAGGGGAAATGCAGCGCTGCCTCCCAAATTCGGGGGCGGCACGGGTATTTATCAGCCTTCAAAAACGACTTTCGGCATAGGGCTGTACTACAAAATTTGTTTGACCCGTCGTGTCACGGTACGACCATGATGACTGAGCAGTCTTCTTCTCTTGCACGCTGCAGCCTCGACAACGCCTGGACTTGTATTTTCCACCAACTCCACATCCGCACGCGACCTACCCCGTCGTCATCTATGTCACAGGTAAGTCGGCAGTGGTTCTGTGTATGGAACTCACAATATGTTTGACGATATCTTTTAGGGCTGGGCTTCGCGGCCATGGTGCCCGAGTCGGTTAGCTGGCTACCGGTCAACAAGCGCGAATGGTATTCATTCTAATTACTACCCATAACGTCTTACGTGCCAGGTGGCGCCTGGACTATTGGCTACAAGGCTTGGGGGGCATTGCTGGCACGGCGGCTCAGCGAACAAGGCGTGCTGGTGGCGTGCCTGGACTACCGCAACTTCCCGCAGGTGGATTTTGAGTGAGCTTAATGAATTAGGCAACAAAGTGGAACGCGTTGAGGGTCTACGCTGGCGGAACCAACCCTAGCTATTTCTGCGCGCACAGCTATCCGTATGCGTAATCACAACGTTGTGCTCCTCTTCTGAGCTCCTCGTCGCTGTTAAGACGGAGACCGTCTGTGACCCTGCCTGGCTGTCCCTGCCCTGCCCAACAGGGTGACGCCCTGGACATGCTTGAGGACGTGAACACGGGCATCGCCTGGGTGCTGTCCCACGTGCACCGCTTGGGGGGCGACCCGGACAGTGTCACGCTGGTGGGGCAGTCGGCGGGGGGCCACCTGGCGGGACTGGCGCTCATCAAGCAGGTGCGCACGCGGACGACTGCGGCAGCTCGAGCGGGTAACGGAACGGTGTGGCTGCGACGCAGCTGGTGGTAAGCCGCATGTCTACACCAATTGAACCCGATTTAAAATTGGAGGTAGCATTAAGCTCGCAATCTCGATGCTTCCCTCGCTCTTGCAGGCCCAGCAGGTCGCTCAAGGTGCCCGTGCCCTGGGCGCTACGCCGTCCTGGTCTCCTGCCAGCCTGAAAGGCTTTGTAGGCGTGTCGGGGGCATACGACCTGGCAGCTTTGGCAGAGCATTTGCACCGTCGCGGTCTGTACAAGAACCTCTTTGACCGCATCATGACCTTGTCGACGGACGCCAGCGATCCGGCGAGAACGACGTTCGATGGCAACCAACCATGCAAGGGCGTGGGTTGCGCAAACGGTCTCGACGCATGTCATATTGTCTGGGATCAGGAATCCAATGGCGACGGCAGCGCTGCCCGCAATGGTGACTGCAACGGGGACTGCAACGGGGATTACAACGGGGCCGTGGCCACACACGATGCGAGCGGGTGCCGGGGCGGCGCGCGTCCAGCCTATGACGCGCTGTCGCCCCTCCAGGCCGCCCGGCAGCTGCCCCCGGGGGCGGCAGGCTTGTTGCCGTACGTGCTGCTGATCCATGGCACGGCGGACAAGACAGTACCAGCGGAGGGCAGCGCCAAGCTGTGCGAGGCGTTACAGGTGCGTACGATGCTGTCAAAGCTTGCCACTGCGTTCGTATTGGCCGCGAGCTCTTGTCTGCGCGTTGGAGCTGTACAGCTGCATGTCGCCTTCCCTGCAGGTCCTGTTACCAACCAACCCATATCCGCCTGTCTCTTCACCCGCCCCACACCGGCCCGCAGTCTGCGGGCACGCCGTACTGCCGCTGCGTGCTGGTCCCCGGCAAGACGCACACCGCTTTCCTGCTGGAGGACCCCATGCGGGGCGGCAGGGACCTGCTCAGCGACACAGTGCTGGGGGCAGTGACGGGAGGCGGTGACTCGGAGAATCACGTGTACGGGACGCTTTGTCCGGGCGTGTTGTGCGACCTTGCGGGCTGGGTATGCCCGTTCTGATGTTGCACGAAACCGCTGGAATGTTTGTGGGGATGCTGGCAGCTGATTCTGGGATCGAGCTTCTGGCATCAGGGTTGAAATGCTGAAGGACCATGGCTTGCGCTAGATGAAGCACAACCATACGCTCGTGTGCGTGTTACCTTTGTATTGGCGTACACATGTGAGCGTACACATGTGATGTTTCAAGCAGTTATCGTGGGCGAAACGATGCGTCCGATAAGAAGCGGTGTTCTGTGTCAAACGGTTTGCTTTTTCCACCTGGGAACATAGCTCCAAGCGACGCATCCACGCGCATTGCAGGACTTGCGCACGCAGTCGGAGTTTCAAATGGGCCTTAGTGGCGCACAGGTTGTCACGGAGGGATGGGGTTGGGATGCGGCTGTCCAACTTGGATGGTAGTGCGTGGTATCGTTGTGGTGACATAGAAGGCGTCCTCGTTATCTACGGTGACAGACGGTAATGACGGTGGGCATGCGCAGAATGGTTGGTGGAATACATTCGACAGTCTCGTCGATGAGAGAAGGACACGTAGCGAAATGCAGTACGGGCCGTCCGCGTTAAGTGCAGACCACTGCTGCGGATCACGTTACGACTATGGGTACCCGTAGGGTTGTACCTAAGTCTACGCGCAACGCCCGCTATATGGGCCCTGCTTAGTTGCCGCGTAACTGTACGTTTCAATGGCCGGTAAACTCTTGCCGTTGCACTCTTGGGTTTCGTGCTATTTTTCTGCCCCTACATCTTTCCTTCGCCCCTTCTGTTTTTCTTTTTAGCTAGGGTTTTTTTCGAAATGTCTGACTTCTTGTATACCCGTTTCATGTGCCGTGGCTTGCTTGCGTTTGGTTATATGGTACACAGTTTTAAGGAAGGTAGAAAGGGGGTGGTGTGTGTCATTGACAGATCCGTGACTACTAAGAGGACAACTGAGCCATACGGCGTGTGGGTTGGAAGCTTTGGCACAGTTTTACTTGCAGGATGACGTGATTGGAACCGATCGAAAATGTGATGCTGAATCCGTGGGGCTCCATGCACATATGAAACCGACGGGAGATGGAGAGGGGAAATGACGTGGGCTACATGTCTCTGCGAGTTGATGCAGACGACTGTAACATGCCGATTGCCAAACATGATGCGTGCTTGTCTGTTTGCAAGTATGTCTTGACAGCGTCAAGGATACATGCACAAAATTTGTTTCCCTCACAGATAATACAAACCGGTAGAGATAGGTACCTGCACGATTGCTATGTATGCACCGTGTAAACAACAAGAAATACATTCAAAAAATCTGGAAAATTAGACTAGAAGTGGCAGCATTACAACGCCAAATGATGATTGCAACTGGCAACTGTGCGTGTGTCAACCGTTGACGAGCCGAGGTACATCTTACGTGGATCCCACTCGGCGTGAAATCATAGGTCGGCAACCCCAATGTTGTTTGTAGTGTAAGGCCGACATAGAGCGCGGCTGCGCTGTGACGACAAGAAGAGCACAGTACCGTATACTCCATTATACTCCGACACTCTTGTCGTCATTCCGGGACTGCTCATCAAAATGGCAGCAAATGCAATTTTGAAGGGCAAAGCTGCCCTTGTAACTGGCTCTACACAAGGCATTGGCCTTGCCATGCTCAAAGCCCTCGCTGCCGCTGGTTGTAACGTCACCATGCACGGGATTCCACATGATGTTGACAAGATTCAAGGGCTATGTAAACAAATTTCCGTGGACAACAACGTTGAGGTGTCCTTTTCTGGCGCTGACCTACTGAAACCCGCACAAATTCGCGACATGGTGCGGGCAACGCATTCGACATTCGGCAGGTAGGGGGGATGCATCCAGAGCTGTGATGCCTGCTGTGATGTTTAAAGTATGTCATGATCACCAAGCTTCCGCAAATAGGATGCAGCTACGGGAACCTGGCCCCCCGCTCGTACCGTCCCCCTAGCGTGTCCTTACCTCGTGCAACTGGAGACAAGGCGCCCACGTCTTTCTACCGCAATGTGCGATACGTGCCTTTCCCGGCAGACTCGACATCCTTGTGAACAACGCCGGCATCCAGTACGTGGCGCCCGTACAGGACTTGCCTGACGACAAGTGGGATGCCATTCTGGGCGTCTGCCTCTCCGCCACCTTCCACGCCACCAAGGCGGCGCTCCCGTACATGCTTGAACAGGTGGTTCCCTTAATGCTTGGGGTCCGCTGTAGCATCCTTTCATCTCTATTTTTAAATGATTCATCCAGGTGGTGAACTTTACAAATCAGATCTGGTGACTCCGTGTTAAGGCCATGGTCAGAGTCGATGGTAGACCCAGCGCGTCACGGACTGCGCGAGGTTGCAACTCCGAGCCCCAACATGCCTTCGACTGAAAGGGCTGCGACACCTGGCCAGTCACAACGTGCATCGCAGTAATCAGGGCCGTTCCTACATGCCAGCGAGACATTGTCGACCCGCGGCGCACACCTGCCCGACGGGCACTGCCCGTGTGTCGGTCGGATCCCTGCACATGCGTCCCTGCCTACGCTCGACACGGTCCATGCGGGGCTTGTCCCCCTCGTTTCCAACCTCGGCTTCTCCCCATGGTGATGTATCCACCGGCCTCCACGTCCCGCCGCTGTGCGCTTCCTTCAGGGCTGGGGCCGCGTCATCAACACGGGCTCCATGCACGCCCTGGTGGCGTCGCCCTTCAAGTCCGCCTACAACGCAGCCAAGCACGGCGTCGCCGGCTTCACCAAGACCGTGGCACTCGAGGTGGGAAGTCCTGCGTGTGGGGGGAGTCGCCTTGCGGACACGGCGGGGTGGTGAGGGCGCCACGCGGGGGCAACGCCGGCAGCTGTGTGGCTCGCTGCGCCGACGATCTCGCTGATCGACACAGTCGGTACCCAAGCAGCGCCTGACGTGTGGAGGTATGCACTGCACGGGTTTGGACCGTCGCGCCCCGTCGCCTCCTTGGACGTGGGCCACGGTGCCGTGCCCCCGCCGACCCCTTCAGGAGCGAACCTCCAACAACCGGGTGCCTATATGTTCCCTGCCTGCCTGTTCCTGCTCGGCTCCCATCTGCTGCCGCAAACCCCTCCAGGTGGCCACCAAGAACATCACCGTCAACGCCATCTGTCCCGGCTACACGGACACGGATCTCGTCAGAAACCAGGTACGACAGGCCCTCCGCACAAGCACTTGTGGAGAACCTGAAATGAACTTGGGGTAATCCTGCGGAATACCTAGGAGAACGTTAGGAGAGTCAGGATGCCGCGGCTATCAGCGTCGCCAGCCTATCCCGCGTAGCTGTTGTGCCTTGTTCCACGTCGGCGATGCCTCCCGCCCCCTGCCGTGTCGTGACTGCCTCCTGTCCGGCGCTGCCCCGTTCGCCTCGTGCGAATCCCTCAGATCGCCGACACGGCCCGCATCCGGGGTATCCCGGTCGAGTCCGTGATTCGGGACGTCCTACTGGCGGACCAGCCCAGCAAGAAGTTCGTTAAGCCGGAGGTGGGTGCCTGGGTGGCTGCCGCTGATATCCGACTCGAGCCCTGATCGCATGATGTTTGGTCCATCCTACGCGTCTATGCTTTGCGCAGCAGAGGTAATGCCTCTTGACATGGCACGGTGTCGGTTGCGGCCGATGCGTCAGAGCAGCAGCTGTGGCTTGACGGCGCGATGCGTGGGGTATGCCGTCGTCGGAGCAGCCGCGGCGATCCCGCTTTTGGCACCTGTCGTTGAAAGTCGTTGGAGTCCATGGCTGATTGCAGCGCACGCTCATCCAAATAGATTTGACTCCTCGTTCTGCGTGTTCCACCACCCCGCCCCGGCCAACCATCACACCCATACTCACACGCACACCCACACCCACTTCTTCACATGTCCTCTAGGTCGGTATCATTAATATAAATTCGGTTCGGGTACTGCTGGGTCGCCCATTTCCTGCCGGGTCTTGTTTTGTTCTGCAACTTCTGTCGATGGTGGCGCGGCTGCCTTGTTACTGTTTTCATGTTTTTCAGTTCGCAGGTTATTATGGTAAGTATATTTGAGGCTGGTTTGGGTCGGGCAGGTTGCATTTCTAAGCACACCCTCACCCACACGCGCACGCACACGCACACCCATACCCACGGGGTCCGCTGTAACCCATGACCCACGGGGTCCGCTGTAGTATCCTTAATAATACCCACAAGCACATCAACGCCAATACCCAAACCAACACCCACACCAACGCCAATACCCAAACCCATACCCACACGCACCCCATACCCACACGCACACCCACAACTACAACCACACCCACACCAACACCCACACCTGCACACGCCCACAGGACATCGGCGCCCTTGTCGTGCACCTGTGCGGCCCCAACTCGGACTCCTTCACTGGGGCCTGCCTGTCCATCGATGGCGGCTGGGTGGCTCGCTGAGCGTTTGGGAGCGGTGGTGTCCTGCCTGCTGGTACCAGAGCGAGTCTGTCCCGCGAGGCCGTGGCCCCGCAACCGCTGCTCGCGACAGCCGCACATCACCGGGTTGTGGCGGGTAGTGCCGGGTAGTGGCGGGTAGTGCCGGGTAGTGGCGGGTAGTGCCGGGTCTCGCGGCGATTGCGGATGTTGGAGGCGGCGGCGCACTGTGAGGCGACTAAGCTCTATTCTCGGGTTGGGTTCACTGAACCAGGGGCGGGTGGAAATGGATTTAGGGGATACCGGAGATGGGCACGAGGCATGATTGGCAGGCGGGACTGGGTCGCTAGATTCGGCAATTATTATGCTTGTCAACACCCATTTAGGGCTGTAAGCAATTTCTGATTCCAGCGCTAGCGGCGGATAAGCTAGGCAACCTGGCGGACGCTACGCTGTGGGAGACGGTGCTAACATCTTATAAGGTCCGTGTGAAGTGGCGTTGGTGGCGCTATGGAGGTCTGCAGCCCTGGTGCTGCCGTCGGTGTGACATTGCGGCAGACGGTCGGTGCTCTGTGAAAAGAATGCAATCCAGGACTGTCTTCCTCTGTTCTCTAATTCAAATGTAGGAGGGTGCGTGTGCGCCGCGCCGCACTGCCGTGTTTGCAGGTGTGGTTGTTTCCGCCAGGAGAGGGTCCGGACAGATGTGCCACAAATGCTTGTCGGTAATGTGCGCTGTGAGATGGCGACAGCCGGTTGCCAATAATCGCTGTTACGATCCGGTGCGGACAGACTGTGAGATGTGACCCCGCCTCCAGCGGCTAGCACAGGAGAACATTCAAAGCCGGCTCGTCCCAACCGTGGGGGATCGGTCGGCAGCATGCAGGTCAGGACATGTCGATGTCCGGCATTGACTTCCTCTTGTGAATCATGTGGATTGTTCACCGACATGGTCATGTGCGCCGCACCCATCAGTGAGGATGTTGGTACGGCACTCCACCGGATGTGTGGTACGCGACTGAGGAGGATGGCAACGGCTCCGACAGTAGACATGCGTATCATCATATGACCCGGGCTGACATTGCGCTGGGCATTGGTTAGCTGTTCTCGGTGGACGGAACAAAAGCATATTGCACCTGGAAACTTGCGGTTGCAGATAAAAACTACTTTCTGTTTGGACATGAATCATGCAATATGTCATATTCCGGTGAACAGGTGGCATGTTGAAAGTTTTCAGGATGGCTGATGGTCCAGACGCATCGTTGTCAGGGCATTGGTTGGAACATAGTTGGGTGCAGCCTAGTGCAGCGGAGGGGCCCCTGCAGCACCCTGCCCGCCCCGCCTTATTCCTCTGCGGGCACAACCGGTGAGCTTGTAGCCTAGCGGCGTTGGCCGAATGCATCGCCGCGACAATATGGAGCCAGCTTGCGCGGTGTGCTGCACTTACAAGCGATATGGACGCATAACACCCTCAGCGCTATACAGAATGCAATACAAAGGGAAACATGGGCTTTGGGTGTCTTCTGGCTTTGCAAATGAGAAATGTTGCGAATCTCACATCGTTACGGATAACGGAAAACGGATTCGGTAGCTTCCCCTTGGAAGTTAGAACTGTACAGTTGTCGTAGGGAATGAGGTATTTGGACGTTGACTGTTCGCATAAGTAAGTCTTCAACGCCGGCGCCAAATGAAATCCTCGAATGAAATGTCAAAGGCAGTCGGGCTGAACGCTGCCTTGCACAGTGATCTCAGTTTTCAAAATATTTAATTCATGAGCTACTCAATACCAGCAGAGGCCTGTTGCATGGTTAATCCTTCCATCCCACGCGACGAAGAAGCTGCACACCTCCGCGCGCCCATCCTCGCCGATAGCTGCCCAGACAACGCAGTGAAGCTGAAACGCTCGTGCATTGCAAGCCTTTTCCGATGGCCTTGTCGACTATGTGTGTATATCGGAAGCATGCTGGCTGTTGGTAGGTTCCCTGCGCGTCTCCCATCCGGGAACAGCGGCTCGTCACCCCGCTTCCAGCACCCAGCGCATTAACGACCGCTTGTCAAATATGGGATTATGTGACATCGCCTGGCATCTCAACCACTTCGTTTTTCATGTCTCACACCCAACCAACGGCCATTCTGCCAGTCAGACCCACCAGGTGTTTCAACAGGCAGCACCATTCCGCACCCTCCCCACCCCTTCTCTGTCCTTATCCTCTCCCCCCGTGCTCCACTCTTGTTATCGCAACCGCAGTCCTCAAGCTGGTGTTCATCGTGATGTCTTTGATGCTTTACAGCCTGTTGCTGATGCCGGGGTTCATGCGGGTGCGTTGAGCGGCACGATCTGGTTATGAATGCGGGTGGCAATGGGCGGACCTCCACAGCTTCACCCACTGCCTCCACATCTTCAAACACCCCAAGTGGCGTGCTGGATCACCCTCGCGCAACTTCTGGGTCGGGGACCGTGTTTTGTTTCATGGTTGCAACGGCGCTCTGCCTGCCTGTCGAGTCCAGGGATGGGCTTGGCGCTGCTGAATTACGGAATGCGTCCAGCGGCAACCGCCTCTTGAGTTCTCCGGTGCGAAGCCTCGGGTCAGGCTAGAATGGGAATGGACGGAAGTCGGTCGGTCGGCCGGCCGTCCTGTCCCGGCGCCCGAGCCCAGGAAGTGTGCTGCAGGGCAAGTACGGCTGGTTGCCCAGCTCTTGGATGTCGGATGTGGACACTGCCGCGGCTGCAGAAAGTGTCATTCCCCGCTGCGGCCTCAATCAACTCGTCCCTCTGTACCACGCCTTGGCGCCTTTTCCCTTCCTTTCCCCGCAGATGATAGTTTACTATTTCTGGAGCAAGAACGTGGTGCGTGGCATCTTGTACGGCGGCAAGGTACGATATACCTCACATGTACAGAAAAGCAACAGCAAGGCCCTTCTGGTCTTCCCGGCTGGAGGGCGGGCGGGTGTACGATACGCGAGCGGCCTGCTCATCGTCCACCTGGGGGCCCTGTCGTCGCAGCGTCCTCGTACCTAACCCTCAGACAGTCCTGTCAGCACCTTTTCTGTGCGATGTGCCAGAAGGCAAAGACCTCCTCTCGCTGGCGCCCCCGGTCCAATCTCCACGTCAATTAAGACAGCGACACCGCCCTCCCCCCTCATATCGCACTGCAGCCGCGTCAGCGACTGGACCTGTACTTCCCTCCCGACGCCCGCGACGGCGCCCAGTACCCGGTCGTCATCTACGTCACAGGTTCGTTGGGCGTTTTCCGTTTCCGTTGCGGCCCCAGGAGAGACATTTCCGGTCATTTTCGGCCACCCCATCAAAGGCGGACCCTGAGAAGCGGTCGTCGCACCCCCGCCGGGCCACCGCGACCGCAGGCGGCGCCTGGACCATCGGGTACCGGGCCTGGGGAGCGCTGCTGGGCCGGCGGCTCAGCGAACAAGGCGTGCTGGTGGCGTGCCTGGACTACCGTAACTTCCCGCAGGTGCCGTAGCCTTCGGGCGCAGCCCGATGGGCGGGATAGCCCTAGACCCCACCTTGCTTGTCATGTCCGCAGTCTCATCCTATCCTCCCCCCCCCAGCGGCCGCTGCGACACCCCTCGCCGCTGCGATCAGCCTGGTCACCTAATACCAGTGCTTCCGCCTCGCGACTCAGTCCCGACCGTCCTGTCCCGCCTGGTGACCTTCGGCCTGCGGGGTGACGCTCTGTACCGTATAGCTCTCCGTCTGTGAACCTCCCTGCCTGCCTGGCTGTCCCTGCCCTGCCCAACAGGGTGACGCCCTGGACATGCTTGAGGACGTGAACACGGGCATCGCCTGGGTGCTGTCCCACGTGCACCGCTTGGGGGGCGACTCGGACAGTGTCACACTGGTGGGGCAGTCGGCGGGGGGCCACCTGGCGGGACTGGCGCTCATCAAGCAGGTGCGCTGAGCAGCCCGTCCGTCCGTCCGTCCGTCTGTCTGTTCGTCCTTCGACGGGCTTGTTACCGAGCCCCATAGTGCTGATGCCGATGCTTCGCGGACCGACATGCGGCTGATGTACGGTGTACGGAAACTTGGGTTGCCAGATCTTGGTCCGCGCTGTTACGGGCCGAGCCCCGCGGCCCTGGGGTTGATACCCACGGGCGTGCTTGCCGCGCCGCCCGGTGCGGGAGTGCGGCTGTCGGCTGTGGCGCTTGCCTGGGGCGCGGCCGTCGCCCGGTAGGTCCACGCGCCGGCGCCCGGTAGGGGGGCATTGCTCCGGATTAGTTAATCAGCCAGTGCTGATGTGAAGGGCTGCCTCAGAGTGACTTCCGTCACCGGCTCGTACCGCCCGGCGGGGTGATCTCTGACCTGGCGCTGCTGCAGGCGGAGCATCTCGCCGCGGGCGCGCCGGCGCTCGGCGCCTCCCCCGCCTGGCTGCCGACCCGCTTGCGTGCCTTCGTGGGCGTGTCGGGCGCCTTCGACCTGGTGGGGCTGGCGGCCCATCGCGGCGGCCACTTTCGGGGGCTGCTGGATCGGATCTTCTTGCTGCCGGAGGGGATGGGAGAGGTCAACGTGGAAAGCCGAGGCGAGGCTCACGTGGCCGGTGTGGCCGGGAGGACGGAGAATGGATGCGGTGTGGTCAGTGGAGGTCAAGCCAACAGCGCCGGAGTCAGAGGCGACGGGCGGGGGGACAGCGGCGGCGAGGCGGTCCCCGTTTGTGGTGCTGGCGCGGCGGCGGCCGCTGTCCTGGACGACCTGCAGGCAGATCTGGTTTCGGAGGGTGAAGTGGCCACGGAGGGTCAGCAGCAAGGTCAGCCACAGGTGGCCGATCTGGGTCGGAGCCGGCCGGCGTTATCGCGCCTTGGAGGAGGAGAGAATGTCGCCGGAGGGGCAGCAGCAGCAGCAGGAGGAGGGCAATGTGCGGAGGGAGCATGTCTGAAGGATGCTGCAGCGGCCAACGGCGCGTGTTCGACGCAACGTCCGCAACGGAATGAGCAACAGCGGCGCTGGAAGTCGAACGTGCCGCCGCAGCGAGCACAGCGGGGCAAGCGTCCAGCCTATGATGCGCTGTCGCCCCTCCAAGCCGCCCGGCGGCTGTCCCCGGGGGCGGCAGGCTTGCTGCCGTACGTGCTGCTGATCCATGGTACGGCGGACAAGACAGTACCAGCGGAGGGCAGTGCCAAGCTGTGCGAGGCGCTTCAGGTGCGTACGATACTGTCAAACGGAACAGTGAACTTGCCACTGCGTTCGTATTGGCCGCGAGCTCTTGTCTGCGCGTTGGAGCTGAGCAGCTGCATGTCGCCTTCCACGGCGTCCAGTTTCCAACCAACCCATCGCCTCCTGTCCCCTCCCTTGCCTCCACCCGCCCCACACCGGCCCGCAGTCTGCGGGTGCGCCGTACTGCCGCTGCGTGCTGGTCCCCGGCAAGACGCACACCGCCTTCCTGCTGGAGGACCCCATGCGGGGCGGCAGGGACCTGCTCAGCGACACGGTGCTGGGGGCGGTGACGGGAGGCCCCGTCCCCGGCCCCGTCCCAGCCGGCGCAGGCGCCGGGGGCGATGTGGAGTCCGGCGCAATGGGCCAGGCCGGGGTGGTGGTGCTGGGTACGGGTGCCAGTGGCGAGGGGGATGCGGACGGGGCTGCAGCCGGCAGGCGGGTGTACGGCGGGATGTGTCCGGGCTGGCTGTGTGACCTGGCCGGGCGGGTGTGTCCCTTTTGAGGGTGAAGGCGGAGCGGGCAGGAAATGGGAGGAGCGGAGGGTGATCGGGCTCCAGAAAAGGGGGGAGCGGCAGGATAGGGGCCTTCAGATTCAGGGCCGGGAAGGTCGCCCATCAGATGCCCAGCACGATCTGTGGGTATCCGTGAGCACCACAGCTGGGATGAGGTTGTGTGGTGATCCGGGAATGCGGCAGAGTCAGCGACAGGAATCCCCTGGAGGTGAACCATGAACCAGTGATGCGGAAGGCTCTGGGTACGTATGGCCTTACCCAGCGGTATGGGCGCGTCTGTTGGATATATATAACATTATATACTTCTATCTCCGTTTATAGCGCGTTTGCATGCATAGCTGAGGGCATTCTGCATGTGCTGCACCAAGCAGTAAGGGCGGAGGTTTAATGGTTGCAACGCTCGTAGCCTTTCGTGCCTTCACACGGGATATACCGGTATACGGGCGCGGCTCGGGTGACCTCTGGAACCTGTACTGCACAAGCGTGCTTCACAGCACGACGAAGCCACTTGCGCCATGCTGGCATCTGATACGGCGTACGTGTGGTCTGCGTTTCCTATGTAACATTCAGATATCCATCTGGGATGTCCTGCAGTATTCACTGTCAGACGTTCTGGGACAGGCAGGCCCGGGTGGTATTATCCCTCCCAGCGCGGGCTAGTGCTGCAGCCGGGCTTGTGCTGGTACGACCAGTGCTCGTGTGGGTTGTGCGAGTTCTTGTTTGGTATGATTTCGTCAGTGGTTCAGGCGTCAAGATGTCCCACGGAGATGGCGTTGACGATGACGCGGATGTGATGAACGAGCCAAACCCCACAGCGCGGTGGCGGATGGCATCCTTCGCTCCTACATTCGGTCCCTTGAGAGCTTGCGACCCAAGAGGGTTTAGGAGTGTTGATGTTCTGAGGCTTCGCAGGCTGCTGCCACTCACCCCCTTGTAGCACGGAGTTCAAGAACACTCCTGACACGACTGCCAGTCACCCCCGTCCCCCTCCCCACATCCCAAAATCACTCGTTCATGGTACTCAAGGTGTTACCAAAGTAAAAGCCCCTCCGCGCCGAATACCAAAATTAAACCCTCCAGCGGCCACAGAGGGCCCTATGTGCTTTTAACGCCTGAATGAAGGCCCAAGTAGGCAGACCGCGAGGAGGTCACACCGCACAGACCCGCGATCAAGGCTAGTGGGGTACCTTGCCTTGCCCGCTTGCTGACCTCCTGCCCCACGAAGACAGGGCTGCGAGGTAGGTGCGGCAGCCCCCAAGCCACGGCACTCGCGCGGGCCCCAGCACCCACCAAGGCGGGCCGAAGCGGCCGCATGCTTTCCGCTACCCATACCGCCCTAGAGACCCTACAGACCCCATTCCCACCTTCGCCGCCCTAATCAGCACCGGACATCGCCGTCGCATCCACCTCCCCGACGTCGCCCCAGCCCGGCCGCCGCCGGCCCCGAGGCGAGCGACGCGACGCAGTCTCCGTCCCACACATCGTCCTGCCTCTGCCTGGCGACGGATCAATGCCTGAATGACTATCGACTGCCTATTTCTTGCGGGCCCTTGACCCCGGGCCTTTCATTGCCCCCACCCGCCCGCCGCCCCTCCCCTTCGGCCGTGTGCCCAAACTCGCCTGCAGGACAGCACCTGTGCCGCCCCCCAACATTTCGGACCATACACCTCCCGCCAAGTCGGGCGCTGTAAGGGCCTTGCGCCGGCCTCACCGGTTCCAGCGTAAAGGAGGCGCAGCGGGGCAGTGGGGGGGGGGCGCGGTCAAGGATCACGCTGGATAGACATCTGAAACCCCTTGCGTTGGGCCCGCGCCTCAAGCGGCCCCCAAGTGGGCGACCGAAGGAGGCGACTGCCTGTAACCCCGCCCCTGGCCACCGCCGCTCCTTCGGCGCCCTGTCTTCTCACGTCCCTGGTCCAGCAGTATCGAGTTCAGCATTTACGCGCCTCAATTCGCGGACAAATCAATGGACAGTCTATCCGTTGCCGTACGCCCTCGCGAGGAACCTTCTCGGACTCTTGAGGTCTTGAGAATCATGCTCCTCAGCGAATAAAATTCCGCTAGGGAAGTCACCACCGTGCCGCGTCATGACCGTACATCGTCGATAGTACATTGTCAGTACTGTGTTCGCCACCCACATGGCAGCTGCCCAGGGTTCACCCCTAACACATTGACACACTTGCCCGACAACTCCTTTGCGCCCCGCCCCGCGCGACCCCGACCAGCGCTTCTCTCATTGCTGCCGTACTTAATCCCCGCCCAACACAGGCAAGACACGCACCTGGTGACACACGCGGACACATTCCACCCTCGACCCGTCAGAGCCACCGGCTTTCTGGGCAAAATCGCTCGACACACGTTAAGGGATAGAGTTCAACTCACGTCCAGAAGAAGAGAAAAACGAAAATGGAGAAGAAGAAGAAGAAGAAGACGGAGAAGCAGAAGAAGAAGAAGAAGAAGAAGAAGAAGAAGAAGAAGAAGAAGAAGAGAAGGAAGAAAGACAAGAAAGAAGACAGTCGGCCTGCCCCTGCCCCCGCGCGCCAACGCCATGGCTCACCGTCCGCCACCTCCCCGCCGCACGTTGTGCTGGACTTGTGCCCTAGCTCTTGGTACAACCATACGATTTCCAGGGTCCACACAAATCAATAATTTGCAGTGTGCAGATCGCGACCACTTTCCAGCTCATCGCGAGATTACAACCCCCCTGCCCCCTCCGGCCCCCCCCCCCACACACACAAACACACACATGCACAGCATGAGCACATGCACATGCACTGCACTGCACAAGCTCTCCTGGACTCCCCCCCTTCGGAACACGCAGTGTGTCTGGATGCAGCGACCCAGCGGCCTCCTGGTTCCACCGCGCACTCGGGGCCCGGGCGGATAAGGCCTCGAGCGCATAAGGTCCCAATCTGATACCTAATCAGGCCCCAAGCTGGTAGGGCCCCCGGCCGGCACACCTCGGGTGCCGCCGAGAAGGCACTCCCCCCTGGGCAGCTCATCAGTCGTCACGTCACTCCCCAGTCCCCACGGCGCAGCCCAGGGGCAGCTCGTGTCGCTCGCTCAGCGTCTGTTCGGCCGCTGTCTGGTGCCGCTAATAATCGTGTCGTCGCTGTGGTCCAGGCACAGACGAGCACGGGGAGCGACCCGGAGCAGGGGACTCGCTTGGCGGGGTAGCACCGCCTGCCTCTTCGCGCGCGCTGCTCACGGCTGGTGGGTAGGGGCCCACGCGAAGCGTCTCACAAGGCGAAGCCCAGAAGCCGACATCGCGCACGGCGTGGAAGAAACCAGCGATGACCGCAAGGGTAAGGCCCAAGATGCCGGCACCGCCACGGCGGTCGGCGGGTCCCGCCGCCCGCGCCCCCGCGGCGCGCGCTCCTCAGCTTGCCCAGTCAACGCTCCCGCCTCTTCAATCGTCATCGTCCCAGTCCTCCTCGACCCAGTTACTGTCGTCGGGCCGGGCGTTCGGGTCATGTACGACGTTGGACCGGAAAGGTGGCGAGGCCGGCTCGGGCACCCGCGGCGCCCGCTCGTCGCCACCGAGGTCGAGCTTGTGTCGGCCGGCGGGCGCGCCGGCGCCTCCGCCGCTGCTGGCGCCGCCGCGGCCGCCACCGAGCGAGCCGCTTGCCCTGACAGGCGGATGCGCTGGTGCCATGGATGACGCACGCCCTTCGTTTGAAACGCGCCCGCGGCCCCGGCCGGCCGCTGGCGCCGGCGCGTGTGCCCTGCTCGACGGCGGTGCCGCCGCCGCCGCAGCACCTGGCCGGGTACTGCTGGACGTCGCCGCCGCCGCCGCCGCCGCGGCTGGCCGACCTGTTGACGGCGGTGGTCCGGGAATCCGCCGCTGCGCTGGCGCCGCTGGCGCCGCCGCCTTCGGCGGCGGCTGCCGTGCCGTGGGCGCAGCAGGAGCCCGTGGCGACGGAGCCGCCGCCGCCGCCGCCGCCGCCGCTGGCGACGGCCGACCCTGTGGCGGCGGCGCTGCGCCTCTCCGAGGCGGCGGTTCTTCTTTGGACTCCCCATCCTCCTCTTCATCGGAATCCCAGTTGTCTTCCAAATGGTCGGTGCCGGCGGCATGCTTGGCAAGAACCACCTCTTTATCTTCCTCCTCTTCCTCCTCCTTCCATTGCTGCTGCCGCCGCTGCGGTTGCTGCTGCTGTTGTTGTCTTCCTGCCGGCACCGGAGGTGGCGGCGGCAGTCCTCGGCCCTTCGCCGCGGATCCCGCCGCCGCGGACGGCGAGGGTGCAGCCGGCGGGCGGCCGGCCCCGCTGCTGCGGTCTTGGCTGGCGCGCGGAGCCCCAACGGCGGCCGGCGGCGGCTGAACCGGGCTGTCCTCATCCATCGATCCGCGCCGCGGCTTCGCCCAGTTTCCCATCGCGTCCTCCCCGGGCGCTGCCGCCGCGGCGGCGGCAGCGCCGTCGTTGGAGCTGCCGCCCCGCATAGACCCGTTGCGTCCGGTACCCGACCCGGCGGCCGCGGCCGGGGCAGAGCGCTCTGTAGTCCAGGCGTTGCCGCCGGCGCCACTGCCGCCGGCGCCGCTCCCGCGGCCCGCCGCCGGCCCCTGCTTCTTCTTGTCCCCCTCCTCCCCCTCATCGTCACTGCTGTCCCAGTCATCGTCCTCCCACTCCTCCGGTCGGCCTTCCGTGGGTGCCGGCCCCGCGGCCGCGCCCTCAGTCCTGCCGCCTTTCCCGCCCGCGCTGCTGGACCGGTTCGTGCCCTGGGCCGCGCTCGCCTGCCCGCCGCTCTGACCGACTTGAGGACCCCCCAGCGACAACCGCTCCGAGCTCTCCCGCGGCTGCCGCTTCACCGGCTGCGCCCCCGCGGCGCCGCTGCCGGCGGCCGCTGCAGTGCCCTGACGGACCGCTGGGGGGTCCCCTCCGAGCTGCAGCTTCTCCCCGCGCGGGGCCGGCGGCGGAATCCCAGGACCTGAGCCGCGGGCCGTTGCGCCGGCGGCGGCGGCACCGGCGGCGGAGGCGGCGCCACGGCCGCCGCCTGGTCCGCCCTGGCTGGTGTTGAGCATCAGCCGTTCACCCGAGGGCTGCCGCGCGTTGCCGGCGGCGCCATCACTGCCCACTGAGGCCGGACCCGCGGACGGGTGCTGGTGCTGGTGTTGCTGCTGCTGGTGCTGCTGTTCGGCCTGTCGCCGTTGATGCTGCTGGTCCTGCTGCCGCTGCTGCTGCTGCTGCCGCTCAGCTTCGTCCTCGTCCTCTGCGGGTGGGTGGGTTGAGTTAAACCCCATGGCCGGTCACGAACTGGGTAGGGCCAGAGAGCTGTGGACAGGACCACGACGACTCCGCCGGCAGTCCACACGGCCCGCCATCCGCACCACCCACACGACGCGCCGCCCCGCCCCGCCGCCCTCCCGGCCTGCAGCACCCCACTGGCCAGCAACCCGTGACCAGGGGCCGGCAGCGTCTGCCCATTCCTGCCGTCCAGCATCTGGCGTGAAATACCGTTGCGCCTCCCTCACAAAGCGCCCCTCTGCCCCGCCGCCCCTGGATCCCTCGCTTACCTTCATCCTGCCACCGGCTGCGCGGCTTGGCGGGCTGCACCGGATGTGACTCCGCGTCCTCCTCCTCCTCCTCCTCGTCTTGCTGCTGCTGCTGTAGCCGCTGCTGCTGCTGCGCCGCCCCCATCTTCTTCCGCGAGGGTGTGGATATCATCATGGTGCCCATGCGTGGATTCGCCAGCAGGGACCTGCGGGATGGGTCCCACAGGGTCCGGTCAGCGTCCCACAGGTCCGTCCCACAGAATTCGACAGGTGTCCCACCGAGTTCGAACAGATCAGTGTGCCAGCCGTGTCGGGGGGAATGATGAGGTGCACATCACATGCTTACATCCAGTGCGCGGGGTTAGGGGTTGCAGTTCGCGGGGTTAGGGGTTGCAAGAGGAGTTCTGCCAACTGACGGTTTTGGTGCTGCCGAAAGGAGACAGCTGTGGACCACGGCGGCGTAATTGGTCTTTTCCCTTCACGCCGCGTTTGTCGACGACGCCGGCGCAAGGCGAGGTTACGGCCGCCTGCGTCGGGCGCTGTGGCGCGGTTCGGGTCCCAGCGTGGCGGGAATTCGGCGGCCGCTTCTTCGACCGCATAAAACACAACGCGGCATGCGAGTTGCGGAGGGGCAACCGTGTAAGTAGCACGCCAACAGCCGCGCGACGTATCCCAACCGGAACCAGATGGAGCCTGCAGCCCCTGCGACCAATCCATTTCTTGTATCTGTCTGGCCCAGGCCCATACCTGGGCGACGGTGGCCGGTTGCTAGCCGCGCTACCTTCCGGCGCCTGACCGGCGCCCAACGGCACCGGGTGCAGTTCCCCCAACGCCTTGGGACCCGGTTTTCTGGCGGTGGCGGCGCCGCTGGCCGGCGGGTCATCGTCGCTGTCCTCCTCCAGAGCCGTCAGAATCTGCTGCTTCGTGTGCTCCTGCACCACAGGACAGGAGCAGCAACACAGAGGGCAACCCCGCCGGACTTGGTGGCGGCATTTGGCTCGAGTTGCCCCCACGGGTGCCCCGAGTCGCGTAGCTGACAGCCGTTGTGTGCACTTCACGGAGTCAAAAAGGTACCGGCTGTCCTCGGCACCGTTAGCGCGGTGGCGGCGGTCACCCATGCAACGGGTGACCGTTCGCACAGCTTCTCGTCGCGCGGCGTACCTTGAGGGTCTCCAGCTGCTTCGCCTGCGGGGTGTTGTTGCCGTCGAGCTTCTTCTGCCGAGCGTCTTTGATGGCTTCGTACCATCGCTCGTGCTCCTTGTGAGATTCCGCCTTGACCCGAAGCACGCGCTCGGGAAACTTCATCTGTGGGAAGCGGGGCAGCGGGGCAGCGGGGCGGCCAGCCTTGGGTGAGCGACACCAAGGGCTGCCGTGCGGTCGCTACCTACGCGATGCTCATCATCACAGTGCATTGCTCGCAAGCTGGTAGTGTGATGCTGAAATAGCGCAGGCTTGGGTCCCATCGGTGCTGCCCTGGCGCCAGCGCAACACGGCCTCCGACCAACTATGTTCATCTTAAATGACCCACCTCCAGTTTGCAGTCTTCAAGCTTCTTGATATATTTAAGTTCGTGAATAGCAAAAACCTCGATGTCACCACCACCATCCTTCAACTCGCGAGGGTCCTTGGCATACGCCAAAGTGTCGGCTGTCAACTCAAAGTATCTTCGTTGATATTTGCTCCCCTGTGCAAATCAATGGCCTCGCAATTAATATAATAGGCCTTCCGAAGCTTTCCGTCAGTGCAACCCCCACCAAGAAGTTTCGCCTGTCTTCTCTTTTCTTCTTGAGAAGATACCCATCCGCTATGATGGCTGATACCATTGGAAAGCACTTCTTTCAAAGATACTCGAAACGACAGGGCGTAGCGTTCGTCGTGATTTAGTTTTACAATTGCAAGGATAATTGATCGTGGTGAGTTAATCTAAGTTGTGAACAAACACAAGAAATGTGTCCACAAGAACGTACACATCCTGAACCGTACGACTCCCTCCTGTCAAAACCACGAAGACAGTGGGAATTATGAGTATTGCTCTTGGTAATGCGTGTCCACATCGCAGGACAGACCGTCATTGCAATCGCTCACACCAAGTTATTTCCTTGCGGGAAGGTATTTCGCTATTTCCTTGCTAGCATGAATGCTAGCAGCACCATCCAGGAATATGCGTAGGAATACGCGGCACCCAGATAGCAGTGAGGACCCTAGTTGTCGGCGCTACGCACGCTGCGGGCTGCACCTTTGACAGTCAGAATGCACGCCGCGTGTTTGGGCTGCCAGGGTAACGGAGTTCGACTTCGGTGCTTCACTCTGCGCACGTTCTAGTTGTGTCAGCAGGTGTCAGCCGTGTCAGCAAGGGCACGTGTGGATGCCTCCGGTCGGCTCAGGTCGAACGACAGTCCAGCAAATTTGATGTGTCTGACCGATCCTGGGTGTGACTTCAGTTGAAGCAACGCATACCGTCCTTAGTTAGGCACATAGGCTGATTATCCTGGGAGCTTGGTAAGGAGACGGACAAGCAGGGCCGAGCACGCACCCTTGCATAGACTTGCAAGCACCGCAAATCAGCACCGCAGCAATAATCGATACCTCCAGAGACAGGCTATCAAAGCGCCGTATACCACTGGAATGCTGAACGTCCCCCAGCACCAAGCTTGGCCATGCCCTGCCTAGTATTATTATCAAGGATGTTACAGCGGACCCCGGGGGTCACCGGTGACAGCCAGCGGTGACAGCGGAAGCTTCCTCACCATACACTGCATGCGCCACCATGGCGCACCGGACAGGCTCCACAAGTGCACGGCAACACTCCCCGGGCCGCACTAACAGGGAACCACCCCGTTCCTGAGAACCAACCACGGCTAGGGATAACGACCGCTCAGAGGGAGTTAGCCACAGGGCGAACCACCACCCCAACCAAGGCAGGGTCACTTCTCAAGCGGTGACCCGTAGTCTTGGGGATCCACGGTCGCGAGCCACATCAGGTAGGGGCCTGCCCGTACGGTCCTACCGGGCGGAAAAAAACGCCCAAATCCAGCGATGGCGCCACCAGGCCGTCGAACGCGTCAGTGCCCCGTCCATCCGCGGCCTAGTATGATAATAACGAATGTTGCAGCAGACCCCCAGTCACCCCAATAACAATTATAAAAACACTAGTATGCTGGGAAAAACCCAACGCGGGTGTGAAAGGTCAGGGGCGGTGAGGCTCGCTGAGTTTCATCCAAGAAATCATCCGGAGTACGGTTACAGCATTGTAACCGTATTCTTGTAGAACGAGGTATGAAGTTGCATATCGCACGTCGTCACGAATCCTAGTTCATTCGTAACCCGCCGTGGCTGTTCCCGGTGAATCCAATATCCGTCCACGACAAGGTCTACATCCATGGCCGTGAACCTACCTACGCGGGCCTCCCGCGAATCGGATACCCCAAACCGCGAATCCTCCACCAAGGTTCCGTAGCTTGGATGCGCGGTTTGGGGTATCCGGATGCACATCGGCGTCAATCCAACAGCCTCCCGCCTTCCGTCAAAGCCAAGAGTATCCTCTGTCAGGAACAACCAATGCTACAAAGAATTATCGGCGCCCAACAATTTGTTTGCCTCATGTTGCATTAAAATGTACAACTCTCCGCATGCACGTTGCCTACCGATGTACGACTCGCCGCATGTCGCCGACCAGTGTGCGACTCGCTGGCCAGGCTGTGCGTCATGCACTCATGATGCATTTATATCGATGGAACCCAACTGGAACAAGCTGTCAGCTCGCTCACGTGGACCACTGCACAGGGTGATGACTGGCGCTGTTCCGACCCTGCTCAAGGTAGGGCAACGACAAATGCACTTAGCGCAGTGATGCCGCTGTTGCCAGCTCGTGGCTGTCGTGGTTGATCAGCTGTGTGACGGAGGCAGGAGTTAATGACGCGCAGGCACGCCCACGTTCAGCAGCAAGGTCAGCAACGTGCGCGCGTGGTCCGGAGCTCACCTGGACATGTGGCAGCTTTAACTGGTCTTCAAATGAGGCGATTGCTGCGATTGAGGAACACCACGTCCCATGAACTCCAGCACCCATCGCCAGTACCCTCCTATCGTTGCTGGGGACAGCACCCCAATTCTGTTTTGGCGCGGGAGAGGCCGCCATCCAGTTCACACGCATGCCAGGCAACGCCAACCCTGCTTTGACAGCACAGCGGTGTCTTGAGGGAAACACATTACTTGCTGCCATGGTCTGCTGTAGCGTGTAGCCAATACATGCGAGTCTGGGAACCCACCACCGGCATCCGGTCCGCCTCCCGTGCTCTGTGGCCCAGCCCCCGTGCTCCCCGATCCGGCTCCCGCGCTTCCTGAACCAGCTGCCGGACCAGCTCCGCTGCTTCCCGGCCGCGCTTGCGCACTTGTCAGTCTAGCTCCAGTGCTCGCTCCCGGGCTTTCCCGTTTTGGGCTTTCGGCGGCAATTTGACGACGAGGCAAGTCTGCATTTCGGTGATGTGGTCTACAAGTTCAGGTCGTTTTGTCAAGCGCGGGGGGCATACAACCAGAGAGTACTTACCAAGTCCCTCTGCCACAATCCTTTCCTCTGCAGCCAGCCGTTAAAACTGATATCAGTAAAAAACAGGGATCAGGGCCAGGCGAAGAGAAGTTCGAGTGAATACGAACATTGATGTGGTACGCAAGTCCCCTTGACATGCCACAAAGCTTAAGATAATAATCAGATATGTCAAGAATGGATTCCTCAGTCCAGAATTTCTGCTCTATCAGGATGTCCAGATCACGGTTACGAGTAAGGCTGTCTTTTTTCTTTTCGTTTGGCACTCCCATGGCAAGGAGAATCGCCCGTATTTCAGATCGCTTTGGTGCCCTTGGTGCCGTCATTACACCGACAGTGAACGCGTCGAGAACGCAAACGTGCTTTGTCAGTTTGCAGTGAAGTGTGACGCGCCAGCAGTTGCAATGCGTCCTTTTAGTAAACCGAAGGCAACTACAGAGAACGCCAGCATCGTTTCCCAAAGCAATTTTGATGTGGTATGCAGTTCGGGGTCTGCGGTCTGGAACCGACGGTGTACGATTGCCCGATTGCCGGCTGCGAACGCTCACAGGCTCCGACGAGGCTAGCAATAATGGGCCCAGCTGCTTCCACGTTCTGCGTGACATTGGCTGAACATTATTGTTCGACCACACACGCCGTCAGAAGGTTGCTGCTGCCGAGTGGTTGCGCAACTACGCAAGATATTTACAATTGAAGATGGATAGTGCGAGAGCCTCAATCACGCACGTGGGCGCTGAGCATTAAGGCATGGTCGAACAGACTACATCCGATCCCCCCGACTCCCGAATTAACCGAACACACACTGCCGTGCACTCAAGTTTTATTGGACCGAATCAAACTCCTCCCACATCGATCCCAGTGTGCTGTTGTTGCACCCTGTCGAGTCATGTAAATCAAAGCGTTTGTTTCATGGGCGGTTGACCCGGCGGGTCAACGTGTACCTATATCCCGTCGCAACTAACCCACGAGCGTGTGCGACAGCGCTCCCTGCAGCAACGGACCCCGTGGGCCCGTGGGCCCTTTCCTTATTTTCTCGAGCTGGCGGGGCAGGTGTCCTCCAGGTAGAGCGTGAAGGGCTTGCCGATCTGCTTGCAGCCTCGCTCGAAGTACTTGGAGACTGTGGAGCGAGTCGCGTCCACGAGTGGGACGCCACAGGGGGGGCGGGAGGATGCAAGGCCGTGCGTGTTACATCACGTACAGCGAATTCATGGACGCTCACTCGTGAGCGAAACATAGTTCTTTCGGTGCGTTTTTGAGCGACGGGCGGGAGTGCAGGACATGCATGTACACCACGCGTTGCGTTGCGTAACACTATCTATCAACCCCGCGCGCGGCTGTGGTCCTCTATCAATGAGTGAACCACGTTACAGTGGTCCGCTGCGCTGTGCGGGGCTCGCAGCCCATGGTGGTGATAATGATGGTGATGGTGATGATTCCCGCTACGTAGCTCCCATGCATCCCTCCGTTGAAGCCAAACGCGTACGTAGGGACGCATGTCGACACATGGATTAGGCCCTGTGTATGGGCGTGTCGCAAGGCCTTCCTTGGTGTGTCCCCCCTTCTTGCATAGCACGCAGGCCAGTAGTGGCGCGCGCGATTGTCCTGATTTACTTGCCGTCTGTGGCCTGTTGTTGGTTCTATCGATCCTCTCAGCAGGCGAGTTTCCTCGCCAAACACGCAGGGACAGATGTACGTACTGCGCGCCGTACTGCAATCCGTACTTACGGATGCGGTACTGGTTCAGGTCGTCGTTTGTGAACGACAGCACCAAGTCCAGCACCGCCGACGAGCAAGAGCAATACTGCGGGACACCGGACAGGGCCAGGGGTCGGCGAAGGGCGTGCGGCTATCAGAGGCGGTGGTGCTTCAGAGTGGCTGATGGCGGTGGGGCGCGTGTAATTCTCGTGTGCGGCGCTCCTGGTACGACTGCTTGGTACGACAGCTTGATAAAGTCAGGCCTGCCTTGTCAGCATTTCCAGCCTGCCTCCGTGCCTGTATACCCCGACACTGGAGGTCACGACCGGCAGTGGGGCCCTGCGCGGCTCAAGATCCGGGCTGCATCGTCCGGCATGTTTCGCCATGTCTGGGTTTATTTGACCGCTTAGGGCGGATGCAGGCGACCCGCCCCAGCAGTAATGTCAGACTACGGTACGTACGGCGCCCGAACGTGGCGACAGGTCGCTGTTGGGTGGTGCGGATGTCTGCAGGGTGGGCAGGTTGTGCATACGCCGCGTGCGGACGCGACCTCATCACCTTGTTGTTGAACTTGGCGGTTGCATCGCAGCATTGTGACGACGGTGGGTCCGACTTGTCCAGCAGCTCCTGGAGCTTCTTGACATCGATCTGCGAGAGCGGGCGAGTCCGGGGGGTTGCATAGTCTGAATGAATCAAATGCATGTTACAGCGGGAGACGGTGCGGAGCGAGGGATCACCGGCGCGCGCCTGCCCCAGCGGGGCCCCGCCGACAGATAGAGCAACCACCCTGCCCCACATCACAGCATCTGCAGGCCCGGGCAGCCGTATCATACACATGACCTGCAGCGACCGCGGGGTCCACTGTAACATCCTTAATCAAATGACCTGCACGGTCCCCTGCAGCACTGTTAATAATATACACATACACAGGACGGGGCCGCACTCGCCCCGCTTCGCTCCGCGTGGATCATCTCATCCATCCATCCATCCAGAGGTGGACTAAGTATCCTCGAGGTGGTTGGGATGTAACGCGATGCGCCCGACAGACCGATGTTAAGTGTTGCATGGGTGAGCAAGGCAGTGATGTCAGCCAACAAATATGTGACACGCGGCGGTGCGATCGATGCAAGAAAGGTACGTGCGGCATGTTGGCACCCCGCCGTACGGTACCTGTACGGAGCCCGGGTCGCTGTTGACACTGTTTGGGTCGATGCCCATCTCGGTAAGTCCCGCATTGAACTCCTCGCTGCATTTGGACTGCGGAGGGAGGCGCGCAAGGGGCGGGGTCGAAGGGGGCCGAGGTGGCGGGGGAAGGTACGGGTGGTCTCGGTGTATGTACGGGAAGTACGGCGGACGTGGATGTGCGTCTCAGCAATATATGCCCTAACGAGCATGCGTCTGTGGGGTTGTTGACTTCAACGAGACGGCGGTGCTTGGCTGTCCCGTTCGGCTACGCATGGACGATGGTGGATCCTACGGATGCATGGCAGGGGTCATGCACACCCGTGCAGGGCGGGCGAGCAGTGCCCGGCGGACGGAAGCAGGAGCATGAGGCTGACGCTGTCTGACAACCAGGGAGGCACGGAGGTACGGAGGTACGGAGGTACGGAGGTACGGAGGTACGGAGGTATGGACCTTGCGTCCACGTTCCGTCCCGAACATCAGCGTCCAAACTTTGGAGACCCATCCATCTATCATTCGTTTGTTACCTCTCCCACCCACCCAGCAGCCACTCGCCCACGCACCCGCCTACCTGCAGATCTAACCCGGCGTCCATGCACTCGGGGGGCACGGCGGGGTTGCCGTCCCCGCCACTACCAGGCGACTGGCCCATTCGCCGCGGCTGCGCCGCGATGCACGCTGCCAGGGCTAGCGCCACGGCCGCCGCCGCCAGGACCCTCCGCCGGGATCCCTGTCCGCTCAGCGCCCGACATGCGACCGATGCGGCGGCGGCGGCGCTGCTGTCACCGTTGCCACGCGCGCACATGGTGTCCGGCCTTGTTGGGCTGGTCGATGATCAACACAAGGGTTTGGGCTCGAACAGACGGGGATTGAGCAGGCGGTGGGTCAGATGCAGCAGACGAAGCGCGCAAGTGGATCGATATACCGATGATGACCGCCGCTTGATAGACCTGAGGCAGCAATAGCAAGACTAAAAGCAGGTTAGGTATGTCATTCCTGGGTGCCTCTTCTTAATGAGTGACGTGACAGATCATACAGGTAAGGGGTTGAGGGAAACCGCTCATCCGCAGTTCGAAAGCGGTCAATCATCAAAGCACGCAGCCAGACAGGTTGTCACTCGCGGGCCCGTCACGGCGGTACGGAGATGGCCGATGGAGCTGCAGGACCTAGCTGGCTAGGCGCGTAGCCTCGCTGTTCAGCTCCGTATTGCCGTACGTACTGTATGTTGACCCACCGAGGTCTAGCTGACAGCCGAGGTGTTCTCAAACTCAAGGGGGTCGGGGTAACAGCAGCTAGCGAGGGCGCCTTTCCCGTCCAGCGGCCGGTGTCAATCAACGAGGATCACTCGTGCCTAGCTAGCTGGCTGTGCGCCGATGCGGGGCTGGCTGTGCGCCGATGCGGGGCTGGCTGTGCGCCGATGCGGGGCTGGCTGTGCGCCGATGCCATCGGCGCGTTCCTGTGAGGCCAGGCCGCAGTGTGGCCGTTTCGCTCGATTCCCAAAGCGATCGATGCGGGCAGCGCCGTTCCGCCACACACGCAGGCACGCACGCACGCACTCATTCTGCAGGGCACGTCATGCGAATTTTGCAGTGTGTGGTGACGGAAGCTGCGGCTGTCACCGATGACCCGCGCGGCCCTCCGGTACATCATTCAGAATGTGATGCAACCAACGTTGCTCTATCTGTCACTCGTTGCGTCGTTGGCACCTACCTGGCTGGGGTCACTGCTGGAAATCACTGCGGGCGTCGACGATCCCTTGCTGGGGTTCTCGTACGTCCGTACGTTGTACGTCATCAGCCGATCCTTCCATGTCCTGCTCTTCGCTCGTTCTGGTGTTCCGTGGTGTGCAACGCTGACATTTGTGTATCATGGTTGATGGAATGCAGGTTGAAGCGGACCTCGGCTCCGCGGGAGGGAATCATCGGTAGGGGCATACACTAATAGGGACCTCAATGCGGCGCACGAGCGACCTATGGGTCATTTACGCGCGCGCGCGCGTCGATCGGCCTACCGGCACTCGCTCGGGTCGTAATGCCTGGAAGCTGGAACGCAACGCATGCATGCAATCATGGCCGGGCAATAAACATTTGGGGGAAATGTTTAGAAGCGGAGCTAAAATCTTACACAGACCTCTCGGCCTGCCTTTGGCTGCAGTACCGTGCGCTTGAATGCGACACAACGTACGTCAATATGTACGGCAAATCTTCAAGACGTCCGGTTGCAAAGTTCCTGAATCATCCTTACGCATCTTCATCCAATCTTCCAGGCGTGAATCTCTGCCCCGGCCGCTCGCCGGACACGGCGGCATTGACGGGCTGCAGGCTAAGCCGTACATGTGCAGACGGTACCGTATCCAGCAGCCTCGCTGGCGTTGCCGGTAACAGCGAGAAGACGCCATTTCGGCCAAGCCCTGGGAGTGTGGCCGAGGCTCTTCATCCGCTCCGTCCCGAGAGATGCGCCGTCCTGCCCCCTGGAAGTTAGTTTGTTCGTTCGGTGCAACGAAGTCTGATAGCAACGAGTGAGACAACAAGCGCCCTCCTGCCTGTATGTCCATCCTTCGTCACCTGCAATGCCCCGACCCCCACGCACCACCAGGTAGGCATCACTCAATGACCCGCTGTGGCCAACCAACGCGCCAGACAATGCAAATCAAATCAGTGCTCACGCCGCTAAGTCCGAATGACAGCTACAACAACAAAAACCGCAAATCGAGACAGAATGCACAACCCAGGCCAACGAACTACCAACTGTCTGCCCGCTGACTGCACCATTACTGAAGGGCACCTTCTTGAAAACGAACCCTCCAAGGCCTCCCAAGCGACAGCCCTGGGCCCCTGATCATGATTTCACGGCTGCACACGAACATTTCAGCACTCGAGGCTTCGGACCGGCCGCCACACCAGTCAGCACAACGGTCCGGTGCGCCTTCGTCCCGTCGCGTGGCTCCGCCTCGCCGTGTTGTGTGGATGGTGAGGCGGCGTCGGATGTCCTCTGTGACATGATTCGTTCAAGATAGACCGAGACGTCCGTCGGCTACCTGGCGCGCACTGTCGTCATTCCACGGTCGCCGTCGAAATGATGTTACAGGGGCTATCGAATATCGATGTGGCTCATCAGTGGCCCCCGCCGCCCGCAATGCAGCGAGGCAGGTAGCTTAGGTCGGCCGCGCATCCGGCGACGCCAGGCGTGCGTTAAGAGTTCCACCCCACATTCCACACTCCACCAAAGGCGGCACCCGGGGGCTGACCCACGCAGCAGACTACACGCTTGCAACGCCGCGACCATGCTGCTTTCCGCCGCCAACAATAAGGGGGCAAAGGACGCCACGCCACGCAGTCCGAAAGCAAGCTGATTCCAGCTGTTACGGCCGTTATTAGTTTGGTGGCCGTAACGCCTGCATTCGCCCGATCGATACTCGTGCATAGGCAGCGTCACCGGGGCCCGTTAGGTCGTGGCGGCCGTCCGGCAGACTGCATGGGCCAACGGACTGCCCTCGCGCGTTCTATTTGGGGCAGGTGCTTCCCAGGTAGAGGGTGTACGGCTTGCCGGTGCTCTGGCAGCGAGTCGCCAAGTACTTGGCAACTGCGCGCGGGTCCGACGGACGGCAAGCAGCATCAGCGACGCGGCATGGCTCACGGAGGGGCGGCTCTATCTGAAGGCTATTCGGGAGCTGAATCCTGCCCCGGGAAGGTCAACCGCGGCAGTGTGGTTATCGGACTCGACACACCGTGCGCCCTGCCGTGCGTCCTAGCTATGTCGCTCGGCGAGCACAGACCCGCGGATGAGCCGGGACTTGCTCGGACGGGTTGGCGGTAGTTCGTATTGCTTGGACCGTGGCGGTATCGGTGGCGGTAGGGTCTCCGTGTCCAACTAGCTAGGAGGGTCGATCTGCCGTAACACTCCCGCCATTTTCGTACTGCTCCGTCCGTCTTTAGTGCCATGATCTGTCGTACATGCGCGGTGACCACCCACCTTCGTTGTACTGGTTGATGTCATTGTTGGTGAACGACTTGACCAGGTCCAACACAGCCGGGGAGCAGGAGCAGTACTGCGGTATGTCAAGTTGGCATATGTGGTACATAAAGTTTGCAGATGTGGTACATAAAGCCTTACGTGAAGGAACAAGTAGTGGTGGCTGTACGAAACCGTCGTGACGCACGTGCGTGCGTGGCTTAATCGCATTCATCACGCACGCCGGGGGTCGTCGTTAGTCGCTCGGCCTTACGTCAGCCCACAAATCAATCGGATGCACGCAGGTCGCCACAGACAGACAGACACACCGACAGACACGACAGACACGACCAGCCTGCTGCTGCAACCGCGTGGAGAAGTGTGAGATCGTGCTCCAGTAGATAGACCCCGCGGTGGGTCGATCGTCGACTGGTGTCATCAGCAGGGCCGGCATGCTGTGCCCATCCATGCATGTACATGCATACATACGCGCGTAGGCCTGCTGCGCACCGCGTTGTTGAAGCTCAGCGCCGCGGCGCAGCACTCGCTGGAGGGCGCGGGGGCCTTCGCCAGGTAGTCCTGCAGCTCCGAGATGTTGACCTGGGCAGCGCGCAATACATAATGGGGCGGCGGTGAGCGAGGCGGCTTGTGGAGGGGGCGATGGATGGAAGGACGACCAGCGGGGCGCAGGGCGGGCGGGGTGACGAGGGGGTAGTGCGGTGGTAGCACGCACCCGAGCTCAGCCGCTGCATGAGGCCAGCGAGCGCGTTTATAAAAGTAATCTGCCCGACCCAGCGAGCGTGTGCGAATTGAAAGATGGACCGCAGGGCCCCCAGATAGAGGCACCCAGAGGCACCCAGAGGCCCCCATAGGCCCCCAGATAGAGGCCCCCAGGACAGGCCCCTCAGCAGGTCGCCGTCGCGGCCTGGCACGGGGTCTCAGCATGTATGTGGCTGCCTGGTTCGATGGTTGGTTGCGTGGGGGAATGGACGTGACCCGGGGCAACCTCCTGAGTGCGAGTCGCGAACCCAAGAGCGGCTCCGCAGTGCCAAAGCGCCCGGCGGATAGGGGATGGGCAGGGTTGCAACTAGCAAGGTTGGGCCGGCCATCCAACCCATGTACCCACCCACCTACCTTGATGTTGCTGACGTCAGAAGTGGGACTCAGACCGAAAGCCTTGGATGCCATCTCGAGCTCCTTGGAACAGGAGGACTACATGCATCAGGGCATTTTGGCAGCAGGTGCCCAGGGGCCCGGAGGGCAGCCGGCTCATGACCCCATAAGGCGCCCGTGCAGCGTTCTTGTAGCGTACCCGCTTACGCCAGTGATGCATGGCGCAACAGCCACACAAGCGGGTACGGGTCCACCTTGTAACGGTTACATTACATAGCCATACAAGCAAGCTGCCTAGCTGGCGTGCACGGCGTACACCGTCATAATTTTATATCGGGGGGCATGTATGTGTGTATGTGCACGTGCGCCGTGCCAACGACCCCAGGTGTACTCGCTGGATGTATGGCGGGAGGCTCCGTCACTCGTCGTGCGGGTGCATGGCTGCCCGTCCGAACGGTCTCGTTCGGGCGGGTCCACCCGCCCGTCAAAGCGATAACTTGATGATTAAACCAGCACCCCCGACAGATATGTAGGGCCAGCGACTCGCTCAGCCTCGCTTGGAGGGGAACCCAGGAGGGGAACCCAGGAGGGGAACCCAGGAGGGGAACCCAGGAGGGGAACCCGGGGAACTGCTGCGCCGAATCGAAACAAACTCGAAAGCAAAAGCAGGGAAGAATCTGTGGCCGCACCAATGATGACCCCACCTGCAGGTTGAGCCCGGTGTTGATGCACTCCGTCGGCAGCTGCGACGATGCACTGTTGTCCTGTCGCAGGCCGCGGCGGCCGCGCTCGGCGTTGGAGAGGTCGGGAATGCCGCCCAGGGCCAGTGTTGCCAGGAGCAGCGCCGCGCCGATTGCCAGGCTGGCGGCTGCGACGGTGTGCGCTTTGAGGGCGGGGCGCGAGCGTAGGGCCATGGCGAATGGAGATCGCTGGGATAAGATAGGTGGATGCTTGCGTGCTGCTCGGGTGTGTGGGCGTTAGGTTGTGGTGTGGGTCAAGGCACCGCGCGGGCGTTAACGCTGTGACAGCAGAAGACAGCTACAAGGCACAGGTAACTTTCATACTCGTATGGTCGACCGTTTTATCGTGAGCCGCAGGCCGGAAATATGCGATTGAGTACCGTTGTTGATGTGAGGCTGCCGGCTACCGGTCAAAGTCAGCGGTACCTTGGACACATCAGCTGCAGCCTGGCACAATCTGTCAAAGGCGTGACAGCGGCAACCAACAGATTGCCGTCTTCATCAGTACATTGCGTTTATTGGTATGGAAAACAGTGTGCAATGCGTGGAGTCGAGCAGTGCGCGCGCGCGCGCGCCCGAGCCGAAATCTTCTTGTCGCTCGGGGCGAAGACCGGAACTGGGTGGCCGGTTCTGCCTCCACATGTCGGCGACTGGCGCAGCGTCGGTAGCCTGTCCGAGATTCACCTGCACCGACCGCTCTCAAGTGGAGCACCCCATGGAAAGAGATGCTCCGATGACTGTCAGGACAAGAGATAGAACAAAGTCTGGCAGCGAACCGTGGGTCGGTCCTGGGTCGTTGCCGCATGATGATGACGCGCGTCATCCGACCGACTGCTGTCTGAATGGATGTAGCAGTAGTAGTAGTACCGTTACAGTGTGGATAGGCTTCCGGACCCTGTCTAAGGGTTTATGCCGCGGTTTTTTATATGATGCTATAGGACATCTTCAACCAATGGATGTGTCGCCGCGCGTAACGCCGCCTGCTGAAGTTGACAGCGTTATCTCGTGTGACATGCCTAGCTGCGCCAGAAAGCCAATCCAGGTTTGTTCGTTCACGCCCACCCGGAGGCGCCTCATGTCATCTGTGCGCACGCATGCATACCTCGAGCACGCTGGTGCGTTGCCGCGTGCTGGGCTATTCAACTAGCTAGGGCTCGCTGGGCTCGCTGGGCTATTCAACTAGCTAGGTTGGCGCATGGACTGCATGCTTCTGGTCGAAGACGTGGCGGCCGCAGCCGGCGGCGGTGTCATGCCTGACAACCGACGAATACGTTACCCGGCACGTTCGTGCGTGAGCCTCGAACCAACCGACGGCACGGCACGTGCCGGGTAACGTACGGCAACCGAGCGTGGGTCGGAACCAGACCCCGCCGGCGCTCACCCTCCGTGTCCATCAACCGGTCGGGACGAAGGGTCCACGCAACATGCAGCGGTTGCATACACAGCAAGCACCGTACTCGACAAGTCGTTGGAGCGCAATGTATGATGGATGGTGTGTGGGAACTAACCCGTGGACAAGCGACACGCCTGCCACCTCATGCCATCTACGGTACTCTCAACCGCGCCTTGCCTTACCTTGCCTAGGTAGACTCGCGCCCCGTGCGAACATGCGCAGCTCCCTGGCTGCGAGCACGCACGCTTGGGTGCTATTCATTTTCGGGACTAAGGGTCCACCTTGTAACGCTTACTACTACCACCATGCATCGGCTTTGCTTGGAAACCCATACATGGAGGTTGCGTCAAGGCGGCCTGCAACGGCAACAACAAAAAAACGCTTGCCCTCAAGCATACACGCGATGCAAATACACGCGCCACTCACTGGCTTCATCAGTCTCATCCCGGCCAGTCTCGGCAATCGAACCAGCGCTTGTTTCGCCACCCATCACCTACCGCCGCACAGCTTCGCGCCACTCAGTGCTCTTCGCCGCGCGCAGCCAAAACGCAAGGAAGCACGCAACATCGATTGACGCCCGCGGGCAGCGGCCGGGGCAATGGTCACACGTCCGACCAGTCATCAGCCGCCGCCATCCGACCTGCCATTCACTCTTCACCACATTCGCGAGCATCCTGTTTTCAATCCTCAGCACCCGGTGCGTATCGAACATACACGGCGAGGACTTGTTTGAAGCACAGAGGCGTCGTGAAGGTGAACGGCGCATCGAGAGTGGAGCACACCCGTGTCGTACCGCCTCACGCGCCCGTGTACGAATACAAATTTTTCCATTCGGATCCGCCGACGTGCATATCCGCCGATACATGGGAGGATTAGTACACTGTAGGTATCCGTGCTTAAGTAATGAACCGTTACAAGGTGGACCCGTATCCCGACCGTGCTTGCCGGCCTCCAGTATCAACGCCGCAGAGGCTGTTGCGAAGCCCAGCAGCAAGGCCAGCAACCCTTTCCGCGCACGTCCGAAGAAAGTCGTGATACCGCAGATGACCCGCCGCATCAATCAATCAAGACAGACGACCCCGGACCCACGCACACGATGGCGCTAGCTAGGGCCGAGCGGTCACCTCGGGACCACGCAACGAGCCCTGGAGGCCACATGCATCGCACTGCCCCAACCCGATTGATCTCCGTCCATGTGCTGCATGCCCTATCGGGATGAACGAACCAAGGCAGCAGCTAGGTAGCTCTCAGATGAAATCATTCGGGGGATAAAGCATACACCGCACCCGGTCGCCTGGAACCCCGCGGTCGGGTGTTCGGGTCGTGAGTAAAAGAATAAAGCACCACACGCGCCCCATGGGACACGCGGGCTCTCGGCACCATTCCTCTGGTTACGGAGGTCGGTTATCAAGATATCATCCGCGGGCCAAGCAATCGGTCGAACGTCGGAGACGTTTGAAGCGCTCCCACACGCTGGGCCCCCTCGCGGCCGGCAGCTGCGAGCCGCACGCACCCACTCCCGCTGCGGTGGACGGTGCACACGGCTACGGCCGCCCCGGACCCGGCCCGCCAGCAGCCGTTGCTGGGGCAGCAGCCTGGGCCGGGCAGTTGGGGGCCATGTAGACCTGGAAGCTGTTGTTGGCGGCGGTTGACCGACAGCTGGAGAGCAGGTGCTCCGCCACTGGTTGGACGAGTCCCGCGGGGCAGTGACGCAGCGCGGCGTGGCGAGGGGGTGGGGCGCGGGACGGGCACACGCAAACCACCCACCAGGTGAATCGCCAGGAACATTGCTTCAAGAGCAACAGCGAAACTCAACATCAGATACACGGCTGAGGCTGAGGCTGAGTCGCTCGATTGGATCCAACACAGCATGTCATAGCCGCGGTGTCGCAGTCGCAGTCCGGATGCACTAGACGATTGGGCTGCCACAAACCTCAACGGGACACGGTCCACCGCCGCCACCTGCCACCACTGCAACGGCCCTGCTGGGCAGCCAGTTTTCCCGCCGCCCGTCGTACAAAGGTACGTATGTACGTACCTTCACGCAGCTGGTCGACCATGGCCCGGGCCTTGTTGTCCTCTACAGTCGCGTTGGAGCACAGACAGTACTGCATTGCGCACGACAGGGGATTTTAAATACGGCAGCGCCGTACGTGGCGGCAGTGACATGCCGTATCAGTCAGTTATGTTGTGTGATAAAATAAACCGAGAGACACGACTTGCGAGGACCCTAATTGCGCACGCGGACGAGTGAGGCCGTGGGCTGCGCATTGCCGACAGGCCGGGGACGTGTATATAGAAAAGAGGGGCGACATGCGATAAAGCAGAAGCAAAGACATTGTGTCCCCGTAATGGATAGTCGCGGCTGTGCGGGCGGCTTACGCGGGGCGGCGACGGACATGCAAGGGACAGCAGGACCCGACCCAGCCCGAGGTCAAACCGGTTGCTGGAGATGCAGCTGGGGAGGAACGTCGAGATTATGGTGCCAGCGTCCGGGCTCCAAGGCGTGTGTGCGCGCCGCGCCGCCTCGGCGATGGGCGTGCGCAAACAAGGATGCAACAGCAGACCCACGATCAAAGCAGCGAAAGGACAGCAAACGCGAACCCGAAAGCTACAATACCCACCTAACCGGATTCGGAAGGCCAGCGGTAGGGTAGTCGCCGGCATTGCACATGTAGGGGGGCAAGGCAGAGAGGACGTGAAGGCAGGCTAAAGATGGTAAAAATTGACCCAAGACAGGAATAAGTGACCAGTGTGCGTGACGGGGAGGCGGCGCGGCGAAAGAGGCGGGGAGGGACGCGCGGCAGGGATAAATGGAGTGGCCGCGGGTCGTACGGCGGGTCGTACGGCAAGTACGGCAGAGGCAGTACGGCAAGCGAAGCGCGTGTGGGTGGAGGGGGGTTTGCTGACGGTGTGCGGTCCGGACAAGCCGGATCCCCACAGCACCGTCGAGCCGGCGCGGCGCAGCTGCAGTGCGGTGCCGGCGGGTGGCGTCGGATTGTAGCGGAGGCGAGCTGGCAGGGGGACGTGCTAGTGCAAGGGCCGAGCGGAGGCGGGCGGGCTGGGGTGTGTGGGGAGGAGGCAGGGGACGCGGCGTACGGGAGGCGTCGGCGGGGGCGGAGCAGCACCAGGGGGGGCGGAGCAGCACCAGCAGCACCAGGGCGGCGGGGCCGGCGGCGGCGGGGGCGGGGGCGGCGGCGGCGGTGGGGGCGGCGGCGGCGGCGGGGGTGACGGCGGGTTGGGGGTGAAGGCGGGGGCGGCGGGGGGGGGGGGCGGCGGCGGGGGGGCGGCGGCGGGGGCGGCGGTGGCGGGGGCGGCGGCGGCGAGGGGGCGGCGGGGTGGGGGTGAAGGCGGGGGCGGCGGTGGCGGGGGCGGCGGCGGCGAGGGGGCGGGGCTGCGGCGGCGAGGTAGGTGGCGCTGGCGGGGGCACGGGTGGCGGGGGCGGCGGCGGGGGCGGCGGCGGGGGCGCCAGCGGGGCGCGGGTGGCGGGGGCAGCGGCGGGGGCGGCGGCGGGGCGGCGGCGGGGGCGGCGGCGAGGGCGGCGGCGGGGGCGGCGGCGGGGGCGGCGGCGGGGCCGACAGCGGCGGGGGTGGCGGGGGGGATGGGGGCGGGAGGGACGGGGGCGGCGGCGGCGGCGGGGGCGACGGCGGCGGGGGCGGCGGCGGCGGGGGCGGCGGCGGGGGTGGCGTCCGGTGGGAAGTCGGGGACGGGGCCGGGGGCGAAGAGGGCGCGCATGCACTGCGGAACGTAGTGTTTGAGGCAGACGAGCGGCAGTGTCGACGACGCTTTCTCCATGACCGTGACCACGAAGGCGGCGGTGGCAACGCGGAAGGCGGCGAGGGCGTCGTCGTGCAGGACGGGCCACGGGAAGCAGAAGCCGGTGGGGTCGCTGAGGGCCGCCGCGAGGGGCGCAATGCAGGTGCCGGCCCAACCCGAGAGGCTGCCGCGGGGTAGGTGGTGGCGTTCCTCGTAGGGGGCGGTGAAATGTTGTGTGATGTATCGGTTCAGATTAGAACGCCAACGGCCGCGCAGCCAAAAGATTTCGCCAGATCTCGGGGCCTCACGAACGTTAACGTGTACGGCAGTGCCGTACAACCGGTAAATGTACGGGCATCACATCTGGTCACGAGTCCCCTACATCGCACGTCCCTACCCTCGTAAGCTCGCACCCGCCCGCTGTGGGCCTCCTGTGGCCTTGTGCTTCCCCTGCTACGTGCTACCCACGGACGTACGACAGCGCCGTACGCACCAGGTTGTTGAAGGCGACCGCGGCATCGCAGCACCCCGACGACGCGTTCATGGGGGCGTGCTTGTCCAGGTAGCGGTCTAACGTATCCGTGGTGAACTGCGACCCGACCCGACCCGACCCGCACGACGACAGCAAGTAGGTAGGTGGGGTGTACGTCACCGATAACCCGGAGCGCCCACAACTGGCACATAATCAAATATTCATGTAGGTCGGGATGTGATGTAAGCGTGTGTACTGTGTTACGCGCTGCTGCCTTCGCGGCAACACGGGGGACAAATCGGATGGGTGCATCAAATCAAATTCGGCTTTGCAACTTGCCGTAACTCGACGCACATTTGAGGCGTTCCGGCCGCTGACGAGGACCTGCGTCATGTTCAGCAGCTCGGGCATGCAGGCAATCTGCACACGGGCGCAGGCACAGGCACAGGGGCATGTAACCCGGGCGGGCACGCATGGAGCTGCCGTGGTGATGATTCCGAAGTCTGCAGTCTACCTGCATCGAGATGCCGGCGCGGGTACAGTCCGGAGGCACCACCGGTGGCGGCGCTGCACCTTCAGCAGCCGCGGTGGCGGCGGCGGCGGCGGCGGCGGCAGCCGAGCTCAACGCGAAACAGGTGGAGAGGACGAGCGCCGCAGCCATCACCATCACCCTCATCAGCTGCAGCTTCGCAGTGCGCGCGGCCGCGGCCGCCGCAGTGGAGGGAAAGACGTGCACATAACTAGCTGGACCACGTGCAGCACGGAAGCCTGAACCGCTCTTGTCCGTCATGACAGACCCGGAAGTCAATGGCCGAAGATGTCCTGTCCCGCGCGGAACTCGCTGCTGCGTGGTTACTTGTGTCCTGTTTGTTTGATACCCATTCAAATATGTACAAAATAATTAATGTCAGCGGATTTTGCGTAGTGCTAGCTGAAGGCATGCCGCCGTCGGCTGTCCGCCGTGGATTGGCATGATTTAATCGGTCATCTTCCTTTCACCAGGCATCATCTCGGGTAAGGCGAACGGCATTTTGTGATTTTTGTGGAAGCTTCAGTGTCCTATGTTGGCGCCACGTGTGCTGATAGAACGGCATGCCGACGAGGTGCGTGAAGTGTGAACCTTGGACGACGGCTACGGTACAGCAAAATGAGCCGCCTAGTCTCATGACATTTGTGCAATCAGGGCAAAAAAGTAAATAATATTTTACTCATGTCGATAGTATATGAAAAATTATGAGCGTTGTATCCAAGTGATCTGCGTGCAAGCAAGGCCGCTGCAAAGCATTGAACTTGAGGGGGCTCAAGCGGGTGCATTTAAAAAGCTCGATGATAAGCAATTATTCATTCCATGTGTGCTGTAGTTCATCTTCCGCGGAACCGAGTGTTTGTACCAGGATTGTTACTGACAGACATCGCAGCTGTGCAGCTCACCACCCAGCTGTAAACACCGTCGAACGATATTGATAGTAACTGATTTTTGCTATTGTGCATCCAGGATAATGTAATATTGCGGCAATAAGGTTTTTACGACTGACGGACCGACGATCGGCGCTACGACTCTCACACATTCCTGAATCTCATTGGCACCGCGCCATGGGCCCTTCTTCCATCGGCTGAGTTCCCAGTCCCACTGATGCGCTCGGCCCGCCGCTAGCCCGACCCCGTGCTGCACCGCCACCCACCACCACGATCCGCCGGAAGAGCGCCCCGCCCTCCGGCACCCGTGTGGAGGCCCCGCGTGACCGCCGCCACAGCCTCTGGGTGGTGTCGATTCGCAGCAGCAGCACGTGGATGGGTGGCCCCAAGCCCCCCCGCGGCCACAATTTACGGAGGGCATACGGTGCATGCAGCATGGCGCCCAGCTCCACCCACGCGATGTGCGAACCCTAGTTGCGCCTCGACGAGTCACGCGCCCTGCGGTTTTGTGTCGGCCCATGCTCTGCTCCGTTGCCCGCACCACTGGCGTCCTTGAAGACTGACATGCCGCCCGGACCCTGGAACGACCCCCTCACCAGGTCCAGGCCGCTTGTCGCCGCCTGTTTCACCCCGTTCGGGACGGGGGAGCAGCGGCGCCGCGCAGCACCTCGGCCTGGAATGAGGGGCCCTACAGCGCTGGTGGGTCTAGGGTCGCTGTGGATGCCTGCGGCGGCTCCCTCCTTGATTGAGGGCCGTGACGGCGTCGTGGCAGTGCTGCAGCTTGGAGGGTGCAATGCGCATCTCGCCCCGCAGTGTCAAACAACATGCCGAGGAACTCCGTCTCCTGTAGCGGCTGGTTCCGACCGCAATCCTTGGACGACCTCCAACTCAATCCGAGCTCTTTGCCCACCTTATCCACCACCTCAAAGCCCTCCATTACGTCCGCGGCGGTGGCGCCCACCAACCTGCCGATGTCGTCCACGTAGACCAACAGCTTCAAGCTGAGGCCCCCGCCGGTTGCAAACCTTCCCGGAGTATCTCGGGCCGCCGCAGGGAGCCCCACGAAGAAGGGCGCGCCCTGGCCCGCGCCAAAGTAGGGCTACAGGGCCACATACCTCTGCAAGCGCCCGTGCACGGGGTGGCGGAAGGCCATGCAGCGGCGGGCGACTTCACGGGGTAGAGCTTCACGTGATGAAAGCCGCGAGCCAGGTGCCACTTGCTGACGAAACCTCCACGGGGTATGAGCATCCAGCACGTCCCCGCCCTGAGCCAGGTGGTGAGGAATTGGGGAGACGCGCCATGCAGCTGTTGACGCATGGGAACGCGATGGGTCGATGCTTGGGCGGATGTCGCCGTCGCCGTTGGGTACCGCAGCAGGGTACCTACCCCGTGGAGCGAAGAAGCAGATGACTGCAGCCAAGTCCGAGACAGACCATGGTGTGGCTCCACTGTTGGATGTATTTGGAGGTGGTAAGAGGATGTGTGTGGCTTGGAGCGGAAGATCCAATTGGCTTCGTTGCGCGTCACTAGCATGAAGGCGACGTCGTACCACCGCCAGATTGCCGTCAACAGCTTGTGGACCTCCGGCGGCGCGAACCCCTGCCGACCGCTCCTGGATACCGCGACCGTCATCGAGCAGTTACGGCAGCAGCGCGGGCGCTGTGAGGTCGAACGGGATTGAGCCCCCGGGGGGCCATCCTCCACTGCCTCCTCCAGGGCCGTTTGAACCGCATGATTGAGAGGGAGGGAAACACGAGTGCGAGATCTACGGGCTCTCACAGGGAGGTGGCCGCCCAGCCCGTCCCGCCCCCTCAAAGCATCGGTATCCACTTCAGGTCCAGAGGATCTCGACATGTACTTGACGTCCAGGTACTCCGACGCCAGCCCTCGAGCGGTTCAGCTCCCCTGCCAGCCGTCTAGCGTTCCAGCTCCGACGGCAGCCCTCCAGCGGTCCAGCTCCGACTTCCGCCCTCCTACAGCGGTACAGCTCTAACGTCAGCCCTCCAGCGGTCCAGCTCCAACGGCAGCCCTCCAGCGGTCCAGCTCCGACGGCAGCCTTCCCTCGGTCAAGCTCTAACGTCAGCCCTTCAGCGGTCCAGCTCCAACGGCAGCCCTCCAGCGGTCCAGCTCCGACGGCAGCCTTCCCTCGGTCAAGCTCCGACGGCAGCCCTCCAGCGGTCCAGCTCCAACGGCAGCCCTCCAGCGGTCCAGCTCCGACGGCAGCCCTCCAGCGGTACAGCTCCAACGGCAGCCCTCCAGCGGTCCAGCTCCGACGGCAGCCCTCCAGCGGTCCAGCTCCGACGGCAGCCCTCCAGCGGTCCAGCTCCGACGGCAGCCCTCCAGCGGTCCAGCTCCGACGGCAGCCCTCGTACAGCGGTACAGCCTCGACGTCAGCCCTCCAGCGGTTCAGCTCCGACGTCAGCCCTCAAGCGGTCCAGCTCCGACAGCAGCCCTCAAGCGGTCCAGCTCCGACGGCAGCCCTCACGTGGTCCAGCTCCAACGGCAGCCCTCACGCGGTCCAGCTCGGACGCCAGCCGGCCTGTGGTCCCGAGGATCTTGACTGTTGCTCGACGCCCGACGCGCATCCAGAAGATCTTACGTCGTAGGTACCGATCTCGGCGGGCAGATATTGAGTCTTGGGTACCGATCACGGCGGGTCTTGGACAGGACGAACGCGTGGACCAGCTGACGTGCCTGAGTTCTCGGACGGGTGAATTTGTTTGAAGGGTCAAGGTTGATGGAATGCGATGTCAGTCGGTTTCCGTCGTGGGAGATGCACGTGGCCGCGATGACGAAGGGACCGTTGCCTCGGTAAGGACGGCTGCCTGTGAGAAGGGGCGGTTATGCGACATGGAGTCACCAAGGTTACGACTGCAGAACGGAACGTGTGGAACGGAAATGGGCCCAAGTGAACATGAGCCAAACTTGCGGCGCCCTGACTTTACTATCAATGCATGGCCGACGCAGGATGCAGTCCACGAGAAGATGCTCAACCGTAGCAAAGTTGCCGAGAGCATGTGATGGTTGATGTTGCCAATCTTGTGATGCAGTATAACGCTGCCTTGAGAGGAGATGCACAATGCTGGAGTTCAATATGCATGCCGCTTGCAAAGGCAAACTTCCTGGCGCGCATTGTCGGGCAATTAGACATCTCGTCTTGCGGACTTCAGCAAGATAGTCACGTCCCGTAAAACAAGGCAATCATCGTACGCAAATCAACTGTGTAGGCGTCTAAGTTCTTAAACCAGCACTGACCGGGCGGTGCCGACGCAACCCTGTCAGCAGCGTCCGGCCTCGAAAAGACGTCTTGGCAGCCCTGCAGCAGTGTATACAATGCTAAGAAAGTATTGAAATTGAGCGCGTATGAATTGACGGCAGGGACGCTACCTGTAGCATTCCCATGCGGCCACAACAGGTACTTTTGTTGCGCAAGAGGAGCGTAGTAGGCAGCGCAACGTGATGAAGAAGTCCGTCGGCTGCTTTCGAGGTGGCGACAATCGACTGGGGCCAACCCTAAAACCAAAGTGTCCCAAAAGGTAGCAATCAATGAACTTTATGCGACCTGGTCTTTGTAAGCAGTAACAATGTATTTCTGTAGCTGTTTATCGGAGAAACACGGGCGAGCAGCGTCCTTTTTTTCCAGGTGCTCATGTACGACCCATACGAACCAACTCGCAACTCCGAACTCCCTGTCTTCCATCCATGGCTTGTGGTTCAATAGTAAGTATGTCATCAATATGAGAATCAGCAGCTGGTTAGTGTGCTGGACAGCTCGCGACTCGCCAGTGTTGCCGTGTCGTGCACTTCAGGTGCTTGTTGCGCCTGCACCACTGCTAGAGCTCTGCCGGCGATGCTCCGTGGGTCAGCTTCAAACCTCCTTACGACATTGCTACACAACGTCTAGTGCTGTCTCCAACCTCCCTTTATTGGCAGCTTTTCCAAAGCGGCGCAAACCGGGAGAAGCAGGTGCGCAGCTGACAGGGCGAGCTTGGCGTGCTCACAGAGATGAGAGCAGCCCAAAGTGACTTGCATGTCGTGGCAGCAACGCCCGCGGGGGTCAGTACCTTACCCAGCCGCAGCAACAAGTCATGCCCCTGGACCTCACCCTGCTGTCCATGCTGTCCATTACCTAGACCATCATCGCCGCCGGTCGTCCGCATTGCCACCTTCCTCAACATCATCAGCAGCAACGGCAGCAGAAATGCGGCCCAGTCCACCCATAATCTGCCTTGCACTCTCAGGCCCCTACGACCGCCGGCCCCAAAGCCGGGAGAGCTGCTCCGGCCCGCCCACCTCACACGCCAACCGTGCCCTAACCATTGCAAACACGGCCTCCCATGGCCCGATTACGACTGTGTGTCCAGCGGCAAGGTCAATCATAGCACTTTCATATTTGAATATTAGTTGGAAAGGTCTTTAACATAATACTTGGTCGCGCGGTTCAACAGATACCTAATAAACACAAACGCGCGCAGAGAGTTCCAGCCAGTCCCAGGCTCCGCAGTCTTGGTACATAGCTTTACGCCGCCATGATTTGCGGTTTTTGTGCATTTCCGCGCGAGGACAGTGTATGCAGTTATGCAGCAGGGGGGATATCAGGGGTGCACGGAAATGTGAGCCGGGGCCTTGCACGCAGGCGTAAAGGAGCAAACGGGAGCAGCTCAGCAGCAGCATAGGCGGCGTCAGACGAGTTAGGTAGCGGCCACAGATCAGGGCTCAGGGCGCGCCCTGAGAAAATACGTCTTTTGGGGGGTCAGGGCGCGCCTCGGCCAGGGCGCGCCCTGACCCCCGAAACCGGGATGCAGGCGGACGCGTCTGATCTGTAACTACAGACTGTCCTGGGAGCGGCTTTTGTTTATTTTGATTACCTGCTGTGAAAATGGCCGTGCTACCTGTGCCGTTGCCGCTGCCCCCTCCACCGCCAATTTGTCAAGTTCAGAACGCTGCGCCGCTGTGCCCTGTGAACGGCAAAAAGGGGAAGGCAGTCGTTAAGTGCAGCACGTTGCGTCCCTAGTGAAATCGTACCAAGCCAACCAGCACGCCGCCCACAAATCGATCACAGCCACATGGCAATGCCCTTGAATCCAAATCATGAAGCTCCGCGTGATTCATCACCGCCGATTATGAACCCGCAAGGCATCCACAGGCCCTGCCCCGCGCCCATTCATCGATTGCCCCAGCGTGAAGCCTAGTGCGCGGCATCCACGTCAAAGGCTGAACAAGGCGGTAAACAGGGTGATGCCGGCAAGCGTTGCCCAGCTGCCATTCCGTTATCCAGACCCTTGTGTGCCGCGTAGCATGTTGCATGTCCCCGATCAAAGGCAGTGTACGTGGTACCCACAAGCCCGCCCCTCGCCCAGTCGTTTACCTGCTGTGAAAATGGACGCTGCTACCTGTGTCGTCGCCGCCGCTGCACCTTCCACCGCCAATGTGCCAAGTTCAGAACGCTGCGCCGCTGTGCCCTGTGAGCACTTATGCATGAGCAGGTTCAGGGAGCGCCTAACGGCATCCGAACTAGGCGCTGGCGTTCCGAGCGCTTTCCGACGCGAGGGCGAGGAGGCTGATGAGAAGCGCTTCCGAAGCTTGCCGAGCTCAGCGACGCGGTCTGAGAACTTCTTCGCCTACAACGTGGAGGATCGACAGCTCCTCGGAAGAAATGTTAATTATTGTCGCGGCTTCTTCTGCAAACCCAGACAACGATTAAATCTGTTGCTTCCGCATAAATAGAACGCGTGAAACATAAAGCAATTCCTTACCTGTCTAATGGCGTTCCAGGTCCAAGCACGCTAGCTCCCGCAACTACCGCTTCAACAATCGCAAATCAAAAACCAGCCAGAAAGGATCAGAACTACGATTTCATTACTTGCCCGATTATGCCATGGTTGGTTCCCTCCTTATCCTTTAAAAGTATTCAGACTCTGAAGAATATTTGACAAGATATGTAAGGTAAGCGATCAATCACCAATGGCGTAGCTATTTTTCACATGATACATCCTCAAGCCGTTGTTCAGTACTTCAGGATCCAAAGACTACAGAATTTAACGTGACTTGCTAACCTATGTTCTCACTTACCTATCCTTATCATTATATTTTCGTGTATGGACGCGTCCCCCCTGTGTCCCAGTGCAGGGGGTCAGGGCGCGCCTCGGCCGAGGCGCGCCCTGACCCCTGATGCGGGCCGGCCCCGATCCCTGCAGGTCCCAGGGTCAGCCACGAGACAATCAAAAGAAGCAACATGACAGCCTGTATTATAGGACAAGACGTGCCCCCCCTGCGTCCCGGTTTCGGGCTTCAGGGCGTGCCTTGGCTGAGGCGCGCCCTGACCCCTGATTTTTTTACCGACCGGACGCCTGCAGGTCGCAGGGTCGGCCACCAGATAATCAAAATAAACAAAAGCCGCTCCCAGGACAGTCTATAGTTACAGACCAGACGCGTCCGCCTGCATCCCGGTTTCGGGGGTCAGGGCGCGCCCTGGCCGAGGCGCGTCCTGACCCCCAAAAAGACGTATTTTCTCAGGGCGCGCCCTGAGCCCTGATCTGTGGCCGCTGCCTTACTGGTCAGACAGGCAGGCTTACTCAAATGGCGGTACGAGGGCGTGCCACCGTAAAAGTGCTACCATGTTTAAGAGCAGCGCTGAGCAGCAACGGGCAGGCTGGCGAGGGCTGACTCCGAGTCGGAAAGTACTGGCGGGGCCGGCGACATGGTTACTACGCATGGAAGAAACGCCGTTCCTGGAAAAATTGCAGCTATTGCCGGAAATTGGGCTGTGCAATGGGGCTGTGCCTACGATAGCTCGAGATTACAGTTGGTGTGCGGGTATCGTGCGGGCTGTTGGATGCCCCGAAACCGGCGGTCAATCAACTCTCAATGTCAAATTTCTTCGCCCCCTGCCGACAGACTAGGTATGCAGCACACACATTGATTGGACGCGAGTCAGTCGCAGTGTGAGAAGAGAAACGGACACCAATGATGAGCTTGGCAGAATCAGGTGGTCTCGCCGACAAAGCAGACATCCATCCGGTCAAGCACAACGCACGGGCGCACCGTACCGGCCCACCCTCACCGCACCTACTAGGGTCGTACTCTTAACCGAACACGCCGTACATCTCAAGCAACAATCTCAAGCAAACCGCCCACGACCTCCTCCGTCAACAGCTACATATCGATCCTTCATCGATCGTCACGCCGGAGGCGCGATTAAAACAGCATGCGCCGCTTCTTCTGCCGAGTCGTGGGTGCGGAGGGGCCGGGTTGAGCTGTGGCGTTGGTGGCATTGTTATTCCCGGAGGTGGGCATTGCAGTTTCGGTGGGAGCGGTCTGGTTCGCGGCCACGGGCGGCACGTACTCCACGGTTCGGTTACTGATGGGGATGATGCCCTTGGCCTCCTCCGCCGCGGCCTCCTCGGGCGTGGGGTTCCACACGGGTCGCACCGGGCAGTTGGGCTCCATGTAGAGCGTGAAGGGCCGGTTGACATCGGGACACCGCTTCTCCAGCCAGTGGGCGGCTGCGGTTGTACGGCATGTACGACACACATCAGGGCAGGAAGAGCCGGGCGAACGAGCCATCGGGAACTGCGGACATGTTCATTTGCCAACAGCACGGACGCTGTTGCTGTGGCCGCGTTGCGCACGTGTTTTGAGGGCAGCAGCAAGCAGGCACTCAATACGCAGTTGCTGAAGCAGACTCGACTGGCCATCCATCGCCCATGTTGGCAAACACCGACGATCCCAGTTGGAACTCGCTGCAATACCCTTTCACATCCTGAATATGGGATGGATCAGCAGAGTGACCCATGGGTCACGAGTGGATGACCCAGCGCGGCGCCATCCGCAGATGTAAGGCCCTTGCTGTAGCCAAAGGAGCGGGACCAAATTTTCACGGTTACTGCAGTCGACCCAAGGCCCCACCGCCGTATGACCTCATGCGTCCTGGCAGGTCAGTGTGAAATGAAAGAATGGGTGCCACCTAGATGAACGTTACAGCAGACCCCTCGTTCAGTGCCTTCGACAACGGCGCCAAGTGCCTCTCACTCTCATTCATCTGATCCATGTCGACCCAGGCCTCGAACTCCTTGACCATGTCGGGGGCGCAGAAGCAGTACTGTGGCGCGGCCGGACATGCGGTACATACGGCAACGGTGTACGTACGACACTGCGTCAGACGCCGGATGTCCAGAAGCAAGGAGACAGCAGCGAGGCGTTGCCAGTTGCAATCAAACAGGGATGCGACAGCCCCCATCCAGTGGTCTCTGCACACCCTTGCGCTCCCACCGACCAGGACCTCACCAGGTTGTTGAAGGAGCTCAACGCCTCGCAGCAGACGGCGCGGGGCGTGGGTGCAGTGGCCAGGTAGGCCCGCAGCTTCTCGATGGGCACCTGCACCGGTCGCGGAATGGGAGGCGACGATTCCCAACCTGAAGTCCTGCACTGTCCTGGTTGGGTGACCCAGCCAGCATCACGCAGCAGAGCGAGCATACCGATCGACCGTCGGCATCCCCCCCCCCCCCACACACACACACACGCAGACGGTGTACTCCGATGCGCGACGCAACTAACGCGAGTCCAGTGCGGTGGAGTGCCAGTATCATCAAGCCCATCCCTGGGGCTATCGGGGCCCCTGTGGGACCGACCACTCGAGAGTTGGTGTGGTTAGGGGGGTTCCAGGGACGGCCGGCCCGCGCGCGCCCTCATGCTATGCTCAGCAGCCTTGCTCCGATAGTGCACTACTATGTACAGATCCACGTACACGCACAAGCACACACGGGCGGGTTCCTCGCGAAACACACGCGTACCCACATGGACGTCGCCGGGGTCGGTGGTGGCGTTTCCGGTCAGCGCGAGGGTCGCGTTGCGCATCTCTTCGGAACATGTGATCTGGCGGGGAGGGGGGAGGGGCAGGGAGGCGGGGAGAGGGGAGGGGCGGGAAGGAAAGGGGAGAGGGGAGGGGCGGGAAGGAAAGGGGAGACGGCGGGCGGCGCGGGTCGGCGGCGGGCGGGTCGGGGTGCTCGATGTGTACGGCGGGTATGGAACGGGGTTTCGTGCGGGCCTGGGCCTCGGAGGGCAGTCGCCGCTGTGCCCTCTGCACCAGTGCACCGGAGTCCATTTGAAACGCTTTGGTTGCCTCACTCGGCACGTGGGCGGCAGGACGGCAAAGGGCTGTGATCCCCTTCATGTAGCGCCGTCCTGGACTTCACATATGCTTTTGGGGTCCGCTGTGACGTTCATTCATTCATTCATTCATTCATTAATTCATTCACTCATTGTTTATTGTTTGATGCACACCTGGAAGTTGAGGCCGGTGTAAACGCATTCGGGAGGCACCGGCGGCGCTGCGTGGCCCCCGCCCGCGGACAGCAGCAGCAGCACCACCGCCGCAAGCGCGGCTGGGGGCAGGAGCAGCGGCAACGGCAGCCGCGCCATGTCCGGTCCCTCGGTGCCTGTCAGTGCCTGTCAGTGAGGTGATGGGAAGTTCTCCCTACACAGCCGCGTTGGAAGAAGGAACGATAGATGGAGGCCAGGACGATGAACGACCGGACCGGACGGACGGTGTGGCAGTTCGCGTGTTGCAAGAGGTGCGGATGCACCCGGGTTGCCCGCTACCGCGAGATGTTTGGATTATGGTTCCGATTTTGGGGGAGTTATTGCTCTTGACTTTGATTCAACCACGTGTCTGCAGTCTGTTAGATATGTCGTGATTTTTCCATCATGGACGATGGCGATGGTGGAGGTGAAACGCTGCTCCGTACCTCCTTTCGGAAGATTTGGCTGCCGACCTCTAGAGGCCGGCCTCTCAGCGGCTCTCGCCACTCTCCCGCTCTAGGTCCCATGTAACGGAAACGTGGGGGGAATACGGCGCCCCGTGCGGTTCGACACAGTCGGCCCAGCGGCTTAGGAGCTGAGCGGCTCGACTCCATCCGACCCTCGGCCAGCCGGCGGCTGCGAACCTCGGGCGGGTGCGGGAGAGCGGTACTGCAACCCATCCAACGATGACCACCCGCCGGCAGCAAGATCAGACAAATAAACAGCCCCGCTGCCACGAGAGTTTTACCCTTGAGACGGAGGAGGAGGAAGGGGGCCCACGTCTGCCCCGACTGCGTCCTGGTCCTGTCTGTGCTCCTGCAGCGTTCATACGCCGGCAGTCCGTGTCTCGTGTTGGCCTCCAGTTGATTCGTGTTTCAGTACGCTCGTACGAAACAGCATCGACGTTGGACGCCGGCAACGCGCCGTTCGTTGGCACCCGTAGACGACCCACTCTTCGGGTCGCGGCCGCTCGTCGGAGCAACTCACGACGTTAATGATCGTTTCCTATCCAATCCTGATGCCGTACAGCCGAATTCAACCCCTGCGGTCAGTGGACTGCTGCGGCAGTATCACACATCTCATGCGCCATGCAAAGTAGTGCGCAGCGAGGCACCGCGTGGCACCCACGTTGCAGTGCTCAGGCCCTCCCTCAGTCCATTAGCTATTTAGAGTTCATGCGTCCGGTAGGCTCCAACATAGTCCCCTGCGCCCCTGGGTGGGTTGAGGGGCTGAGTGAGTAGAGGACGCTCGCGCCCGCAGGGAGGACCCCTAGACGTATGGCCGGAAGGGACGCGGTCCGTTGCCGCCTCGTTGTCCGTCCCAGCCACCTCCTTGGGTGGCCCAGCAGAGCGCCTCCAGCGCCGAGAACCCATCGAGGAGGGGGCCCGCGGGGTCCACTGTAACATCATAAATAACAAGAAAGGGAACATGGGTACCTACCCGGGCGATTACCTTCATGCCCAGCTAGGTAGGGGGTAGGGGCGCCGCACCGCACTGCACCGCACCGCACTGCACTGAATGAACTAGAAGGGTAATACCCCCGCGGCGCCCCGCCGACATAGCAGCGAGGCGAGTCGGCACCCCGCACTGCACTGCAGCGCACTGCATGTGTGGATAGCTCCTGACCTCCTTGTCGGTACCTTCTGTTCAGAGCTGCAGAGCATCCATCCATCCACCACGCGTCGTGTCGGGCTCGGGACAGACATCTGGCTGGTTGGCTCTGGTACCCCTCATGGCTTTGCGTACGGCGTTAGTTGTCGTGAGCGACCCACCTGTACGACACTGCCGTACATACAGACCGGACACCCGGGCTCACATGCGCACCGAGGAGGTCACAGGCCGCTGCACCTTGGATGCCGACCATCACAGTGAATGCCTTCATGCACTGCCGCCGAATCAAGGGGAGGATCGACATGTACAGCACGCGTACGCATGTGTAAAGCACGCAACGCGGATCACGGCGCGCGCAGCCATCACTCCAACACAGTCGCAGTCCCCGCTGCCAGCTCCGCCCGCCTGTGCTCACCCACTAACGACCCCCCAACACGCCCCGGTGCCTGGCTCAGCCACCCGACAGCTACACCGTATTCGCTCTCTGCCTTCGCTGCCCTGCCCCTGCATACTCAAGCCACCATACCGCCACTGACCCGCAGCACCTCAGCCCCGCCTCCCCCGCTCGCATTCCGGCACATCCCCGCCCCCCTCCTCCCTCCGCCTGATCCTCATCCTCCGCCCCCTGCGCGCTCCGACTGCTCTGACTCATAATGTACGCTTGGATAGCATTATTGTATGCATCAGAGAGTCGTGATGAGCGACGTGCAGCAGGGAACTTGTCACGTGTTTACTTGAGGTTGTCCCCGTGCGTTTCCAACCAGGAAACCCCAAGCATCAGTTGTAGGACGCGATCGTTACAAGGGGGACCAACAATGAAGCTGCTCGCTCGCCGTACAGGCGCAGACGGACTTTCAGTTGTAGTATTCAAAATGGCTCGCTGTAGTGTACGTACACCCATAGATGGCCTGAATAGCTTGATTGACATGATCTACTTGGTAACTGCTGTTTGTATGCAGGTGGGCTGTGGGGCATGTGGTTCGCCGTCGGCATGGGCTGCTTGAACGTGCCAAACGCCGTGGCACGGTGGCAGCCTGGACAAGCTGTCGAGGAACTAAGGAAGCAGGGAGCGCTGTCGCACACGCTGGTGTGGGTGCAACAACTTGTTGCGACGGGATATAGGTACACGTCATGACCCGCCCATGAAACAAACGCTTTACTTCACGA